>MU562658.1:2047540-2067748 GCA_024362625.1 Silurus asotus
TATATATATATATATATATATATATAGTGGATACAGCTGTGAATGAGACAGTACACCAAAGGAGGACCAGTGAAAGGACAGGGATTAGAGATTTTACATGAATGAACTCATCTGTGAAATTGTAAACAAGAGTAAAATAAGTAAATCCTTTTATGCATCATGATAATATTTTTTTCAGATATATTATTTTTTCCCTTTTTATCATCTGAATTTTATATTTTCTCAATATTTTTTACTCAAGGATTTAGAGGGAACATGCATCACACAAGAACGCACCATAATCCAGGTCAAAAGAATCTTTTTTATTTTAATTCCTATTCTTTTTGAATAGCACATGGAATTAGGTGCAAAAGTGTTTGGACAGCAACATAATTTTTAAGTTAAGTTTGGAGTGTAGAATTTATTTTCATTGCCAATATTTTTTGTTTCCCAAAGTGAATAGAAGAAGCCTTCATCACACAACAAGATCCCATGGTAGTTCAGGTCAGGAAACTTTTTTAATAGATTTAAGGAGCACAGTTAATTTGTATTTATTAGCATGTTTTAACACTTTAAACGTCCATCTCATCAAAAGGACAAATCCCAATCCGGGTCAGATTTTCATTAATTTTCATAGATTTTCATAAATCTAAGAAAATGTACACAGTATTTTAAATGCTGATTGTATGATTTAATGCAAGTTTAGAATTATTATTAAAAAATCTTATAGGTGGCATTTTTGCTTAATATAAAAAACATACCAACTAATTTTATTTACTGAGAATTAAGTGTAATCAAATACACACTATGACGGTACCTAACATTGTGTCACTTTTTCTTATTTAAAGGAAACATGAATCATGAAACAAGAACCCATCCGAAATCAGGTCAGAGGACTTTTCTTTTAAATAAATCTGAGTACATTATATTTATTTCTCATTAAAATTTTTAGGGTCTTTACCTCTTTTGCTCAAGGTTTTAGAGCAAACATCGTTCATAAAAAAAAGACAAATCCTAATTCAGGTCAGATTTTCTAAATTTTCATAGATTTTCTAAAATCTAAGAAAATGTATGAAGAATTAAATGTATGATTTAATGCAAGTTTAGATTTATTATTGAAAAAGCTTATAGGTGGCATTTTTGCCTAATATGAAAAACATACCAACTAATTGTATTTACTCAGAATTAAGTGTAATCAAATACACACTGTGACAATATCTAACATTGTGTGTCATTGTGTCTTTTTTTTAATTTATAGGAAACTTAATTCACGCAAGAAGAACCCATCCGAAATCAGGTCAGAGGACTTTTATATTATTTTCCTTTTTTAATAAATCTGAGTACATTACATTTATTCCTCATTTATATTTGCAGTCTTTAACACATTTGCTCAAGGTGTTAGAGGAAACATCATTCATAAAAAGAGGACAAATCCTAATCCAGTCATTCATTTTCTCATGTAAAATGTATATTTTAAGCATTGATTTTACTGTATAATATTGTCTCTAAACATTATTGGTAAACAACAGGTAAGTACAGATTTTTGTAAAACATATCCAGATTTATTTGATGTTAGAAGTTTTAATACTTGCTGTTGTCTCTGCCTTTACTATAAGTCTGAGGAGCAAGGTTGTAAATTGCTCTGGATAAGAGCGTGTACCAAATGCAGTAACCGTGTTGTCTTAGCTGAGTGGTGAAGATGTTGGGCTTCTGATCAGAATGTAATGAGTTTGAACCCCAGCACCTCCGTGCATCGCTCACTTCGATTTTCATACCTCGTCTCCATAAATCTGAGAAAAATATATACAGTATTTTAATTGCTGATTATATAATAAATCTCATAATTTAATGCTAGTTTAGGTTTATAATGGAAATAACCTATGGGTGGTATTTTAGTTAAAAGAATAATAAGAAGTAATTTTAGTTTTAGCTTTAAAACACATACTCTGAATGAAGTGTAATCATTTTTGATACACACAATATCTAACATTGTCATTATTATTCATTTATAGAAATCTCGAATCACCCAACAAGAACCCATCCTACATCAGGTCAGAGGACTTATAATAACTTTTCTTTTTTTAATTAGTACAATACATGTTTTTTTCATAAATGTACAGTATGCATGCTCTTTAACATTTTTGTTTAAGCTGTTAAAGGAAACATCCGTCATAAAAAGAAGACAAACTTTAATAAAGGTGAGATTTTTATTACTTTTTTCCCCAATAAAAAAACATAATTTAAACTGTGATTATTTAGTATAATACAGTCTTTCTAAACATTCTTGCTAAACATCAGAGCCATTAGGCAGTTTTTTCTAAGGCTTTTTTACTGATAACAAGGTTGTGCGAGGCATTTTGGGTTGTGTAACTTTTTTTTTTAAGTAACAACCATCTTAGTCCATTTTCAACAGTCCAACATCTTGAATGTAGAGCATCCAATTATAAAATATGAATATTAATCATTATTATTATAATTTCTATAGTTAGATATACTGGGAAAAGGATGCCTAAATTTTTTTATAAAACATGATTATATGTAATTGTGTCAATTTTTTTGTCTATGGACTTAGAACAAGCTCACATCACACAACCTGAGCTCATACTTATCCTGATGAGAACACTTTCAAATTGTTTTTCTTATAAATCCGAGCACATTAAATTATTAATTTATTTATATTATCATCACCTTTGCTTAAGGTGCCAAAGGAACCGTCCATCACAAAAAGAAGACAAATTCTAATTCAGGTCAGATTTTCATTCTGTTTTTCCATCAGTCTGAGAACAATTTAGATTTTACATGATGATTATATTTTACAGTCTCTCTAAACATTCTTGGCAAATGCAGTCAAGCTTGTGAAGGTCATCATTTTATATCTGTTTTGTTTCGTTCTGAACCAAGGTTATGAGAGGCATTTTGTTTCATTTTGTTTTATTCCTTTATTTATACATTCTTACTTAAAAAATTACTTAATTTTAGTAAAAAATTATTAACAGATGTAATTAAAATTAGAATTAAATTACATTTCTGAAAACAAAAACAGTCTATGAAGAAGAAAGACAAAGTGTATCCACGATTAATAAAATAATGCCTTTTGCAAGATATATTGACAAAAGGGTGGATATGGTGATGGGAAAAATGCACACTACAGATGAATCCAAATTAGAAATGTGTGTGCACCACTGTGAACATGTTTCTTACACAAAACATTTTAAAAAGAGAAAAGGTTGATTGTTGAACTTGGTGTAAAATCATGATTTCAGAATGTTACTTTAAAATGCACAACTTTTATAATTATTCATGTTAATACCTAGTAGTTAATATTGGTGTGCCTTTCATGTGTGTGTTTTTTTATGAATGCAGGTCACAATCAGATAAATAAACAAATCATTAATAGACAGTTTTTCTCAATTTTTTTTAATAAGTTAATTTTGAACTTTGAACTTTGGCAAATAAAACACTTGAATTTCTCAGATAATGTGGGGAAAAGACAACAGACAAAGACACAAGCAGGCCGAAGAAGAAATCCTGATGCAGGTATTTTACAATAAAAGTGTACGAAACTGACAGATTTGTAGATCTGATATAGTATAGAACAGAACAGAAGTCTATAGATAAATTATAGATCTATAAATTCCTGTAGGCAACAATCTCACATACCTAAAAGGAAGATCTGATATGGCAATATTCATATTAGGTTAAAACTGAGAATTTCCAATGGTTCTAGGTGAAGGTTTTAAAGAACACAATAACCTGTAACCTTCATACTGTCATGGAGGAATATCTGAGGAGGCCTTCTCTATTAACTAAACACACACACACACACACACACACACACACATGGATTGAACGTTGGAAAACAATAATGACTTATGTTAATACCAAGTAGTTAATATTGGTGTGCCTTTCATGTTTGTGTTATTTATTCATGCAGGTCACAGGCAGATGGCGAACAAAAAGAAAATTATTATTCAAACAGGAAAAAGTCTGAAACCAGGAGACAGGAAATACATGTCAGGTCAGATTATTTCTTATTATTTCCTTTTTCTAAAAAATGATATTAAAAATAGTCCAATAGATAATGTGGTGTTTTATCTACACACAGAAAATTGCTATTTATACTTATATATACTTATATACTTATATATTTGAATTAATAAGTAATTAAATTTTTTTTTTTTATCTCCTCACCTCATCATATAAAAAATAGATCTCCCATATCTGGTGTAATGTCAAATTTAGAAGTTACTGTGTAAGTGTCTATTATAAAAGTAAAACCCTATTTGTTTGGCCTCATTAAAACCTACCTAGGAAGGTCACACATTCAAATCACAGCTCTACCAAGCTGCCTCACCTCATCATATAAAAATAGATCTCCCATATCTGGTGTAATGTCAAATTTAGAAGTTACTGTGTAAGTGTCTATTATAAAAGTAAAACCCTATTTGTTTGGCCTCATTAAAACCTACCTAGGAAGGTCACACATTCAAATCACAGCTCTACCAAGCTGCCACTGCTGGGCCCTTGAGCAAGGCCCTTAACCATAAACTGTTGTAAGTTGCTCTGGATAAGGGCATCCCTCAAATTCCATGTATTTACAAATTGCCACAAAGCTGATTCTACTGTACTTTCTGGACTTCTGTTACATAAAATAATCAACACCTTCTGCCTAATTCAATGACCATTTCAAAAAGTTCACCCACCCACTTGCTTCTGTTGCTAAACTGTTTCCACTATTATGCCGCATTATTTATTTTCAGGTCATTCATCATCTATACCAACCTCCATTGTTATAATATGTCACATCTTGCAGACCTTGTAACAATATGTTATATAAGGTTTGCAAGATGTGACATATTGTAACATCCATCATTTCCAGAGCTGATCATCATGTTACCTGTTCTGTGGTGTTAAATCTAACAATAAGGCTAACATCTGTATTTTTGTGATAATGTTTGTTATGCAGTGCTGGAGAAGCTGAAACAGAAACTGAAAGCTAATCGAGAGCTGACTGTTCGTCCCATAGTCCAAAAAAAGGGTCAGTTTCCATCTAATCATGTGATGCTTCTAAGTTTACTAAAATGATCTATATCTATAATAGGTACTATTGTGTGTGTGTGTGTGTGTGNTGCATGTCCACTGTGAGAGACATAATCAAAAAAAAAAATCCAGAAATTACAATGTATGATTTTTAAACTATTTATTTGTATGATACAGCTGCAAATAAGTATTTGAACACCTGAGAAAGTCAGTGTTAATATTTGGTACAGGAGCCTTTGTTTGCAATTACAGAGGTCAAACGTTTCCTGTAGTTTTTCACCAGGTTTGCACACACTGCAGGAGGGATTTTGGCCTCCACTCCTCCACACAGATCTTCTCTAGATCAGTCAGGTTTCTGGACTGTCGCTGAGAAACACGGAGTTTGAGCTCCCTCCAAAGTTTCTCTATTGGGTTTAGGTCTGGAGACTGGCTAGGCCACGCCAGAACCTTGATATGCTTCTTACAGAGCCACTCCTTTGTTCAGAATTCTAGGTGTTCAAATACTTATTTGCAGCTGTATAAAACAAATAAATAGTTTAAAAATCATACATTGTGATTTCTGGATTTTAGTTTTTAGATTATGTCTCCCACAGTGGACATGCACCTACGATGACAATTTCAGACCCCTACATGATTTCTAAGTGGGAGAACTTGCAAAATAATAGCAGGGTGTTCAAATACTTATTTTCCTCACTGTATATAAATATATATATGTATACAGTATATGTCAAGTCAAGAGGCTTTTATTGTCATTTTCACTATACACAATAATACATAGTACACAGTAAAAATGAGACAATGTCCCTCCAGAACCCTGATGCTACACTAAACAACAACATACTGTAGAGCTACAACACAAAGCTACATTAAGTGTATCGAGTGCAATCTAATGCGAACAGTACAGACAGACAGTGCAGACAGACAACACAAGACAAAACACATAACCCAAGATAGCACAGACTGTAAACCTACTGTGCAAAGAGAATTGTAAAAACTATAACTGGGATTAAATATAAACAAACAAAATGCAGTGCAAAAAAACAGCAGAAGCAGTCAAGAGATGCAAAAATAGCATGTAAACACTGTAATGTGGTCAAGTATAAATAATAATAAATAAATGATGGTGGAATGGGTATGGGTAAAAGTATTGGGACACCTGACAGTTTCAGCAATACTGTAAGCACAAAATGAAAGGCATGTAATTGTAATAGATGTATTTGGATGTGGTAGCATTTAATTTTCTCAGATTTGACCTATTAGACCCAAACCTGTTCCAGCATGACAATGCCCCTGTGCACAAAGCCAGCTCTATGAACATATGCTTTACATGGTTTGGAGTGGAAGATCATGAGATGTTAAGAGAGTTCTAAGTCAAGGTTTTGGGGAGGGGATTTAACTGTTTTATTTTCTTTACTCAGTGTTGGATTTGCTGAAACAAAAGCTAAAATCTAACCGAATGCTGACAGTTCGTCCCAAAGCTCAAAGCATAATTTCACCCACTGTGACTGTACAACCTGTTTCAGGTAGGTTTTTTATTATTCATACACAGTATACAAACCCAGTTCGAATAAATGTAATATAAATAAAAAGAGAATACAATGATTTGCAAATCTCTAATAGTGTTAAATCACGAAGATCCAATAGATGGAGCCATTTTGCAAGTCAGAGGAGTAATGGAGCCCAATAATATCTAAAGGAGTGTTATATCTACACTTGTGGTTTTACTGTTACACCAGGCATTATTAAAAATTAAGTCTACTAGACTATAGTGTGATATACAATTATACAGTATACAATTTTAATCCATCAATATCACGTGCTTCCTACAAACTCTGCATTACTTATACATGACAGCTTGTGATAAAATCATCCAGAGTATTAATAACAACCATTAATGATTCAGTTGCTTTTAGTTTCAGGAACTACGGTTCATACTCCTACATATACAAGAGCATATTCCTACCAGCCACAATATCAAGCCCATCATGACCAAGGAAACATAAAACCACATTACAGCCAACAAGTTTCCAGAATCTCTGCAGTCTCTGGTAAATATTCTACAATATTCAGGAATTTTTCCGAATAATATCATTATATTAATTAATAGCTGAATCTTTCCCGTGACCATTACTTTGTATTCTGATATAATTAAGAAAGAAAGAAAGAAAGAAAGAAAGAAAGAAAGAAAGAAAGAAAGAAAGATGTACATATGTACAAATAAAAAGTAAGAAAGAAAGAAAGAAAGAAAGCAAGCAAGAAAGAAAGAAAGAAATAAAGGAAGAAAGAATTAAGAAACGAACAAACAAACAGGTAAATACAATGAGTACAAATTGATTTAAAAAAAAGAAAAACAAGGAAAGAAGGAAAGAAAAAAAGAAAAAAGTAAGAAAAGAAAAAACAGAACGTACATAAATACAACAATATAATTAAGTGAAAATGAAAAAGTAAAAAAGAAAGACAGACAAAAAGAAAGAAAGAAAGACAGAAAGAAAGAAAGAAAGAAAGAAAGAAAGAAAGAAAATAAGGAAAAAAACAGAACGTACATAAATACAACGATATAATTAAGTGAAAATGAAAGAAAGTAAAAAAGAAAAACAGACAGAAAAAAAAGAAAGAAAGAAAGAAAGAAAGAAAGAAAGAAAGAAAGAAAGAAAAAATAAAGAAAATAAGGAAAAAAACAGAACATGTACATAAATACAATGCTATAATTAAGTGAAAATTAAAGGAAGAAAAAAAAACAGAAAGAAAGAAAGAAAGAAAGAAAGAAAGAAAGAAAGAAAGAAAGAAAGAAAGAAAGAGACAGACAAAGTGTTATGACATATATACATTTCATTAACACTGGATGACCAAAAGTATGTGGACAACGAATCATCTCATCTATATGTGATTCTTCGTGTATAAAATACTTTTGTTCTATGACGTTTGCATCATGACGATCAAATGTGCTCAAATCCAGCTCCAATATGATAAGGTTGGAGTGAAAGACCTTGAGTGGAAACCTACCCAGAGAAGATCATTTATACCCATTTGCTTTTATACAAGTGTTAAATTTCTCCGTCCACTTCAGCGGCAAAAACCAATGTATACAACTATAACTAGTTAAAGAGAACATAACCAAAAATAAGATCAAATTCCCCCCCAAATTGGTCCATGTAATGTTCAGGACAATATTATTGCTGTTTATTTCATTAAATTAGCTTTCTGAATGTGTATTCTTCATAATCTTTAATTTTCCTCTTTATTTTTCTTATTTATAGCTCAGGGCCACAGAACAGACTCTTCTGGAGTTCCTCATGAGAACATTGCAGGTGGGTGTAGTAAATATTCACCTTATACATTAAAAATAGCACAGAAATGAACTTGTGTTCAAGCGTTCTTATGTTTTTCAACCCGTTTAGAAATCACAGATGAAAACCTTCTGTTTCTGAAGACTCAGCGACCAGAGTTAATCGATAAGATAAAAAATGTAGTCGGGATATTAGATCACCTCGAGCTGTCCAGGGAAAAAGAAGCGATCATCCGAGCAGAGACAACGGACCAGGCCAGGATGAGGAAACTTCTGGACTTTACAACCAGTACACATGCTGCAAAGCGTCTGCTTCAGGTTTTGTGGAAGCAAGCGGGTGATGTCATGGAGGATCTTGAAGACGACACTGAATCTGAAGATGATGATGAAGATGAGGTTGTGAATGAGGCATGGAATGATGCAGGGGATGATGAGGTTGAGGATGAGGTTGAGGATGAGGTTGAGGGTATGGCATGAAATTATGCAGGGGATGATATTCAGGAGGTTCTTGAGGATAACATGGGGGTTGTGATTGTGCAAATATAAAAAAAACAAAAAAATAAGTGTCAATTAGCAAAAAATTTAAATACGCATTTTTTATTTTAACACCAAAAGTGATTTAAAACTGAATTTTTTATTTTTTTTTAAAGATTCATACTATGTATAAATTCAATCAATTCACCATGCTTTTTAATATTGTTACTTAAAAGAAAACCGTTTTTTAAACTTTTTATGATTGACATTTTGTTTAATTAATTAATAAACATTTTCTGTAATCAATTCATTTTTAGTTATTTCGACCTGACCAACAGGTTCCCAACCCTGCTACTGAAGAACTCTGTGTGCTCCACAGTTAATGTGTTGAACTCACCAGGTTCCTCACCAGGTGGCGATGGCATCTTAGAAATCATAGGTATGTGTATTCATCATTCGGAAGTAAATGTACACAGACAATTTCAGTTTTTTGGGATAGTATTAAATTACACACATGAGCCACAAGTAATGCTTTAGAAGTGCAAAGAAGGTGTCAGAAATGTGATTATGCACTTGTCACAAAATACCAACTTTCTTTTTCACTTCTAATAACATAAAAACTAAAAAAACGGCTGGCACTAATTCAGTAATGAAACAAACAAAAACCAAAGTCTTTATATGTAAAATGTATAAAGGCTTGTAATCAAATATATAGATGCATTTTAATGAATTAGAATATCATTAAAAAAGTCGATTTATTAAGTAATTCAAAACAAGTGTATTATAATATTACTCATATATTACATCGATTCATCACACACAGAATGATATATTTCAAGTGTTTTATTTAATTTTATTTATTGTTAATGATTTTGGTTCACATTTAACAAAAACCCACCAATTCACGATCTCAAAAAAATTACAATACTTCATGAGACAAATGTCAAAAAAACATTTTTAGTGAATTGTTGGTCTTCTGTAAATATGTTTATTTACTGTACATGCACTCAATACTTTGTAGGTTGCTTTAATTACTGCTTTAATTACTGCACCACAAGACGCACTTTAGAGTGCAGTCTCCCTCCACCGGGTGGCTCCTTACAACCCCACTGGGGATGGAGGGGACCCGGGCTTGCTCAGGTAGCAGTCACAGGCTGAGTCCCCGATCAGACACACACACACACACACACACACACACACACACACACACACACACATGGTCAAATCCATTCAGAGGTTAGGCATCTGGATAAATCAGGCAGGTCTGAAAATTTGAAAAGGACAGAAACATAGGTACCACAGGAGCATGTATAGACATAGACTATATATATATATATATATATATATATATATATATATATATATATATATATTTTGTGTGTGTCTCTCACAGCTTCAGTTAATGGTTGTCCTGATTTGTTGCACCAAAAATTTACTTAATTGTATATATACATATATATACAAAGTTCCTATAAATACATAACACAGCGGTATTTTGTACTATAAATAAAACACAAATGGGAGTTCACAATTACTGACACATGCAAGAAATGCACTAGTAGTCAAGGCAAGAGGGATTAAAAGTAACAGTTAATACTCAGGGTAAATTAATTAAAAAGACATAACAGCCTGCTTTAATCAGACACATGTTTATTCAGCCGTAATGGACATCTGTTCTCACAGCACTTCAAATCTAAAAACAGCTTGTAGCTACATGTCTGACTGAGCATTCTGGATTTCTGAACAGTATATACAGTATTCATTTGGTGGGTTGGGGAAAAACATAAAATTACTTTTTTCTGCATTTTTTATTAACACTGTTTATTTTTATTAGCATTTGTGATTATTAACAGTTCACATTTTTAAAAGAAATCTCAAATAAAATGTCTGCTTGGTTAAATAATATATAAAATAATATTTAATAATATTTAATAAAAAAATAATATAAAATCAATCGAATGAATAAAATACACTTTATATTATATTGAATAATTTAAGTTAGCAATTAAATTGGCACAAATTACCCATTTGGGTATGTAAGTGTGTGTAAGTGTGATATATAGCATATATGTGTGTGTGTATATATAAATATATATATATAGGTTTTTGCATCTTCAAGGTGTTAGTAAAGTCAGGTACTGATGTAGGTGGGGAGAGGAGGCATTCCACTTCTTCCTAAAGGTTTTTCAGATTGCTACAAGAAGCCACTCATGATGTTCCATTTAAAGTACTGTATATTTCTGTGTATCATGTTTTATGGTCAAGGCTAGTTAAAACGTTCATTTCAGAAATCCGTGCAGTAGAGAATTGAAGTGACAATCACTGAATTTCAAAGGTAGAAAGAGCTGAAGAAACCAATAATAGGATTTTTTTTTTTTATATTTTCAGATGAACAGATGATAAGCTGTTATGGAAAGACAAAATCGAGGTGTGTTGATTTGTTGTAGTGCTTTGTGCCATTCCATTATAGCTGTGTTTGCTTGTGTGTGTCTGTGTGTGTGTGTGTTGGACTCCTGGCTATAGCTCATTTCCTTGTTCTATCTTTACCTGATTGAAGTGGCCTCTCTGCAGGTTATTTTTCTGATGTGTGAACACAAAGCGACACGCTAACAGGCACTTCTCTCTCTCTCTCTCTCTCTCTCTCTCTCTCTCTCTTTGTCTCTCTCTCTAACAGCAGACGCTATTGCTGGTAAACAGAGCAAGAGCCATTTTGTCTCGCTCAAGTGACTGATGAGTAACAGCCCTGTCTGAGTTCCCTTTGCCTCTGGTAGCTTGAAATGTTTTATACAATCTAAAGCAGAGATAAAGAAAACATGCAAGTAGATGTACAATTTAATGCTCCCTGCTGAGATAATGGAGAACAAGAAGTCGGAGAACATGGAGAGAAATTGGGGTCGTTAAGAGGAAAATCTACCGACTGTTGGCAAGGGTTAAGACACTTTTAAGACCAACTGTGAACAAAGCTCTGGTTCTTCTCTGTTTTTTCTCACAGTTTTTTGTGGTATTCGTGTGAGAGAAGAAGTGAGAAAACGAGGTGACAGGTGAAGGACAGGTTTTGTTTTGATGTTTGAGGCATTCGTTTATTACCTGCTCGAATGGCTGAACATCAAGGTACAGATGTTCTTCATTACACACCAACATTCTTTAACAAATGCCAACATTTTCCATTGAGTACAACCTAAATCCATTAAAATAAATATTCCATTATACACCAGAATTTAAAATGAAATACTTCTAATCTCTACCGACCTCAACATTTCCTAATAATGTTGTTTATTTTACGCCAACATTCTCCAATTAATTTAAGAATTTACAACCATGTACTTCAGTTAAAGTAGAGATACAGTAAGGTGAAATATAACTCCAGTAAAAGTAAAAGTGTCCCTTTGAGTAAAAGTACAAAAGTTTTTGCCTTCAACTCTACTTAAGTATCCAAAGTACTATGATTTATTATGGCTTTAATGTTCCTATTATTATTTTTATCACCAGACTCTTTACTTAATCAACTCAGTTTATGTGAAAAGACTCTGTTACTCTCAGCACACTGATCAATTCATAGACTAATATTAATGAGTTAAACCCTGTTTGGTATCTATTCAAATTATTATGAGCCAAAAACCTACTTTTTTAACTACTTTAAAAGATTTGTGTAAATAAGGTTGTGGCAAGTTCAAAACTGGAGTTTCTTCATCATTTATTTCTCTCAAAATGCTCTGTTTGCTGTTGAACTGATGCTGAATTGTATGTTTGTAATAAGTAGATACACCAAGCAGCAGTGAAAACAAGTTTACAACAGAACGTGCGCTCTACACTGATTGGTGGATTGCTGCGTGATTGACCAGTTAAGATTTTATTTCCTCATAAATAAAATGGAACAACTGATTTCAACAAATGGAGTTGAACTTAAAGTCTCCCCAAATGGAAAAACTTCAGTAAAAGTACAGATATGCAAAAACAGCTACTGACTGTAAGTACAGTGTTGAATTACATTTACTTTGTTACTGTACAACACTGAAAATTCAGAAACACCAACATTCTCTAATGTTGATTTTGTTTAACTCGAAAAGGATCTACACGCATACATTTTGCAACCAACCCGAAAAGAAAATTCTTGATCAAACATCAATATTTCCTAATAGCAAGCTTTATTCAGACTCCTACACTGTTACACTTGTCAATACACTATCATTTTCCATTAAACAACAACATTCTTGACCGAACTCTTCAGTTTAAATCCCTGGAGTCAACAAAGTAATGGAGAGTGTGTAAGAGAAGTGAAGAAAAGAGTGCAGGCAGGGTGAAGTGGGTGGAGAAGAGTGATAGCAGGAGTGATTTGTGATAGAAGAGTATCTGTGAGAGTTAAAGGGAAAGTTTATAGGACTGTAGTGAGACCTGTGATGATGTATGGTTTAGAGACAGTGACATTGAGTAAAAGACAGGAGGTGAAGCTGAAGGTAGCAGAGCTGAAGATACTAAGATTTGCTTTGATTTGTGCTTTTTGAACATCCCATTCCACATTTAGTCTCCATTTAGGACTAATTTTGGACTTCCACTCTTCTGGCAACATGTGCCACTAGAGGTTGAAATGTGCTTGTGAAAATTTGTGCTCATTCAGCCACCAGGGTGTTAGTAAAGTAAAACACTGACGCAGGGTGAGTAGGTCTGGGGTGTAGTCAGCATCCCAGCTCATCCTAAATGTACACAATAAAGTTGAGGTCAGAGCCCTAAAGCAAGCCTTTTAAGATCCTCCACTCCAACCCAAGTAAACCATTTCTTCATGAGGCTTGCTTTGTGCACACGGGCATTTCCATACTTGAATTTAATACAATACAAAAATAATCTTATACAATTGTGTGCCTCCAACTTTGTAGTAACGGTTTGGTGAAGAACCACACATGACATTTAGCTATATAGTGTAGCTAAAATGAAACACTTTTTACTTAAGAAACAGTAGACGTAATTATAAAAATCCAAGACGATTGATTAACATTTACAGCATTTGAGAGATGCCTAAATCCAGAGTTACTTACAATTAATTCATTTATACAACTGAACATTTGAGGGTTGAGGGCCTTGCTTAAGGGCCCAGCAATCGCAGCCTGTTAGTGCCAGGATTTGAACTCACAAAATTCCAATCTGAAAAACCAACATCTTAACCACTGAGAAACCACTAATACTTTGAATATTAACTATGAGACAAAGCTTAGCTTAGCAGACAAGAGCATTCACCGTTAATAAATCACCTATTTACAGCCTATTACAGTCTGAGAATGAACAATATAAAATCCTTTAAGTATATGGATATATTGTATGGATTTCACTGCATTTATTACAAGACATTGATTAAGTAAATATTGTATTTATTTTGTTCCTTATTTTATTAGCATTTGAAGGACATTATTTGGAGCAACTTACAATAATCCTATTTACAGTATACTCTAAGTAGCTGAGGGGTTAAGGGAGCTTGGTAATGCGGTGGTAGCTTAGTGGTTAAGGCATTGGACTTTGTATCGGAAGGTCAGAGGTTCAAATCCCACTTACACTAAGCTGCTACTGTTGGGTCCTTCTTGCAAAAACATTTCATTACATACTTTGCATTTGTTTAAATTCATCTTAATGTATTGGTCTTAAACCTGCTGCAATTCAACAAATTAGTGATATTTCCTGCCAAGAGATGGGGAGAGAGAGAGAGAGAGAGAGAGAGAGAGAATTTGAGATCTATGCTATGTGTGGCTACTTCTCCTTTCAGCTACACCATTCCCACAATACACTCCAGACTTTAAAGCCCCTCTAAATAGCAACACCAGGATTGTGAGGGCTCGCATAGTTTTTTTTTTATTCCAGTAAATGAGGGCACCAGGATACAAGGTCTCAGGTGTCAGCACACTTGAGAGAGAGAGAGAGAGAGAATTTGAGATCTATGCTATGTGTGGCTACTTCTCCTTTCAGCTACACCATTCCCACAATACACTCCAGACTTTAAAGCCCCTCTAAATAGCAACACCAGGATTGTGAGGGCTCGCATAGTTTTTTTTTTATTCCAGTAAATGAGGGCACCAGGATACAAGGTCTCAGGTGTCAGCACACTTCCTATTTTTCCATGCCAACGGTTCTCCCTTGGCACACAGTTCAGTGGTGGATCGGTTTACAGTGTTCTATAGGTCAGGGTCAGGGGAGCCTACGCTGCAAGTCCAAGGCTGCAGAATGTGTTTATGATCTGCAGTGTGTGTGTTCATGAAGGTATCTTTAGTATCATTATATTTGCGACTGCTACACCTGTTAGCAAACTGTTTCTGGACAAGACTGAAAATTCAACCACCTTCCAGACAATTCGTTCATTTGGGCAATTTTAACACCCTTTAAAGTCATAGCTTATTTTATTAATATAGGGTCGATGTTTACACTGATCTTTCTGAGGGTTATTTTTTGGATTTTAAACAAGTTTCTCGCTTCATTCCAGGAGGGTCTAGTTCCTGGGAACTAATTTTCATTTACTGGAATATTTCCACAATGTTTTTGCTTCCACAGACAAACATCTCATATCATAATTTTTTTTAAGTATGATAGATTATGAGACCTTTTTAAAATGTATCTAATCATATAGGATGATAGTTTTTTATGACAGCATTTCTTCGGAAGACATTCATTGGAGGATGGCATGGCATGATTTTGTTTGAGATAACATAATCCAAGCTGAACTCTAAAGCATCAATGTTTCACAAGACTTTTGCACCTGTCTATATTTTATTAAAAATCACTGTAATCAATTATTTTACTTCTCTAAATAGTCACCAACAAATTTGCCACACCTGTAGCATGTTTCTGTTTCACCAGAGAAACTAGCTGTACATATCCCAGATTTATAATAATACCAAATAGGAATTGTTGCTAATTATTAATCAACAAACATTATATTCAGTAACTATCTTGAAGGACTGTATAAAAATCTACTGAGGAGCTTGATAACCTTAAAGGTTCAACCAAACATTCTAAATCAGGAAGAACCTCAACAAAAGGTTCTCTTATCTTTCCTTTCCTTTCATTTCCTATGTTTAAAATCAGTTTGGGTTAGATAAAGTAGGTACACAAATTAGGACATAAAGACAGGAAACAGTCTAACACAAACATCTGTAAGATAGTGATAACTCTATGTGTGGAGGACCCTAACATGTGATAAGGTACCAAAAGCTCTTAAGTTTTTGTTAGTGTCACCTCTGCCTGGGAGAGGATCTTCTCTCCCAGGCAGGGGCACTCTGGTTCACCCCCACCCAGAGTTATGGAGGCTGTGGCCCCTTAAGGGGCTGTGGCCCTTAGCCACTGGCACTCTACTGAGATAGTGGAGATCATTCTTTAATACAGAGCTCCCTCCATGAGAAGGCTGTATGCTGCTAAAAGGTGCCTGTTCTCTGTGTTGTATGAGCACCACCAGTTGGACCTAGTTAACTGTCCGGTTGGTTCCGTACTGGAGTTTCTTCAGGAACAGTTTGCCTCAGGGCTGTCTCCTTCTACCTGTAGGGTTATGTGTCCGCTATCACAGCTTACTGTGCTCCGCTTGCTGAGCAGTTGCTGGGCAAGCACTCCTTGGCGACACGTTTCCTGCATGCCACCCTGAGGCTGAGGCCCGGGATGTGAAGGGAGCCTGTGTTCTTATTTACACAATTCCTCTGAAGTAGTTAAAAAAAGGTATTGGCTCATGATAATTTGAAAAGATATTACTTAGTGTTTCACTCATTAATATTATTCTATCATATCTATAATAGATTGGTAAGAGCTAAGAATAACAGAGTCTTTTTACATAAACTGAATTGATTAAGCAAAGTCTTGTGACAAAATTATAATAGGAACATTACAGCCATAATAAATCATAGTACTTTGGATACTGAAGCATATTTGAAGGCAAATACTTTTGTACCTTCACTCAAGTGAACATTAAAAAGTGAGCACTTTTATTGCTGGAGCAAAAAACCTACTGTATTTTTAACTCAAGTATATGGTTTGTGTAATTCATCCACCACTGTTAACTAATGTGTGTTACAATTCTTTATTTGATTAAACAATTGTTCACAATTCACAACTGTTCCATGAACTTGATGACAATTCTTGAATTAAGAGAATTCCTCTTGTTTATTTTCTCTGGTTTGAAGATTTTTCACACAATAATAATAAATGTTAATACATTTTAAAGTTAATTTGTTAGGACAGTGACCACATGTAGGAAACAGGAGTAACTCTATCATGTTTACTTATAGTTCAGAGCACAAACAGAAGAGTTACGAACTGTGACGTGGGGATAATCCGTAAGTCAAGTAAAGTCAAGTTTATTTCTGTAGTGCTTTTCACAACAGACATTGTCTCAAAGCAGCTTTACAGAAATCAACAGTCAATTTAAATGGTGTGCAATTGGCACTGATACGTCTCTAGGTGGTACAGGAAGTTTGTGAGTTTGGCATCTATTTCTTCAAAGGTCCATTATCTTCATGAAGTGGGACGTGACTGGAGCTGGCCAACCTCAGGATGCCTCGGGATGGGGAGAGAAATAGAGGCAGTGTAGAGGAATTAGCGTAGCTGCTGTTCATGATATTAACAGCACAAGTTGATAATGTGCATTTGATCAGATATACTGGAGCACAAGTTTATGATATGTGATGTATGTTATGAGTAGGTTTTGCTTAAAAGATAAGTTTTTAATCTGCACTTAAACTGGGAGAGTGTGTCTGAGCACCTAACACTGTCAGGAGGACTGTTCCAAAGTTTAGGGGCTAAATATGAGAATGTTCTACTGCCTTTAGTGGACTTTGCTATTCTAGGAACTACTAGAAATCCAGAGTTTCGAGATCTCTGGAGCGTGACGGATTGTAGAGTGTTAGAAGACTGGAAAGATACATAGGAGCTAAACCATTTAGCGTTTTATAAGTAAGAAGCAGTAGTTTGTAGTTGATTCGTAACTTTACAGGTAGCCAGTGTAGGGATGATAAGATTGGGGTTATATGATCATATTTCCTCGACCTTGTAAGAACTCTGGCCGCATTCTGAACTAACTAAAGCTTGTTTATTAATGATGCAGGACACCCACCTAGTAATGCATTACAATAGTCTATTCTGGAGGTCATGAATGTATGGACAAGCTTCTCTGCATCAGATATAGATAACATGTTTATTAGCTTAGTTTTTGTAACTTGGTTGATATGATTTTTAAAAGACAAGTTGCTGTCTAAATAAACTCCTAGGTCTTTTACCATTGAACTAGTAGCTACAGAACATATGTCTAAATGCAGGATGAAATGATGGAGCTACTGTGTACTGGTTTTTAGGCCAATGAGCAAAATCTCCCTTTTATCAGAATTTGATAGTGGAAAGTTTTGGGTCATCCAGTCTTTTAATTCATTAATACACTCAGTTTAAATGAATGAAATTCATGAGAATATTCTCATGTGTGTCTTTTTTAAGCATGTGTGGACAAATGCAATGTAATTTTTTTGTGCTGGGACTAAAAATGATTATATAAATATAGATATTACAGAGAATTGTAAATTCTACTAATATACAAAAATACTAAAAATAATTTAATTCCATGAACATTATAATTAAGTTGCTAAAATAAAAAAAAACAATAATACAAAAGCATTTAGCTTTACTTATACATCAATTTGAATAATAGACTGTTATTTTAACAAAAATCTGGATGTAGTGCAGACACATTCATTATCATTTAAAGGAGGGTTCATTATCATACTGAGTGAAAATACTAATAAAATGTCACACAGAGTCACTGATTTGAGGGTAAATACAAGAGATACCAAACTCCAGTTTTTCAAAATAGCAATGGCCATGTCACGTAAAACTAGCAGAGGCAAATGCAAGTATAGACAGATATTAAAAAAAAAAATAGAAAAAAAGAACAAAATAAGTAACAAAGAATCGATTTTAACCTGAAAACCTTTTTTAAAAAATGATTATGTCCAACAAATGTATCAGGTAAATTTATTCTCTTACCAGAGAAACTAGATATTTTAACAAACTATTGTACTTCGCAGAAAAATAAATGATTAACTGTTAAATTTTTAAAGCCCTCCATTCAAAGTTTTAATAAGCATTTTTATACAATTATCATAAGATTAAAAAGTACATGGCTGTAACAAGACTTCCCATTTCACCTATACTCATGGAGCAATAAAGCAAGCCTGTTCCCCTTCAGAATTTTAAACTGTATCAGAAACGCTTTGGGAATGCTCGTCTGGGAGCGGAGCATGCTAAGTCGGTTCTCGAGGGAAGCCGACTGCGCAGATTGCGCTCACAATAAGAACGCTCCGCTCCCGGAGAGTACTCTTTAAAGAAAGTTCTCCCACTTCTTGTGCTTCTGGCCCCCCTTTCACCAAAGCAAAGCAGCATTCTAGGACTTGGGGCTCAGAGGCTCATCCCTTTCGCCTCCCTCACCTGTTGTGTCCAGACCCGGGGTTCCCTTTCAGGAACTCGAGCTGCGTCGAAACGCTTTGGGAACGCGCCTGAGTGTTCACGCTCTGAAACAATGTGTGTAATCAGTCAAAAATTGGACGCTGGCCGTCACCGGTGAGGTGACGTCACGACCAGGAGTATAAAGCGCATGTGAGAGAGGACAGCGGCAGCTTCTGTTGTTCAGAAAGCGCTCTGTGTGTTGTGTTGTCTGTCAGATTGTTTGGCGAAAAAAAAAAAAAAAAAAGAAAAGGGAAGGGAGATCTATGTATTTCCCGGGAGCGGAGCACGCTCGTCGGTTCTCGAGAGATCCGGCTGCGTGTCTATTACTTCGCTCCGCTTCCGAGCGGCTCTCTCCGAGGAGAGAGCTCGCGTATCGGGGTCTGCCCCGCTCTCGCTGAGGCGGAGCGGCGCGGCAGTTCCTGTGCTCGCATGGACCTCGCAGAGGGTTTCGAGACGGTTTATCCCTTTCTCCAACCTCACCTGCTTGGTCCAGCGCTCGCTCGCAGGCTCGAAGCACGCCTTTCGGCGGATTCTTCCTCCTGCGACGAGGGCATTGGCTCCGCCTCTCTTTCTCTGAGGAGAAGGAGGGGGGGGGCGCTTTGCGAGCTAGGCTCATAGAGCTTTGGAGTTGGGGGCGGAGCTATGTCGCTTCCTGAGAGATGCGGCTGCGCACATTCTGCGCATTGTTCGGCTCATTTTCTCTGCACATTCGGTGCATGTTCTGCGCGTATTGCGCCCGCTCATTGTGCCGCGCACATTCTGCTCGCTTTCGGCTCGGATTCTCTGCGCATTCTGTGCATGATCTGCGCATATTGCGCCGCGCTCATTGTGACGCGCGCATTCTGCTCGCTTTCGGCTCGGATTCTCTGCGCATTCTGTGCATGATCTGCGCACGTTGCGCCGCGCTCATGGTGACGCGCGCATTCTGCTCTCACTCCTCGTATTAAGATAAAATGATTAATGTAAATAATAATAAT
>MU562658.1:2069919-2089505 GCA_024362625.1 Silurus asotus
TTACATCCCCGAGGTGCCATCGGTTGTCCCACGACCCGTAAGATTACGGGCATTCTATCCTCCTCTGTTTCAGGCCCCAGACCAGGAGAGACTGAACCGGCCTTGTCCGGTGCGCGCACTGGACACCTACGTCCACGGGACGGGCCCTTGGAGAAGGACCTATCAGCTGCTCGTCTGCCACAGCCCTCCCAAGAGAGGCCTTCCTTGCTGTTAAGCAGGCTCTGAGCTGGTGCACTGTTGATGCGATCACATCTTATGGGTCCTCGGGTCTCCCCGCTCTATTCGGGGGTCAGAGCTCTCTCCACCCGGAGTGTGGCTGCCTCAGAGTCTCGGTCCTCTGGAGTTCCCCCGAGACCTGTGTAACGCTGCAGGTTGGTCCACCCCACTGGCCTTTGTGCGGTTCTATAGCCTAGACCGCAGTGCCACTCTTGGCCCCTCAGTCCTTCTCTAGCTGTGGTGACAGACACACACTAGGCAGGGACTGGTCAGTCTGGCGTGATTGGACACTCGTTCCCAAAGCGTTTCGACGCAGCTCGAGTTCCTGAAAGGGAACGTCTCTAGGTTACGTATGTAACCCTGGTTCCCTGAGGGAACGAGACGCTGCGTCTCTATGCCACACCGCCGGCGTCCCTGCAGCGCTTCCTTCTCTCTCGCAGCTGCCGCTGTCCTCTCTCACATGCGCTTTATACTCCTGGTCGTGACGTCACCTCACCGGTGACGGCCAGCGTCCAATTTTTGACTGATTACACACATTGTTTCAGAGCGTGAACACTCAGGCGCGTTCCCAAAGCGTTTCGACGCAGCGTCTCGTTCCCTCAGGGAACCAGGGTTACATACGTAACCTAGAGACGTTTTCTCAGAGGGGTTAATCTGCCTTGCGAGCAGCCTGTGGGAGCGATGAGGGTGTGCAGATCAGGGAAAAAAGGCAGACCCAGGTGTGGAGGTCTGGCCTCGTGCTACCGCTCAGAGAGCGAGTGCTGAACCCGACAGGTGAGGTGGGAGAAAGGGACAAGCCTGTCCAAGACCTCTGCCAGATCCTCCTGCGAGCCGCATGACATCTGACGCCGCCAAGTGCGCGGCGCAATGTGCACAGAATATGCGACAAAAATGTGCCCTGCATGTGCCCAGCCGGCTCCCTCGGGAACTGACCTAACATGCTCTTCTCTCAAGCAAGTGACGCACAGACTGTGCTTTGTACGCAGTCAGAATGATTGCTTGCTAATTTTTTTTTTTAAGACATTTACCACTTACCTAAAGGGGACAAACACATAGAGAGCGTTTCCTGAACAAACAGAAGCTAGCTTTGGCTCCACCGCATGCACGTTTTATGCTCCCTGGTCATGACGTCATGTCTTTCTGTTGGCCGGATTCTTCTTCATCTTTTGGCTTCTCCCATTAGGGTTTACCACAGCAGATCATCTGTCTCCATACCACACTGTCCTGCACATCTGCCTCTTTCAACCTATTCATGTCTTCCCCTACCACATCCATAAACCTTCTCTGTGGCCTATTTTCCCCCTTCCTGGTGGCTTCATCCTCAGCATTCTCCTACCAATATAATTGTTGATTTCTTCTCTGTAACATCCGAAGGATTCGACCATTTTTGTCCACACAGGCTGCCCAGGTGCTTGCTCAGTCTCTTGTCATTTCAAGACTTGACTACTGCAACTTTCTGCTGGCATGCTGTCTGAGATCCTCCAGCACTGGTACCACCTTCTCTCAGAATGGGAGGTAAGTACACTTTAAGGCCCGGACTATCTTCAAGCGACGACTGAAGACCTACCTCTTCCTGAAATACTTAAATTAGCACTTTCCAAGTTTGTAGAATTTAAGGATTATATTTATATTAAGTTTGTAATTGTGCGTACCAGTGTAGATTTATTTATTACTAGAGACTCAAAGCACTTTTGTACGTCACTCTGGATAAGGCCATCTGCTAAATCCCGCAAACAAGGCAGAAGCATTCCCAAAGCATTGCGACGCAGCTCGAGTCCCTGAAAGTGAACAATTTAGTCGTAAAAGTTACACCTACCCAGTATTGCCCTCTGCCAACTTTTATTTTTGTCAGGTTCATTTACTATTCCGTTTATTAAATAAAAAACTTTAGAAATGTATTTAACAAGAAATTAACAAGAAGACGAAAGTATATAACAGTTTTTGCCCATTGCTTGCACACTAAATCCGAATGCTTAGACCAAAGCCTCAATACCTAAACTTCTTGTAGCATATGTTTAAACACAGTGTAACCATAGCTTAAACACATTGTCACCTTTGCACTTTGTTTGCAATTCTGTAGCACACTTATTGTGAAACACTACACACGTTTTCTTACATTAGACCCATTTTTCAAAAACGAAATCACCTGTTATCATTGGGAAAACACTCATCTGGCAATTATAGGCACTTACATACACACCTGAAAACACTTGTACAGAAAACAGAACACCAATCGGTCTGAGCCTTAGCACTACAAATAGGCCTCAGGTAAGACATTCTGATAACTTTGCAAGCATGAAGGCAATGCGAGTAAGAGTAAGAGGAGGACAAAGAGAGTGTTGGACGTGGACGTGGAAGAGGACAAAGACGAGGACCAGTGCGGAGACGTGTATCAGATGACATCAGGGCTACTCTGGTGGACCATGTCATAAATCATGGCTTATCCATGAGGAAGGCTGGGCAAATAGTCTACCCTAACCTCAGTCGCTACACGGTAGCATTGATAATAAGAACATTCCGACTGGAGAACAGGTATATGTTCAAGTTTCTGCTCCAGACTGTACCGCCTGTATGTGTCACATGATTCTGTATCATATTACAGTATTACTGTAAAATACTATTCAAAAATGAGTAGTGCTGTAAAGTATATGTAAAGGAGTATCATTGTGATGTTACAGTAGTGTGTACAGTTTGAAAGTACAGTATGTGAAAAAGAACCTAACCAATGACATCTTGTGGTGGCATTTTTTACAGAATAGTCGGGCTACCTCCTCGAGGTGGAAGGAAACGTCTCTTTACTCAAGAACAAGAGCTTGCCATCGTTCAAATGGTGCAAGAAAATAACGCAATCTTCGTGACTTTGTGAATTGCAACAGCGCATAATTGCAGATAGAATAGTATTCAACAATATCAACAGGGTCAGCATTTCTACACTAAGTCGCATCCTACAGAAACATAACTTCAGAATGAAGCAGCTGTACAGGGTGCCATTTGAGAGAAACAGTGTCAGGGTCAAGGATCTGCGCCATGATTATGTGCAGGTATGTGTCACTTTACTTTACATACTATATATTGTGATGTGGGAATAAGGGTTTATGGTGCCACCGGCTCTGTATCTTGTAGTTTTTGTCTATACTAACCCAACCCAGCCCCTACTTGTGTAAAAATGTAGACATTGTAGTTACTGTATGTGTTTTCAGTAACAGTATTCAATATTTTCTGTTACAGACAGTTTTGGATTTTGATGCCGCCGAACAGCCACACGAGTTCATCTATAACGATGAGGCAGGCTTTAATCTGGCCAAAACCAGGCGCCGAGGCCGTAACATAGTTGGACAAAGGGCTGTTGTAAATGTCCCGGGGCAACGTGGGGGAAATATCACCTTGTGTGCTGCAATTAGTGTCCAAGGAGTCCTGCATCATCATGCCACTCTAGGTCCCTACAATACAGGACAGATCATTGTATTTCTAGATGCACTACATGCAGTTGTGCAGAACAAACCACAGCAGCCCAGGTTTGTTGTCATCTGGGATAATGTTGTTTTCACCGGGCTGCTCTGGTCCAAGATTGGTTCACCAACCATAACAATTTTACACTCTTATACCTGCCCCCTTACAGCCCCTTTTCCAAATGCAATGGAGGAATTATTTTCAGCATGGCGGTGGAAAGTCTATGATCGGAAACCACACACCCGCATGCCTCTTCTGCAAGCAATGGAAGAGGCATGTGGAGACATTAAGGTGGGATTCATCCAAGGGTGGATTAGGCACACAAGACGATATTTTCCCCAATGCCTAGCCCGCGAGGACATCGCCTGTGATGTCGACGAGGTCTTGTGGCCAGATCGAGCAGAAGGCGGGATCCATAAGACCCCACCACACACATACACGTGCAGACACACACAAAAACAAGTGTGTTTTTGTCCCACAATAGCATTTTATCCAGTATTTGTTTAGTTTTTTACTCTTGTTTTGTTGCTAAATGTAATGACTTGTGATTCTATTTTTCATTTTTTTTTATTATTTTAAGAATGTTTTTTTTTGTAAAAACTCTTGTTTGATTACTGAATACATTTGAACAAATCAATCTTAAAATAAATCTACTTTTAAATTTTACAAAAGACTGAGTCTAAGAAAATTACAATATAAATAAAAACACAAAGACTGCAGTGTTTTATATAAAGCGCATCAGTGTGTTGCCGGTGATATGAAAGAGTAATTCAAATGGTGCTTGTGTGTATGGTTTTGTTACAAGAATTAAATTTTTAGAAAGGAGTGTTAAGTTTTGAATGCAGTGTTTTTTTTTGGCATAGATGTGAGTTGTTCATCTCCATGTGCAATATCTGATTGGCTTGTGTGTGGTTTTTTTTAGTTTTTTTCTTTTTTCTTCTGTGCTGTGTTATGTTGCAACATGAGAAATAATCTGTTAGCAAATGTGCATCAATTTTACTCTTGAAATCAGAGTGCATTGTGGTGACAAACAAGTGAACAAATCTAGGGAATTTGGATGCCAGAACAAAATGGCTGACACTTCATTTAGTGCATTATGAAAGCAACATGGACTGATTTCATCCAAAGCCAAAGTGTGCTGTGAAAGATGAGAACATTTACAAGTGCTAATCAAGGTAACAAGGAACAGGTGTAAGTGATTATTGTGCCGCAACCAAGTCCAACAAAAGGTGATGGATCTTGGTTTTAATGAACTAGACTGATATAGATGAGAGTAGAATGTATTTTATTGGTGCTTAACTGCTGCGTTTAATTGCTTTGTATTGTGTAGCTATAATTTTTTCTTGACATTTTTGTAGCATGAAAAAATTCTCTCACTTTTAGATCTATACTCGGTTGACAGACAAGAAAGTATATTTTAACCTCAACTCTCCAGCGCAAAATATTTAGTGCTCTTCAGAACTAAGTTTATGATAGGAGCATAGTTAAATACAAATGTGATTCATTTGAATTGAACCCAGCGCACTGCTGAAGATAGAGGGAGACGTGACATGCCCTAAAATGGGTAAATGAAAGGGAATTGTAAGTCTATACTGAGAACACACCACTGATTCTCTTTTAGATGCAGCTGATGTTGATGCATTCGGATTTATATTTATTGCAGTACATAGAGATTTACGTTTATATATTATCCATATGTCTACGAAACTTGTTTTATATGATCACGTACCAAATAGAATACAGTTCATTCACATGAATAATGTCCAGGCACTATGAAACATTCATGCAAACTTCATATAATCCAATAGACACCATTAATGTAGCTTTATGTGCCTATAAAAGATTGTTTAAACATATATATTGGAACCAGATGTGTATATGTGCTAGCTTTTTAGTATTTTGAAACAATTTCAGGAAAAATTGTTTCAAAATATTGTGTAGTTACAATGAACATATTAATCAAATATTGATAAATAAGTAATGAATATAGATAACTGATTATTTAGACACAATATGACCTGAAAAAAGACAGATTTACTGAAAGGCTCACAGTGATTAGTGCATTCCCATTAAAGTTGGCACAGTATTAACAGGGGGGCAAACACTTTTTCACACAGGGCCATGTGGATTTGGATTTAGTTTTTCCTCAGTAATAAAAACCTTCATTAAAAAACTGAATGTTGTGTTCACTAGTGTTATCTTTTACTAATATTTTGATTAGTTTGATGATGTGAAACTTTAAAGTGTGACAAAAATGCAAAAAAATAAAATAAAATCAGAAAGGAAAAAAAAACACTGTAGTAACTTATAATACTACTAAGCAGTTCAAATTGTAAATCAATTATAGAGTAATTGATTTGAATTTCCATTTTGATGGTGAAATCCGTCATAAGGAGCTAATACAAAATCACAATGCCATTGACACAATGAGTAATGATACTGAAATTACCAACAATCCATTTTCTCTCTCCCTGTCACCCCTCTACCTCTCTCTCTCTCTCTCTCTCTCTCTCTCTCTCTCTGTTAAGTTAAATGTGCACCTGGGGTACAATTGACCATTGCACCTGTCCCTTCCTTCTCTTCACATCTGCCATATTTATCCCAACATCCTACTTGTGGATGGAGTCCTCTATAATTAGAGACACTCTGGGCAGTTAAGGATGGTTTCACATCAAAAGCTCCAAGATCCATTAAGTTACTGGCCATTGAGAACTTCTACCAGACAAAAAAATACCTAGATAAACCATATTACAATTATACATGAGCCGCTCATGAACAGCATGAAACTCAATGCCACTTCTTGTGCTTTATTGCTACTTGGGGGAATGTCATTTTTACACTAGGGTTAGTTGCCCCATTTTTTTTTAGTCTTCTCTATTGTCTCTATACAATAAACCAGATCACCATCATTTATTGCATGTATAAACAAAATATGTGCAGAGAATTTTGTGATAAAAACTTCCCAGCAAATTGACTAGTGATTTGTCTTTATGGTTGATTTTTACCTGCATTTGGATGGTTAGTAGTTTGGCAAATGTGTAATATTTACATCTACATTTCCAGCTTTTAGCAGATGCCAGTTTCCAGAGCGACATACAAAATGGCTTTGAATCTCTAGCAATTAATAAATGTACACTGGTATGCTAGATAACAAAACTGAGATAAATCAGACTTTAACTTGGAGAGTGTTAGTTTAGGTGTTTCAGAAAGAGGTATGTCTTTAACCCATGCTTGAAGATGCCAGGGACTCCACTGTTCGGACATCTAGGGGAAGGTCATTTCACCACCAGGTGTGATAAGATCTCTGAGGTAAAATTTCGAGCTCTCTAGCATAGTACAATATAGTTCAGAAGAGCATATTGTAAATATGCCTTAGTGGATAAAAATGGTATAATATACTGTAGTTTACAGTACAGTAAATTGTAATACAGGCTTTTACTTATAGAGCTCAACTTTGGAGCATGATCAGATAAAATTAAATGCGTTGAATGCTTTCATAATGTCAATTAGCAATTTGAGGAAATCCAGCAACACACAACCAAACACACAGAGGAAATGCAACTATTAAATTATAAAATAAAAAATTAACAAAAAAAAAACCATTATTGGTGTGGTGAAAAATACTGGTATTGATGAACAGCATCAAGAAAGGATGTTAGGATTTCATCCTCTGTTACAAAACCATAGGAAAGCTGGCTAATGAGGTTCCTCTTCGTTTTATGCACAAAGTCAGTCTCTACTACCAAATCTCTAATATGATAATCAGGGACATCACCAAAATACATGCTGCTGTTTGCACATACTTTTGCTTTTGAAGGACATTTGATCCTTCCAGGACCTGGAGAACAGCTTGATGATTCCTTCTTTCCTTATTATTGTTACACATCTCGCAAAGGGTCTAACATGAGACTTAAAAATATTGAACATGAAAAATATTTACAGACATGATCATGTTGATTACAACATATAAAATATACAGACATATAAAGGTCTATAAACTTTAAACTAAAATGGACCATGTTGAACCTAGACTTGTCATGTATTTAATTTTATTAGGACTAATGCGTTTAAATAAATGTCAGTTTAGGTTCTAGACTACAATTTTATTATTTATTTATGGATAAAAACCCAGACAGGTACAGATAAGTTCAAACAAGATTGCAAATATATGAAATAGTTTAAAAGACTGTAACATGAATTTAATTAAAAATAGCAGCTATTTGTTAATTAAATTTTATCCATTTGTCTCATGACTTGGTAGAAGTGCAGCTGCAAGTCTAGGGCTTGTCTCTATAAGCTTTGCATGTCTGGATCCTAATATTTTGCTCATTCTTTTGGAAGATCTGCTCCACATCATCAGTCTGAAGATCCATTAGGTTACTGTAAAGCAGTGGTTCTTAACCTGGGTTCGATCAAACCCCAGGGGTTCGGTGAGTCTTTCTCAGGGGTTCGGCGGAGGTCAAGACACACACCCAACTCATATGATTAATCATTTTTATGTTTTTGTTTTCATGTGAAAATCATGTTTTAATGGTTTTGTTCTTTGAACACAGTGATGATGATGCACGGTTCATTTTGTGCACCAGTAAAATATATACCTATCTTTTGAATAAAAAAAAAAATCATATTTTATTTTTCCAATTAAGAAGAGTTTGGTGGATGCGCAAATGAAACTGGTGGGGGTCAGTACCTCCAACAAGGTTAAGAACCACTGCTGTAAAGGGTTAAACTCAAGAACCATTAAGATGGATTTGGACTGTAATTACTTTAAAACATTTTGCTACAATAGCTCAGGATTGCAATTGCAACAAACTGTTTTAAAAACAATTTTCCATTAGTGAACAGTTGATAGTCTCAACAATGACGGAACTGTAAATAGTGGACATTTGGTATCACCGAGATGAGGATGGGTTTCCTTTTGAGTCTGGTTTCTCTTAAAGTTTCTTCCTCATATCATCTCTGGACGTTAATTCTTGCCACTCTTTTAACCTACAGTGAGAGATTTATAATGCTTATTAAACATTAAAAATGTTAAAGTAATAAAATCTAATTCAAATGTTTGGTCTTATCAGTTCAAAGACCTTTTTCCTTGCCAAAATGTGTTTCCAATTAGTTTTTTAAAACTTTTTTTTCTCACTGGAAAGCTTTTTTTTTTTTCTCCATATAAAAGATTTGTGGAATGTCCAAGCTATGGTTGACCTTCATTGTAAAACTGTGGATTGCTCTCTATCTTCTTTAATTATACTTATTCTCTTGGGGGATTCTTTCACAGTTATTGTTAATTTTTTCTATATTCATGCAAACTTTATAATTTTTTCTTCAACACTACATAATAGAAAAAAACGCCAGGGTGGGCAATTTTTTATTTTCAGTAGAGAGCATGGGTACTTTAAATGATTCTGATCCTCAATAAAGTAAGGTATCGACACAAATTCCCATCAGGAGGTCTTATAAACTTCTGGGATGACTTGCAAACCTAAATAAAGCATCCACTAGTTCAGTAGAAACATTTCCTGGTGATCCAGAACATCAGAAAGTAGTAAAATAAAAGGTTACATACTGTATCTCACTGCGCTCCTACAACCTGTAGAAAATCTTTAAAAAAGTATACAAAAACCCGGTCTCACATTGCTTTGTGCAGGATGTATGGTAAAGAATATAATGGTAGGGTCTACTGTGTTGTTTAAAATGTGTGGGAAAAATGTAATGTGGTTGTTTTCTACATAAGAGTCCATATTTGAATCACAAGGGTCCTCGTATCTTCCATGAACAGCACTTTGCCAGGGGCGTTGCATAATCACGAGCGAGCATGAAAGGCGTACGATTTGCAGGGTTGTGTTATGCCTTTTAGAGAATCCCAAATGAGATTTACTCATCTACATCGGGCAAAGGCAGAGCTCAGAGTATCATTTAATTAGAAGAAATGACATTAGTCCCCTCATAAAGGGCAAATCTCCGACTGGGTTTTGCATGAGCTGGCCATGTGGAAAGGTTTTTGTACTTTTCACCTTTTATTTTTTTTATGTGACAAAATAATGAAGTTACTGGAGCAAATGGCCTGCAGTAGCACCCGGGGCTGATGTAATCCACCTGACTCGGCTTGTGAAGGGCTCGATAATTCGGTAATGACTTAAATCAGGTGGATGGAGCAGGGAAATATTCTAAAGTGAGTTTTCTATAAATATTAAAGGACAACAACATTTGCTGAATAGTAGAGTAAGCTGCACATTAAACACCCATAGCCTGAATGAGTATTTCTGCTCCAACAGTAAGAAATGCCAATGTCCCAATGTAAACTTGGACATATTCTTTCTCATGTTGTAAAGAAGATCCTATACTGATCAAATTGAGATTGAAGAAAATGACCATTCAGACTGATCCAGCTCCAATGAACAAAAGTGATTTTGAGGTAACAAAGTTTATTTCTGTCCAATTTTTGTTTCATTTTCATCACCACCTCTGCTGTATACAGAGCTATCTTGCAAATATTGCATCATTCTACTGAACCTCGTCCACCTCCTCCTATTAATGGCTTGTAGATAGGTGTCAAATCAGCACTCAAGCCCAAAAAATATTTTTACATTTTAAAAATAAAGACAAGAAATAATTATTGTAAAAATTGGATCTTATCAGGCACACCGTTCACTGTATTCATCAGCAATTTTTGTAATGACCTACCTACCTACCTTCATCCAGACAGCCAAATCCCTAACAACCTTCTAGAAATATCTGAAAATGTATCTTTCCATGAGTATCAAACTGCCTCTTATCCTTGATCCCTTCCTGTCCTAGCTTTTTTCTATTTTGAAGGATGACTGAAAAATTGTAACATGCAAACAGATAGCAACAAAATGCTGCACGCACAGTCACAGGAAGCACCAACCTTCATAAGTCAGTGTGCCAAAAGACATCGTGAGCTGTACAACTTGTGCTATTCTGACCATGTGTGCACTCTGTCAACCGAGCTCTCCTCACACGTCAGTTTGTTGCAAGATGATTTCACTTTTGCACCCACCCTACTCGCCAGATTTGGTTTTCCTAAAGATGCTCAAAAGTTGCTGTTTAGACACCATTAAGTAGATCCAGCACAAATAGCAAAAGATGCATGACACGATTCAAAAAGAAGATTTCAAGGACACATTCAAAACGTTTCGATACCAACCTCATGTAATGGCCACTTCTTGTGTTTATTACCATCTTATGATAAATCGCTTGTTGTATTACTTAACTATAAGTTGCTATGGACAAAAGCATCTGCCAAGTGAATAAATGTAAATGTAATTAAATAGTGAGTGAACCATTAAAAAAATTTGACATTTTTGTCCTGCATATTGATGATGAATGGAATAGAAGTACATCTACAATTTGGTGCATCATGTACTGTAGATGCATCATGGTACATCTACCTGTAGATGCATCATGGGTTTGGAAATATATGCATGCAGTCTTTTATGAGAATCGTGTCACTTTATGGTAAGAATTCTTTGTAAAACCACAATTTGATTTAATTTCATTTTTTCATTTATTGTATTTTTTTTCTTTTTCTCATTTCACCACAGTGGACCATCCGTCCCCATACTACTCTGTCCTCTACATCTGCCTCTTTCAAACCAACTACCTGCATGTCTTCCCTCACCACATCCATAAACCTCCTCCTTGGCCTTTCTTTTTTGCTCTTTTCTGGTGCCTCCATTATCAGTATTCTGCTACTGATATACCCCATATCGTTTCTCTGCATACAACCAAACCATCTCATTCACACCTTTTTCACCTTGTCTCCAAAAACGTCCTACCTGAGCAGTCACTCTAATAAACTCATTTCTAAATCTGTCCATCCTTGTCACTCCCAATGAAAATCTCAGGGATTTAAACTCATTGTGTTGTATTGTATTGTAGTTATTTATTAATTTACACCCCCCCCACCCTAAAAAAAAACAAAAAACAACAACAACAACTATGACGCATCATATTTAACTGTGTACAATAATATTTTTCTCAATAGTAACTTATTTATTTATTTATTTATTTATCAAAATAGAACCCATGGTATTCATATTGGCATAAAAATTTCAACATGACATTATTTAATTACAGACACTATAATAACAGTGGATTTTAATTTTCAACACTAACAAAATATTGAGTGCCCTTGGTTTTGCTGCACACACACTCCTTAAGGTCCCAAAACTCCAATTTAAGAATCCTGTTTTTTAGATCATATTTTTTCAGTATTGCAGAACCGCTTGTTATTATTGGTTAAATTGGAGCTGAAAAACAACTCTCTATAAATGCTTGTTTTTTAGAGGAAGCCAATGAGTTATTTTTATTTGTCTACATTGACACAAGGATTGGCTTTAGTCCATTCTCCTGCAGTATTCAGCAGAGGTTTCATTTAATTCAGTATGCTGTGTATCTCAGAGATGATTATGTAATCTATTTCTTCTGGCTTTGCTGAAAGTCAAGTGCAAACGAACGCTGCATTTGCATTTGACATTGCTTTGCACTCTTGCTACTATATTCCAGTCTTTAATTTAATTTGTTTTTGCTACATACACTGAACTTTACAAGTTCACTCTGTGCCTCGGGCTACTATAAAGCCAAGTCTTCTTTCCTTCAGTTCACATGCTTTAAAGTAAACTGCCTGGTCGCAAGACGATTTTCCTAAACAATCTGTTCTACCTCTGAGCAGCCGTCCGACTCCTGGGAATCACACATGGCTTCATATGGAGCGTATAGATTAATGACGAAGGTGTGCAAATTTCACCACTGAATCCATACTGTGTTCATTAGACACTGTCTGATTCAGCAGTGCCATCCAACTGGACAAGAGGCAACTTTAAAAACTAGTTCGGTCAGCAAAGTGCACCATCAAGACCAGCCTGCTCACTACATTTATGGCATTTAATTAAATTAAATTAAAAAATAACATTGTCTCAAAGCAGCTTTACACAGATAATGTGGTGATAAAAATTAATGATGTTCTTTATAAGTGTAAGTTTGTCCCTTATGAGCGAGCTGGTGGCAACTGTGGCAAGGTAAAACTCCTCGAGATGCATAAGAAAGAAACCTTGAGAGGAACCAGGCTCAGTTTGGAACTCATCCTCATCTGGGTTGCACCAAATGTCCATTTGTTGTAGATATACGATGTTGCGGGGTGCAGTGATGGTGATCAGAAGCGAACTGTAGTCCTGAGTCAGTGTAGCAGACTGTTGACATTAACTACAATCCAAATCCATCCTCAAAGCTCCCGTTCTTACTCTGAAAATTTATGGAACCACCCAAGGCGTTGATGGGAAACTGTCCCCAGCTGCACAGAGTGGCCTCCAAATGAAAAGAACACTAGCCAGAGGCAGGCCTGGACGAAGTAGAAAGATCCACGATGAGAAAAGGGGCAGGAACAGTGGTTACTGGAACCTCAGGAGCATGTTTAACTCGACCTAGAAAAAGAGAGAGAGAGAGAGAGAGAGAGAGAGAGAGAGAGAGAGAGAGAGAGAGAGCGAATTGGGGTGACAGGAAGAGAAGGATATGGATTAGCTTGTGTCATTGTTGTATGAAAGTTAATGTCACTGTGCAGTTGGGACATTTATTATGACATTATAACATAATGGGCAGTAAAGTGAATAACACAGATTATCTTATTCCCATGGCACCTGTTATTGGGTGGAATATTTATTGCAGCAAGTGAACATTTCGTTCCTTGAAGTTGTGTTAGAAGCAGGAAAGATTTGCCGGTTTGCAGTGGTCAGTATTTATCTAAAGTGGTCCAAGGAAGAAATAGTGGTGAACTGATTGATGCATGTGAGGAGCGAAGGCTGGTCCGTGTGGTCCGATCCAACAGACGAGCTCCTGTAGCTCAAATTGCCTGAGAAGTTCATGGTGTTAATCCTCGATGGGTCGAGACTGTTTTGGCAGTGGAAGGGGAAAAACACAATATTAGGCAGGTGGTCATAAATTATGCCTGAATGTCTGTATGATACAGTATATAAAGAACAAATTTGGATAGAATATACAGTAGTGCAGTGATAAACAATTTAGTGTAATTATGTTTGTTATTAGTCATTAGCATTGCTGTTCAGTGTCTGTATGCTAAAATATGCAATGAAGGTTGCTCTAAACTGGAAACAAATCCTTGTACTGTATGCTCAGGCATACTTGGCCATTATAGCTGATTCTGATGATGGAAAAAACTTCACTGCCACTAACACTTCAACTGTGTGGGTGCTAAACTTTTCTTTAATTCAGTCATGATATGAAAACAGGTTTTCTACTCCAAGTATGTCATTAATATTATTTTAGACTCTTTTGCGTACTTTCTTTTGTGTACTCGCGCCGCTCCCAGGAAAAAAAATAAATAAATAAATAAATAAATAAATAAATAAATATATATATATATATATATATAACATACACACAAAGCCCTTTGTGAACAAACAGAAGCTGACGCTGCCTCTCTCTCTGTTTGCGTTTTATACTTTGTGGTTGTGACGTCACCCCACCGGTGACGACCGGTGTCCAATTTTTGACTGATTACACACATTAGTTCAGGGCGCGTTCTTAAAGCGTTTTGACGCAGCACGAGTTCCTGAAAGGGAACCTTAGTTCATCCGTATATCCAAACCCATCATGTAACAGCAGTACAGTGTAATACAAAATTACATTTGAAGAGCTTCAGTCGAAGTTTAAACCAGAAATCAGAATAAACATAAATTGCAAAGATTTTTAGTGGCTTTCATAAGAGCATGGTCAGAAGATGCTGTTTTGTGCTGAGCTTAAATTATTGCTCTTAACAACCATAGTGAGCCAAAAAGCATCTCAGAAGGCACTAGACAATACATCTTTATGCATAAACAAATATCATCTCCAGCCTATTGATTTGACAAAAGAGTAATTATCAGAGGGTTATAAAACTTTAACAATATAATTACAATCATCAGTTGTCACCTCATATGTCTGCCAATGAAAATGCTTTTTTTCTAATTAAACTGTAATCACCTCAGTGCCATGAATACGATATTCAGCAGGATCTAAATCTCTATGCACTGTTGCAATATGATGCTTTTATGTGTTTCTTCATAAAAAACAAAATACTATATTGCCAAAAGGTTTGTAGTCACTGGATCATAAATAGTGATTCTGTTTTTAAGCATCAAATTACACATTTAGTCCCAATTTCCCCTTATAATTCCTGCCACTATTTTTGAGAGATGTTCCACTAGATTTTGGAGTGTGTGGACATTTGTGTTCATCAGTCACAATGGTTTTAGTAAAGTCAGGTAGTGATGTAGGTGAGGTGAGGAGGCCTGGGGTGCAGTCAGTGTTCCAATTCATCCCATAGGTGTTCAGTACAGATGAGATCAGATCTCTATAGCAGGTCATTTAAGATCTTCCTCTCCAAGCTATTCAAACCAGATCTTCATGGAGCTTGTTTTGTGTACAAGGGCAACACCATGCTGGAACAGGTGTGGGTTTCAAGTGAACAGCAAATTTTATTATACCGCATTTAAAGACGTCCTATACAATTGTTTGCCTCCAGCTTTGTGTTATCAGTTTGAAGAAGAACCACATATGGCAGGAATGGTCAGGTGTCCCCAAACGTTTGTCCATATAATGTATATTCACAATATTTCAATAAACCCCAAATTCTTACAAGTGTTAAAAATATAGAAGGGTTAGAGTAATGCTAATTATTTCTATCAATATTTCAACTCTTTATGGATGCATGGACCTTGTATGGAGTATAATATAAGACCATATAATTGTTATGTAAAGAGATAACCTCTAGATTCCGACCATGTATTCCACTGCTTCATTCTTTTAAAAATGGTACATTCAATAACTTCCTCCATACTTTGTGTTATTCCAATTTATGTGGTACCGTACAGTACAGAGTAAAATGAAACACAATGTTCCTTGAAATCCAAAGTGCTACAACAACATTAAGTGCAACAAAACAAACAACACAATAAACAGTAACAAAGCAGCACCCACCAAGTCAGGTTTAGTCATGCAAAGTCGGCCTTATAGTCATTTCAATCATAAACAAATTACATTTCCGAAGGACCAAGGAACTACATTAAACAACATTAATCGACAAAAGGAGCACAGATCTCTAAACTAACAACACAAAGTGCACATTTGCAGCATTTATTGCAAAAAAACAACTAACATCAGACAAGACAACTTGAGACAAGGAAAAAACAGTCACAGTAGCATCAAACAATACAGTACAGAAAGTTGTGCAAATGGATTATCCATATGCAAAAACGATTCCAAAATAGTTGAGACACTGTACAAACTGTGAGTAAAAAAGGAATGCAATAATTTACAAATCTTATAAACTTTTAATCACAATAAAATATAGATAACCAATTAAAATGTTGAAAGTGAGACATTTTGAAATGTCATGCCAAATATTGGCTCATTTTGGATTTCATGAGAGCTACACATTCCAAAAAAGTTGGGACAGGTAGCAATAAGAGACCGGAAAAGTTCAAAGTACATATAAGGAATAGCTGGAGGACTAATTTGCAACTTATTAGGTCAGTTGGCAATGTGATTGGGTATAAAAAGAGCCTCTCAGAGTGGCAGTGTCTCTCAGAAGTCAAGATAGGCAGAGGATCACCAATTCCCCCAATTCTGCAGCAAAAAATAGTGGAGCAATATCAGAAAGGAGTTTCTAAGAGAACAATTGCAAAGAGTTTGAAGTTATTGCTCATCTACACTGCATAATATCATCCAAAGATTCAGAGAATCTGAAACAATCTCTGTGCGTAAGGGTCAAGGCCGGAAAACCATACCGAATGCCCGTAATCTTTCGGGCCCTTAGATGCCACTGCATCACATACAGGAATGCTACTGTAATGGAAATCACAACATGGGCTCAGGAAAACTTCCAGAAAACATTGTCGGTGAACACAATCCACCGTGCCATTCCCTGTTGCCAGCTAAAACTCTATAGGTCAAAAAAGAAGCCATATCTAAACATTAACCAGAAGTGCAGGTGTTTTCTTTGGGCCAAGGCTCATTTAAAATGGACTGTGGCAAAGTGGAAAACTGTTCTGTGGTCAGACGTTATTTTAGGAAAACTGGGACCTCATGTCATCCAGACTAAAGAGGATAAGACAACCTAAGTTGTTATCAGAGTTAAGTTCAGAAGCCTGCATCTCTGATGGTATGGGGTTGCATGAGTGTGAGTGTCATGGGCAGCTTACACATCTGGAAAGGCACCAACAATGCTGAAAGGTATAGGTATTCAGGAAAGACCTTGCATTTTCCAACATGACAATGCCAGACCACATGTTGCATCAATTACAACACCATGGCTGCCTAGAAGAAGAATCCGTGTACTGAAATAGTCAGCCTGCAGTCCAGATCTTTCACCCATAGAAAACATTTGGCGCATCATAAAAAGGAGGATGCGACAAAGAAGAATTAAGACAATTGAACAACTAAAAGTCTGTATTAGACAATAATGGGACATCATTCCTATTCCTAAACTTGCAACTTGTCTCCTCAGTCCCCAGATGTTTGCAGATTGTTATAAAAAGAGGGGATGCCACACAGTGGTAAACATGGTCTTGTCCCAAGTTTTTTGAGATGTGTTGATGCCATGAAATTTAAAATCAATTGAAAATGATACATTTTCTCAGTTTAAACTTTTGATATGTCATCTATGTTGCATTCCAAATAAAATATTGAAATTTGAAACTTCCACATTATTGCATTCTGTTTTTATTCACAATTTGTTCAGTGTCACAACTTTTTTGGAATCGGGTATGTACAAATAAAAAATAAACACTGTACATGTAAATACTTGGATGTAAACTTTTGGTTCAACAAAAGTATGAACAGTAGTTTGTTCAAAAAGTGTGGGTTTTTTTTTATTATATGCGAGACAGAACTAAATGTAAGACACCACCAACTCATAGTACACATAAAACAAAAAATGCCATGAGAAAACACAAAACAACTGTGACAAATGAAACAAAACTGAGCTGTGCTAATGTTTATGACGTTTCTTTATGCAGTGGCTTTTTGGGAAACCTTGTTTCTGTCCTTAATCCTGACACAGGACAGTTATGCACTTGGGATGCAGTTTTATCCAGAGAGAGAGAGGTGTGTCTCAGTCACATGCAATTTCCCAAACTTGGACACTGTATCAGCTGCTAGCTGACTGTAAACCTAGAAAAGCATCATCATCATCAAAGATTTCATTCACACAGCGCACAGAATGTTTGTCCCTGTACCATCTGGTAAGAGAAACAGGGACATCAGGTCAGAAAGACAGTGAAGTGCAATTTCTTTGCATAAGCTGTAGCTGCGATCACACACTTTTGCCCCCTGCACCCCTGCCTTGCTCTTTATACCAATTTTATTTAATTGCAATTATATACATTTTTACATTCTATCAGAGATGTAAAGTGGACCTGAAAATTATACCTGAGTAAAAGTAGAGATACTGCAAAACTTCCTCCATTACAATTTCAAAGTCATCAATTCTAATATGACTTAAGTAGAAGTTTTAGAAAATCTGATTCAAAAAGTACTTGAGTATTTGACTCATACTGAACATAGGTTCAAAGATGCACTAGTGCTCATGTGAAAAGCCAAAAATTGATTTGTGAGGTTATATTTCAACATTGCATTTATCAAGAACAACACAACAGCCTCTTCAGAATGAAACAAAGATCCAACAAGTCATAAAAAAAGACAAGGTAGTAAAGCGATCTTTTAAAAAGGGGATCTTTAATTAACAAATAAAATAACTGGATTATTCTTATTCCTCTTTAAGATGGTTCTCTTTCTGGGCTGAAAAAAACTCAAAAGTAACAGATGTGGGTAGGGGAGTGTTGAGCAGTAATGATGAGCCATTAGCAGAGGTGCAAAATGTAATTGATAACAGTCATTGTCAAAATACAATTTTTTAATTACATATATTGAATCATAAATGTAGTTGAGTAGAAAGTAAAAGTTGCTCATATCTTTAATACTCAGTGAAACTAGAAAAAAGCCTGAAAATTGCTTAAGTACAGAAATGAATTACATTTATTCAGATGCATTACCCCACTGCTTTCTATTTTATTTCCTTTTTAAAATTTCTCTTTACATTTACATTTTTCTTATTTTATGTCCCGAGATAACTATTAAAAGAATGTCATACATATATGGTTACATATGTCAATATGAGAGTTTGGATGCTAGTGAAAAACCTGTCTCTGTTGCTTAGACTTGAAAAATGTCTCTGAAGCGAGAAAGTACACAAAAGTGATTTAAACCCGTGTTGACGTTACGTTATTGCTCTTTAATAGCATCGGTGCTGCAGCTTTATAGAGAAGATTAGAATACATGGACCCAAAATAATAAGCTGACAGTTCATATCAGGGAAAAATTCATAGATTTGACGGAGATTATTACTGCAATATGGCATTTTATTCCGCAGTAATAAGAACAAACTTCACAAACTTCTAATGAGGGTGGGTGTATTCCCTTTCTTTTTTGTGAAAATAGATAGATAGATAGATAAGATTTGCCGGAGATTATTACTGCAATATGGCTTTTTATCCGCAGTAATAAGAACAAACTTCACAAACTTCTAATGAGGGTGGGTGTATTCCCTTTCTTTTTTGTGAAAATAGATAGATAGATAGATACAACTTTATTGTCATTGCATTGTACAGGTACACAGCAACGAAATGCAGTTTGGCATCTACCAGAAGTGCAAAATGTAGCAGTCGTGCAAAAGTGCAAATAAATATCTAGCATATTTACAGTGCAGATAACTATCTGGCATATTTACAGCAGTGGTATATATATGAAGTATATACAGTGAATAAATATAAAGGCTATGAAGGTTACAGATTACAGGATTATGGCAGTAAGGAGTAGCAAGCTGAATAAACAGTCTACTATATATAAAAAAA
>MU562658.1:2092096-2180519 GCA_024362625.1 Silurus asotus
TCTCTGTAAATAAAAGGGTCTGCACTTAATCATCAAATACTCTAAATGAACAGAGCAATGACTTTCAGTAACAGTAGAGTCCGTGCACCATGAGTTGTTAACATAAATGCACAGACCTCCACCTCTGCGCTTACCAGAGTCCTCTGCCGTCCTGTCCGCCCGATAAACACTGCGACCCCCGAGCTCGGTGGCGCTGCTGGGAATGTTGTTGTTGAGCCATGTTTCCGTGAAAATCATGACATTACATTCCTTAATCCGTTTGTGTGATGATATCCGGAGCAGCAACTCATCCATTTTGTTAGCAAAAGACCGTACATTGGCAAGGAAGATGCTTGGAATCGCTGGTTGATGCGAGTTTAGCCTTAGCTTAGCCCTGATGCCGCCTCGCTTCCCTCTCCTTTGTTTACGGTCTCGCCGCCGGCGCTGTGGTCTCACTGTCGGCCGAGCTGGATCAGCGGTCCGCGGTGTTCGGGAAATTTCCCGAGGGAGTTCAAAGTCCGTTGCAAGCCCGTATCTGTAAGTGTTGCCGATGTTTAGTAATGCTTCTCAGCTGTATGAGATGTGTGCAAGCCTGTTCTGAGTGAATAAATTGCTGTTGATGGAGAAATTGCTACTAAATCGCAAAATCTGGAGAGACGCTGGGCCTCGCGTTGTGCACGCGCCACCATCTTGGTCAAGGTGCACCTCTTTAAAGGGTACTTTATTTAATATGACTATTCTTGGTATTACAGGGCTGGTCAAAAGTTTAGAAACAACTACTTTTTTATAGTTTTGGAGACATATGCATATTTATTTTGTTCTCTAAGAGAACAAGATGCTGCATCTCCATGCCACACTGCCGGCATTCCTACAATGCTTCCTTCCCTTTGCAGAAGCTAAGCAAAGGGAAGGCCAGGAACCCCTGGCTTTACTCTATGTACTGTTTATAGCCTTCTGGTCGAGAAGTCATGCTTACGATTTGACTGATTACACACATGATTCAGAGCATGGACAACACGGAAGCGTTCCCAAAGCGTTGTTGACACAGTGCCCATTCCCTCTGGGAACCAGGGTTACAATCGTAACTTGGAGACATTCCACTTCAAGAGTGTAATACCATCAGAATGACCAGTCAATTCCACTTTCTTCCAGTCTTTCAACTGTCCAATTCTGTTATCTATTTTGTTTTATATGAACCATGGTTACATATTTAATCTGATGACGTTCCACTTTAAGAGTCTACCACCAGACTGACCAGCCCCTTCCTAGTGTGAAAGAGCACTGCTAGGTCGAAGGACAGATAGGCCAGGAGTGGCACTGAGTTCAAAGTTATAAAACCTAAAAAGATCAGTGTGGTCGACCAGCCCACAGCATTGCAAATATCTTGGAGAGTAACTCCAGAGCCTAAGAGGCTGACATACACTGGGTCGAGTGCGCTCTAACCCCGAAAGGAGCAGGGTTAGGACTCTTAAGAGGATGATCCATCTGCTGAGCGTCTGCTTGTTTGCAGGGAGACCTCTCTTTCGAGGGACATAGCAAACAAACAACTGCTTTGACTTCCTCCGCAGACTCGTTCTGTGTACATATATATCCAGTACTCACACAGGACACAGTCGGTGGAATTTTTTCTGGTCTGGGGCCTGGAAAGCAGGAGTAAAGAACACCTGGAGCATAACAGGTCATGGGACGACCGAGGGTACCTTGGGAACATACGCTGATCTAGGGTAAAGAAAGGGGCCTGGCAATGCATTTAGTAAACTCCAGGAATGAGGGGGCCACAGAGAGGGGCTGAATATCCCCCACTCTCTTGACTGTGAGGAACCTCCAAGGCACCTTGGCCAACGGCTCAAGGCACTCCCAAGCAGGCACTCTAGGTAAGTATGTGGTTATTAATGCTAAAGGGGATTTTCAATGAGAACAAAGTTGAACATCTAAACATTTATATATTTGTTTGTAAATAGTACATTTTCAATGAATTAGTTTCTCAAAAAACATAAAAGATTAGGTGCACTGTATATTCCAAATGGTTATATTGTGATTAGATTCGATACACTAACATTTAGACAGATTAATTAATAAATGACCTTAAAGAGAATAAAATCAAAATATGTACTGTACACTATATAATCACTATTAGTATTTGTATAAAAATTGCTTTACCAGAATAAAAGCTCTTGTCACTTAAGCTAATCTCCAGTGAGTCATTCATTAACTTGTAAAATGACTCATGACACCTGTAAAGTCGGACAAAAACCCATTGAATATTAAAGTTATGAATGTTTTCCAATTAATATTGTTCCTTTTAATCTAGTCATGTCACATTCCTGAATTTCTTGCGAAGACTTCTGGCAAGAAGACCATTTTGCTGATTTCTTGCAGTCATATAAAACATTTTTGACATCCTTTGGCATCAAGGGTTCCGATGTGCTAAAGACAAACAGCCTTTTGTGAAAATGACTAAATACCAGTTTTAACTTAAATGATCAACAAAAGTTTGTGAATACAATTGTGAGCCTCCAGCTAGAAAAGTAAGGTGTACCAAAATTTTCAATATAGACTGTCTGTTTTTCCAGACACTATTTTTTAAACAATACAAAAGACATAGGTCATAATTTTATTATCATTTACCTCCACTGGGAATGAAAGTTCTAGTTCAAGATATCAGAGCATACTCACAACCTGATTACACAGCCATGTTTGCACATACAAGGAATCATCCACTTAAAAAGTAGCTTGCTGGGTTTATCTAGTTGGAAAGATAGTCAGAAAATCTATACTCTGTAAATACATTTTGCTCAACATGGAATAATTCAACAAAATAAACGCTAAAAATGTCTGCCTTTTAACCTCAGAGATTCAATTTAAACCTCAGTTTACCCAAAATAGTTTTTAATTTTCACATTTTTTAAACCTATAATTATCTAATAAATATATAAGAATTTATGAAAAACAATTTTTCTTTCCAAAAGAAAGGAAAGCATGTTTTTTTTTTTTTGGTGTAAAAGAAGCAGATCTATTACACACCTTGAACTGAAGACATCATTTCGCACTGCTCCTTATTGTTCTCCCAAGATTATGATGTTACCAAACTTAATCTTTCCTCACTTTGTCTTGAAAAATGCAATTTGGGGAAGAATACGATTTTTAAAGTTCGAAAAAGAATTGATTTGATCATGTGCATTGGTTTCTGAAGGATTTTCCACAGGAAGTTAGAGAATGAAGCTTGGTGGTTTGAAGTGTTATCAGATTTTATGCTTTGCCACTGATTGTGGTTATTCTGTAGACTATGTAAATCTTTTTATTTTTATTTTAAGAATACACAGGGACAAAGCTGGTGCCTTTTTTTTTATTTTAATGTAATTTATTTGACTCGCCTTTATTGTATAATGTCTGATTGTGCATGCCCAACCCATTGTTTCCCAACATTCAATAACTGGTCTCAATTTTTACTAACAAAAAATAATTACTATTTTTACTAACAATAACTAATTACTATTTTTTATTAACAATCACTGTTCACCAATAGATGGGAAAAGTAATGTGCCTGGAAAACACATCTCTTTCTTTATTAATAAAAACCATTGAACAAAACAATAATTTTTCCCAACTGCACTATACTGCATCTATTCATCTTTGACATGGTTTCTTCTTGAAGAAATCTTTAATTTATTGCTGCTTTGCTTGACTTTGTCCACTTTGAATTTATTTCCCCCAACACTCCCACATTTTACCTTTTACCACATTACTGCAGACTGTTTGGGAAAGTGATTGTGCCTTTAATTACTGAAACAACAGTAAGAAATGTAACAATGATTTCTATTTTAAGCGGTACAGTGTAGTTAAATAACACAAACTCTATGGAGCTTTCAACATACATTAAGAATATATATATATTCTTCTTCTTCTTCTTTCGACTTCTCCAATTAGGGAGAAGGGATCATCCGTCTCCATACCACCCCTGTGCTTTTACATCTGCCTCTTTCAAACCAAATACCTGCATGTCTTCCCTCACTACATCCATAAGCCTTTTTCTTGGCCTTCCCCTTTTCTTCCTTACTGGCAGGTCCATCCTCAGCATTCTCCTACCTATGTACCGATGTCCCTCCTCTGCACATGTCCAAACTATCTCAATCTCGCCACCCTCTGCCCTTTCCACATTCCTCTCCGTAAGACCATACCTACCCATCAGCTCCTCATCACCTCTGTTCCCTTCACCTACATGCCCATTAAAGTCTGCCCTAATCACCAATCATTCATTCTACACCATCTACCACTTCATCTAACTCACTCCAAATTTTTTCCTTTTCCTCCATCTCACAACCCACTTGTGGAGCATGGGCACTGATGACATTGATCAATGTTCAACTTCCAGCTTCACGTTTATCACTCTACCAGAAACTCTCTTCACCTCCAATACACTCTTACACTCTTACTAACTCTTTCTTTAGAATCACCCTACGCCATTTATCTTTCCATCCACACCATTATAGAACAGCTTGAACCTTAAAAAAGGTTCCTGGCTTTACTCACTTTCCACTTGGTCTCCTGAACACACAACATATCTACCTTTCTCCTCTCCATCATATCAGCTATCTCTCTCCCTTTACCAGTCATAGTACCAACATTTAAAGTACCAAACCGAACCTCCACTGCCCCTTTCCTGCTGTCTCTGTAGACGTCCTACTCCTCTCCTTTTCCTCCTTCAGCCAACAGTAGCCCAATTTCCAACGGTACCCTGTTGGCTAACAATACCTGTGGTGCTCACTGGTCATTATTTCTCTTAAAAATGACATTTTGTAATAACATTTTCTCCCAATGACTAATTACTGTTTTTATTTAATTTTTGCTCACAATAAATCACTGGTCACCACTGTTCCCACAAACTAATAACCTTTGTGAATGTTATACAGTGACTAATCTTTAATGAAAGTTGTGCTCGACTGCCACTTACTAATCAGCAATGTCCCAGGCAGTAATCAAAATCACTTCAAATAATCAATTACTGATCAACAATGACCAAGAGCACCATTTTCATTATCCACCGTTTATTAATTGCTATTCTTAATTGTTTGCTATTATTGAATACTGCTGTTTCCAGCTATCAATCACAAACCAGCAATATTATTAAAGACCAATCACTGATGACCTTGTTTCCTAATGACCAATCACTGATCATTTTCTCACTAATAAATGACAATCATTGTTTATCAAGTTTCAATTATTAAATATAATTCTTCATGACTAAATATCAGTATAATTATTGTTATGATTATTAATATTGTTGTTCTACTCGCCCTAATTGTGTATAGTTAGTTCGAAGAAATATTTAGTTATAATAATTTTTTTCCTATAATATTTAGCACAAAATAGAATTTCCTTTATATAACACAATTCTAATATGTAAATGATTATACAGTGTCTATCAGGTTAATCTGTGTATAAAGTATTCATCTGCTTTCTTACTGGCAATGCTTTTTTGTTTTTTTTAAAGATTACTGATGGTTCACGCACGAGCCATCTGTATGTAAATGCTGTTGGCCAGATAAACAAACATGCACTTAATTTCAGTGTTATCTGCAAACATTACCTCGATTACCTGACAATAAGTAGCATAGCCTAAATCTGCTGCACCACCTTAACAGGATCAAATGATCTGATATGGAAAAAGAACTACTCCTTATTTCACATCAAGTGCAAGTGAATGCAGTAATTACAGATATTTCAGGACAATTGAATGCCCAATGCTATAATGACTTGCTTGTTAACTAGCTAGCAGAATGAGATAATGAATGCACATTAGCTCTGGAGTTTGTAGTTACAGAAAAGATCATGTAAATGTAGCAGGTTTGTAGTTAAACCCTTTGGAGTCTGAGGGCGTTTTGGGCCCCTTGAAAGATTTTGACACTAACTAGTGGAGTGATTTAGGTAAAATACCATTGAGTTAGCTAAACTATTTTTAAACCAGGGACTAGACTAGCGCTGATAGCCTTTTACATATAGCTGCACATTTTATCTATACATTATGTAATTGATGTCACTTGGTTAGATGAGTCTTTAGTGATATCAATTTGCTTGAGATGTTTGCTAAGTTTGCTGAGAAAATTAAGTCATCTGAATTAGCTGAGGTGTATGGAGTTAATGGCTTTGGAAAATATTCATTTAAGAAATGTATTTAAATGTATAATAATCTTATTGAATACAATAATGTATTAAGCATGTAAATAGCATCGTGTTAGAACCTATTTCTAGAATTTATGTTTTCTTCGGGACAAAACACACAGTGGGGAAAAATTGCTTTCTGGGTATTATAATGCTGTCCTCATAACAGGACCTAAAGAAATAGATGTCGAACTCGCAAACTTCCCGTACCACCCAGAGACATACCAGTGCAAATTGGATCCCACTACTAAAGTTTTGACATTGGACCTCCTGTGTTTTGGGTGTTTAGAGGCTCTGGCATGGGGAAGCTGGTGTTGGATCTGTGATGATTGCAAATGTTGAGCTATTTTATGAGTTGCTCAGTAGCTCCTAGTTTTATAACCACAAATGACTGTATAAGACTGTAGAAAGATCATTACTCATAATCTTACATTCCAGAGCTCATGTTAGTTCTCACTCTCCAGTGTTCTGTATTGTTTAAAGACTATAATCACACTTTCGATCTCACACAAATGGGGATATGTTCCCCTTTCGAGTCTGGTTCCTCTCAAGGTTTCTTCCCCATGACATCTAAGGGAGTTTTTCCTTGACACAGTCCCTGCTCATCAGGGATAAATGCACACCATTCACCTCAACTATTGATTTCTGTAAAGCTGCTTTGAGACAATGTCTGTTGTGAAAAGCACTATAGAAATAAAAACTTGACTTGACTTGACTCATAATATCCAGAAAGCAACTCCCCCCTCTGTGTGTTTTGATATGCCACATGATTCTACTGCAGTTGTTTAATGGTTTGATATATTTGGTATCCCATAATGCAGTTTTCTTACTGAGATTATTTTTGTAACCACTGTTGTTTGTCTTTCACACACTACATAGCAATCACCATTTTATGGATATTTCCATTAAAAGTCCGAAACCCGATATGTCTTTATGTTTGCAGCCATGTTGTTGTGTGTAAAGTAAAGTTTATGTTCCTTATAGGCAACTCTCCCAATTTAAATGGGCTTGGGACTGGCACTAAGGCTTGTGCAACCCTAATGGCTGGGGTTGGTTCCCTGGCCAGGGTTTGAACCCGGGCTGCAGCAGTGAGAGCGCCGCATCCTAACCACTAGATCACCAGAGAATCTTCTAGCTGGCATAGAATAGCATTGCCATTTACACGTTCTTTGATTGGATGGTCAGAGAGCATATTAGTCAGAGTTTACAACCCGCATCTGTAGCAAACTGCCCAACCTTAAATATATTTGTGTGGAGTTAATAGCTGTTTTTTTTTTTTTTATTCCGCAATGAAAAGAATAAATTGTTTTAGTCACAAATATTTACAAATACTATGATGAAACAGACTATTCAAAAAAGACTTTTTGAACCATTTATCTTTTCACATTTTCTTTTCCATAGAATTTGCACAGAAGATACACAATTTGGCTTAATTTTATATGCCCAGAAAAACCATAATGCACAGAAAAAAATCACAAAAATGCACAGAAAACCTGGTGTCATTTCATGAGGTTGATATTGATGGTTCTGCTTCTGAGATGATATATGTGGGAGGTGCAGCTGTGGCGACAGTGAAAGGAGACTTGTTGAATTGTGGTTATTAGGATTCTTGCTTCAGTAATGGCATTCATTCTCACTGTATGGGATTTCTCTCTGTGATGCAGCACTTTGCTCTACTGCATTTATGTTACTATAGCAACTATAGCAGTGGCATTATAATGATTGTAACAATGTAGATTGATTCAGGTAGGAGGACACCACTGAAGTTCTAGGTGTGAAATGTATATATGCGTAATATGTACATAATGTGCTCGATGCCTCAAGAGTCATGCCGTAGTTATCTTCTCTTTCTCTCAGGGTTAATCTGGACATTTTTTCCAACTAAAACGTTTATTCCCATTGTATGGTGTGGATTCAGTGGGTGGCCATGAGAGAGCAATGAGCAATACAAGTCTCGATCCTCCCTGTGAGCCACATGCTCATTAGTATGAATCATCCTGCCGTTTTCGAGATTTTAAGAAATAAATTATTTAAAAAAGACCCTTGGTGAACTACTACGCAAAAGTATTTATATAGGAGTTGCTGATGCTAACAAGTCTCATTAAAATGCAATGTAAAAAGAAAAGAAAAGCTTCTATATTTAGTTAAGGGCTCGAGAGAATTTGGAGATGGATGACCTTTGGGAAAGAAGTGTATTAGGAAGTGTGCTGCTTCATGGTTGGCATTTCCTCTCTCATAAACCTTCATTTACCACCATTTTGCTCATCTCTTCATGGTTATGTTCTTAATCCTACAGGAAGATGCACAGAAAACGGTTTAGTGAGCAGATGAAAAAGAGACATCTAGACAACTGATAACACTGATTTATATTTTTTACTTTTTTTTTAATTGGCAAATTATTTCATCCAAAAATCCAGGTTGAGTTATTTTTAGGGAAATTACTGGATGCTTCAGCCCTGTAGTTTTGTGAGGAAATCACTTATGTCATTAAAATGTTGGATCCTCATATTAAAAAATATTACTTCTAACCCTAAATTGATAACTCTACAGCTTTATAGCAAAAGCTCCGTAGAGTTGAAAATCTGTACTCTAAAAGCCATATAGCCAATCATAGCATTGTCAATCTTGGTTTCTAGTATTGGTTTATTCAATCTTTTCAAGTCAAGCATGAACATGCATTTATTTTAGACAACTCAAACCAGATATACTAATCAAGTCTGCATGTGTTTAGTCCCAGTGATTGAAGACTTCTGTGGAGTTAATGTAATTTAGCAATATGTTCCTTATCTTTAAATGCAACACACTAGGTAACGTGAAATGCAATGTAAAATATGTGATCTAGTTCATCCCAGAGAAGTTCAATAGGATTTGGGTGCGGTGACTGGGCAGGCAGTTCCACAATCCAGACGACTGTTCGCTCTCTAAATAACGGTTACAAAGTTTGGATGTACACTTCAGATCATCGTCTTGTTGTTTGGTGAAGTCGGTTTCAATAGGTCGACTTCCACAGTGTTAAAGTATGGAATGGTTGCCATGTTGGTTGCTTTCAACTAGAATGAATGTCTTCCTGCTTCCCTGCTCCAAAACAACACCAAAACAATAAGATTCGAGTTCCAAGTATGACTGTGACTATGACAGTCATACATGGAGATAAAAGCTCCATGAGCAGGAAGATCTTACATGCTAACATCTTCTCTCCTTTTCTCCATCTTACATAAATTCTTCTGTTAGAGGCAAAAATGTTGCTGACTCATCTGTAGACCAAACTTTCTTCCACTTAACTTTCCACTTCTGGTATGTTTTTGCCGAATACCAAGTTTGTTGCATAAAAACAAAAGAAACATTCTTGTGTCTCAAATATATTGTACATAATTAACTGGCAACTCAGAGGGAACAAGATAAAGCACAAAGGTGTGAAGAGAATTACTCATGGTGGAAGGTCTCTAGGTTATGTATGTAACCTTAGTTCCCTGAGGGAACTGGATGCTGCGTTGCAACGCTTTGAGAATGCTTCCACGTTGTTCACACGCCACCATATTTGCTCCACCACCTCGGTGTGGAGCTTCCATTCCCCAGGCCTTAGCCCTTGCTTCGAAAGGGCATCTGCGCTATGATTTAAGTATTCCGGGGTGTAGACAGCCCACTGTAAACAACTCCTCATTTGAGCAGTTTTCCCTGGGACTACAGGAGGATCTGCCATGCCAGCCTGTATAGGGGTCGAAATCAGAGACCCCCTTGTTGGTTAATGTAAGAGACCACCAATGTGTTGTCCATACAAACCAGCATATGGCGATCCCTCAGGTTTGGGAGGAAGTGTTTTAGAGCCAGAAACACAGCCAGCCACTCTAGGTAGTTTATGTGCCAGGTGAGATGGAGCCTGTACCTTGCCTATACCTTGGGCGGAGTGGCAACTCATGACCGCTCCACACCCCGTGAGGTATGCATTCATCATTAGCATTATGCGATGACAAGGAGCTCCCGGTATGGGGCCTTGAGACAGTAGGGCAGGTTCTTTTCACATATCTGAGGCTCAAAAGGCTCGCCGTAGACCTTGATAGTGCGGAGTGGATTGCTCTTTCAGAGGAAACCTCTGTCTCTGAGAAACCACTGGAGTGATCTTATGTGCAGGAGGCCAAGTGTAATCACACTGGACGCTGCTGCCATCAGTCCCAGCAGCCTCTGGAACTGCTTCACATTGAGTGACTGACCCTCTCTCACTCTCATGACTGTCATGAGGGGAGCTTCGATCCATGCAGGAGACAGCTGTGACTGCATAACAGTTGAGTCCCACACCACACCTACAAAGGTGGTTCTCTGTACTGGAAAAAGCACACTCTTCTCTGTGTTTAGTCTTGGAACCTGTTTGGGCCCCACCAGAGTGGGACACACCCCATTAAAACAGGGAGGAGAGGACCCAACCATGCAGGACCCACTAAGACACATCCAGCAGCCTTATTTAGGCTGCCAGGAAGTCTCTTAAGGAAACCAGCCTCCTGAGAGGGGGCGGGTCTCCTCCATCGGCTACGAAACCGGGTGGAGGTGGAGGAAGACACTTGCTGGAGGTGGGTGTGCCCTGAAGCACATGCTGTGGCAGGGTTTACAGTCTGACCGACTGGTGGCACTGAGGAGGGACAGTCACCATATAATGAGGTGTTCACCGCCCTTTTAAGGTTGAGGCTCTTTGGTTGTCAGAGCCTGCGCACCACAGCCTGCTTGCTGAAGAGGATCCTTAGGTCTGCTGGCTTCATGGGTTTGATCCTAGAGCATTACTGAGGGCCCCTCTGGAGGGGTCCGGGTGTCAATGCTGTGTTTCTGGGGCTGAGCCAGGGCCAGAAAGATTGTGAAGGACCTCAGCCCTCCCAACAAATAACTATTTTTTTTTGTAGCATTTAGGGAAGCACTTTCACTCCTTGGAAGCAAACACAGAGAGAATGAGCAGGAGTTTCTTCATGCAGGCCATTTGGAGTTTAAACCAGAAAACACCCCAGATCTAGTACTGCACAACTTTTTTGCACTATTTTATAAAACCTTAACTCTGGACTGTCACATCATCTGTGAACTTGTACTGCAGAGTGTCACAGAGTGTCACATCCCAAGGCATCCTGAGGTTGCTTCAGCCCCAGTCACATCCCACCTCATGAAGATTATGGACCTTTAAAGAAGTCCCTGTTGTACTCTGCATGTTTTGGCCCGAGTTCCTGAAGGGGAACATTATGTATGTAACCATGGTTTCCTGAGGTAACAAGACACTGCGTCTCTATGCCACACTGCCCCGCAGCACGTCCTTCCCTTTTTAAAAGCTAGCACTGGTTTTACCCTATTTGCTTTTTATTCTCCCTGGTCATGACGTCACCCTGCCGGTGATGCCGAGCTTTTCATTGGACTGATTATACACGTGATTTAGAGACTGGGACAATGCAGAGGCATTCCCAAAGTGTTTCTATTGCAGCGTCTTATTCCCATGGGGGGCTATGGTTACATACGAAACCTGAAGATGTTTCATTAGACTTCACTCTACCTGACCTCCACCTCAACTTGTTCACACCACCAGGGTGTTCAGAGAAAGCTGAAGGATGTTAGTTGGAAAAGTAATGAATTAGCTGCAGTGGATCTCTGTCCTCTCACTCGCATATTAGCACTGAGCTCATGATCAGGAATGATGAGGTTATCAGCAGTGTGGAATATATGTCCAATTACAACCTTTATTAGCATCCCTGACACTCTGCCGACTCTCCTTACCCTTCTATATTTCTGTTTCCGCTGTTTTTCTTTTGTCAGTTTTTTTATTTACTTATTTTATGTTTGTCTTTCTTTCTTTCATTCTTGCTTGCTTTCTTTCTTGCTTTAAAAAAAAAAAATTATTTCATATTTTCCACCTGCTCTATACTTTTCCCCTTTCCTTTGTTTGATTGTTTTCCCCCATTTTACCTTTCGTTTAATTTAAACATTTAACTTCTTTTTTTTTTTGTCTTTTTCTTTATCTTATGTTTGTGTTGCTCTTTCTTTCTTTCTTTCTTTCTTTCTTTCTTTCTTTCTTTCTTTCTTTCTTTCTTTCTTTTCTCTTCCTCCTTCTCCACCTTCCACTTGCTCAGATTTGTCTTATTGTCTTTCTTTTCTGTTAGTTCTATTTATTTATTGTTGTTCTTTTATTCTTACTATTATTATTTTGATCCTTAACTTCTCTTGTTTTATGGTTGTCTCTGAGTGTACTCTCACCTTTCCTCTGATTGCTAACAGTGAACTTTGCAGGGTTCATTTATTTGAGATATTTATTGTCTTTTCATCTCTAAGGAAAAACAACAGTGTGTTTACTACAAGACCAAAGCTACACTTGACCCTTGTCTAACTCCTAGGTTCATGTGATTGATCTGTGCGACACCATACCAAGATAAATATCCCAAAAGGAGCTTGTGCATGGGAAATCTCCATAATGTTGTTATTTCCAGCACTTATCTGACCTGACAACATGTTTATTCTCATACCGGAAGCTTCAGTTTGGGTGATACCATCGCTGTAGTAATTTTTTCTTTTTTCCTTGAACACATACGATCAGTCAAAAGGGAAAATAAGTGGAAGAATTAATATCCAAACACACATTTGAGCCCTGGTGCATAGTAACACTGCTGTCTAAGGAGGATAAAGTGGGCAAACTGGGGACCAGAAAATTGGTCTAACAGACAGATTCTGTACAGCATTGCAGGAAGTTCCCACACTACACCCATGGACCACTCGCTCCCATGCCCTCCAGGGTTTTTTCTGTACATTCTTCATCACTCTATGGGTTCTTATCTAAAAAAAGAGGAACACTTTGCACTGGGAATATATGTTAAACCTATTACAACTATGTGTGTGTGTGTGTGTGTCTGTGTGTGTGTGTGAAATAGAGAAAATATGTTTATGGTTAGTTATGTTTGTGCATCATGTCTTCCAATAGGCTCTTATGTCGATCGGTTCACTAATGGCAGATTCAAAATTTAGACAGGATTTAGGGAGATTTTATTTTTAACATTTTGCATGAGCTGGTCATCATATGCTAGGTACAGTCTGGTTTTCCAAGACTCCTGCTACCATTAACAATCTAACTTTGACTAGGCCCGTGTCTATACCATGTAGTAAAAAGACATAATACTCTAAACATGTTTGCCATAACAAACTTTTCTTTACACCAAAATGATTTATACAGCCAATAAGATACAAACACTGCAGTGACTATTTAAAAACAAATACATATACAAATACATGCAAACTAGGGCTGCAACAACTAATTGATAAAATGATAAAATCGCTAATAATCTATAATGAAATTTATTCATTCAATGAATGCTTTTATCGATTAGTTGGGCTTTCGCAGTGTACATTCACCCCAGCACTAATGCTAAGGAGGCACTGTGTGAACTCTGTGGGGCTATTAGCAACCTGCAGAATGTTTTCAACAATGCGAATCTTAGGACTGTGCTCCCTAAACTCCATCAGCATGTTGACTTTGCAACGAGAGGGGCAAACATGCTCGATCTTGTTTACACAAACATCCTCGGGGCGTATCGTGCAGAACCCGGTTCTGAAACAGTTGAAAACCTGGACAGCAGGAGTCATCTCTGTTCTTTAGGACTGTTTTAAACTGTAACCAACGGAGATTTTATCAATTCGGAGAAATACAAATCATCACTGACCAACTACATCAGTAAGTGCGTTGACGTGACCATCTTTAAGACCATCTCCACACACAGGGGAGACACACGTTGCATGTTGGATCAGGGTATCCAGGCGATCACGAACTTCACCTGCTTATTAAAATGACGCCTCCCTCCCAGATGCACTGAACGACTTCTATGCCAAGTTAATGGTGCAGAACAATCTAGAGGCAATGAAGACCACCCCTCCTCCCAGTGACCAGGTGCTCTGTCTATCCCCGGCTGAAGTGAGAAAAACTCTATGCAGAGTTAACCCAAGGAAGTCTACTGGACCAGAAAACGGTCCTGGCAGAGTGCTCAGGTGGAACAGCTAGTGGATGCCTTCACTAACATCTTCAACATCTCCCTGTGCAGCGTCTTTGTTCCTGCGGGCCTCAAGACAACAACTATCAACCCGTTGCACTCACACCCATCATAATTAAGTGCTTCGAGTGGCTCATCATGAGGCACATCAAGAGCTAGCTACCACCCTCACTGGACCCCATGCAGTTTGCGTTTCGTCCAAACCATTCCACAGACAATGCCATCTCCATGACTCTTCATCTGACCCTTACCCACTTGGAAAAAACAAGGCCACATACATACAAATGCTGTTTATAGACTTTAGTTCAGCATTCAACACAATCATACCTCAGCACCTGATTGAGAAGCTGAGCCTACTGGGCCTGAGCACTTCCCTCTGCAACTGGATCCTGGACTTCCTGACTGTGAGACCTCAGTAAACAATTCCAAGTTTTGACACTGTTGTGGTTTTCAGCGAACAGGCCTAAATGAAACAAAGGAAAAATATGCATTAGTGTACAAATGCATATTTTTCCTTTGTTTTATTTAGCCTGTTAGTTTGCTACATTTCTCTGTTTTATTTTCTTTTTATAGCATTTGTCTTTTATAGCAAGTTTTCTAAAGTGATTAACTGCTGCTTTACTACGTTCAAATGCTTATTTTTAATGTTTGAATATTTCATTTTTGCATATACCATCTATTATTCTATTTATGAATTTATATTATAATTATATATAATTATATATTCTAAATGCTTATATCTTCACAACTGAACAAAATATCTTCTTTTTTTTTTTTTACAGAAATTGTCAAATCAATGTAACTGTCACGGTTGCGGAGTGACTGAAGCAAAACTCCAGGGTAGTGAAGAAAAGGGTTTTACTGAAGTAAGAGTGTAACAGGTAAAAAAAACAGAAATGCTGAACACAAAGTAAATGGTTCTTCTGGGAGGAAGAACAGAGCGGTCTCTGGAGGTATAGAGACCGCAGTGGACATCCACAGGAAAGTGGAAGGTCATGTAGCGAGGTCACAATGTTCATCTACGTGAAATAGTAAAACTGACGGTGAGTGAAAGCAGGAGAGGGGTTTATGTAGGGCTGTAGATAACGAGCCGCAGGTGCCGATACTTAGTATGATGGGGACAGACTACGTGTGTGTGTGTGTGTGTGTGTGTGTGTGTGTGTGTGTGTGTGTGTGTGTGTGTGTGTGTGTGTGTGTGCTGAGGGATGGCGTGGCAGGCTGTCCCCTGACAGTAACTCCTTAGCAAGCAGCCCCTATAAGCTTTATACAATGTTAAAATAGCATTTTTTAAATACACTTAAATACCCTGAATTTTATATAGGGTTTTATATAGTTATAATATCATCTAATAAAAAAAAAAGTTAAATCAATTCATCAAAAAAACAATTGTCAGATTGATTATCAAAATAATTATTAGTTGCAGCCAAAATTCAAACATGGCTATATATTAATGGCGGGCCATCAGGGCCAGCAAGGTCCTCTCCGCTGGCCTAAACTAAAAAAAATCTAAATCTGTATTGAACTATTCACAATAAACTTTTCTCTTCATTTCGTAGCTTTTCTCACTTGTGTAATTTAACACCTGAGTTTTTATACATTCAGATTTTAGACATTACTTCATATTTTGCTGTAGACAATGTGAGCACTGCCAATTTTCTTTTACCATAAACTCCATGTTTCTTAAAGCTGTTTCTTTTACCAATCAGATTTCGAGTTGGAGTGTCTGGGCCAACCTAGAAGGCATCTAGTAACGTTGTCCAGTACGTTGGCATTTTCATTACCTTTGATTGGATGGTCGGAGATGGTCACAACTCGCATCTGTAGCAAACTGCACAAGCTCAAATTTATTAATGAAGATTTAATATTTTATATTATAATATTTTTATTTTATATATACAGTGAGGAAAATAAGTATTTGAACACTCTGCTATTTTGCAAGTTCTCCCACTTAGAAATCATGAAAGGGGTCTGAAATTGTCATCGTAGGTGCATGTCCACTGTGAGAGACATAATCTGGAAAAAAAAAATCCAGTTTTTAAAATACAGCTGCAAATAAGTATTTGAACACCTGTCTATCAGCTAGAATTCTGACCCTCAAAGACCTGTTAGTCTGCCTTTAAAATGTCCACCTTCACTACATTTATTATCCTAAATTAGATGCACCTGTTTGAGGTTGTTCGCTGCATAAAGACACCTGTCCACCCCATACAATCAGTAAGAATCCAATTACTAACATGGCCAAGACCAAAGAGCTGTCCAAAGACACTAGAGACAAAATTGTACACCTCCACAAGGCTGGAAAGGGCTACGGGGAAATTGCCAAGCAGCTTGGTGAAAAAAGGTCCACTGTTGGAGCAATCATTAAAAAATGGAAGAAGCTAAACATGACTGTCAATCTCCCTCGGACTGGGGCTCCATGCAAGATCTCACCTCGTGGGGTCTCAATGATCCTAAGGTAGGTGAGAAATCAGCCCAGAACTACATGGGAGGAGCTGGTCAATGACCTGAAAAGAGCGCGGACCACCGTTTCCAAGGTTACTTTTGGTAATACATTAAGTTGTCATGGTTTGAAATCATGCATGGCACGGAAGGTTCCCCTGCTTAAACCAGCACATGTCCAGGCACGTCTTAAGTTTGCCAATGACCATTTGGATGATCCAGAGGAGTCATGGGAGAAAGTCATGTGGTCAGATAAGACCAAAATAGAACTTTTGGGTCATAATTCCAGTAAACGTGTTTCGAGGAAGAAGAATGATGAGTACCATCCCAAGAACACCATCCCTACTGTGAAGCATGGGGGTGGTAGCATCATGCTTTGGGGGTGTTTACTGCACATGGGACAGGGCACTGCACTGTATTAAGGAGAGGATGACCGGGGCCATGTATTGCGAGATTTTGGGGAACAACCTCCTTCCCTCAGTTAGAGCATTGAAGATGGGTCGAGGCTGGGTCTTCCAACATGACAATGACCCGAAGCACACAGCCAGGATAACCAAGGAGTGGCTCTGTATGAAGCATATCAGTCTCCAGACCTAAACCCAATAGAGAATCTTTGAAGGGAGCTCAAACTCCGTGTTTCTCAGCGACAGGCGAGAAACCTGACTGATCTAGAGAAGATCTGTGTGGAGGAGTGGGCCAAAATCCCTCCTACAATCTGTGCAAACCTGGTGAAAAACTACAGGAAACGTTTGACCTCTGTAATTGCAAACAAAGGCTACTGTACCAAATATTAACATACAGTATATATTACACACACACACACACACACACACACACCCCAATCAGGCAAAACATTATATGTACCTGCCTAATATTGTGTCCTGACTTGTCGAGTACTAACAGCATTTACTTCTTTAGCAATTTGAGCTACTGGAGCTCATCTGACACACTTTCCTCATGTTTTAATGAGCCTCGTCGCTGGTTCACCATTGTTTTTTTCTTGGACCCCTTTTGATAGATACTGACCACTGCAGACCAGGAACATCCCACAAGAGCTTCTGTTTTGGAGATGCTCTGACCCAGTCGTTTAGATATCACAAGTTGGTCCTTGTAAAATCACTCAAATCCTTACACTTGCCATTTTCTCTGCATCTATCATTAACTTGGAGGATAAAATGTTTATTGCTGCCTAATAAATAAACCCCACTAACAGGTGCCATGATGAAGAGATAATCAGTGTCATTCACTTTTTTGGTCATAAGGTTCATATGTCCTAATGTTATGCCTCATTGGTGTGTGTGTGTGTGTGTGTGTGTGTGTGTGTGTGTGTGTGTGTGTGTGTGTGTGTGTGTGTGTTTTTGTGTGTATTGGTCTGTCAATCAATTTAAATATTTCATTGCGTGATTGTCATGAAATGACGTGTGATTAATCACAACTTAATCACTCATTTTAATCTGTTCTATATATAATGTAATTAATACTTTTTAAGTTTTTAATACTCTAATCAACACAGACATAGACAAATATTGATGCTTTGTGCAAATGTATGTTTATTATTAGTGAAACCAAACTCAACATAGAACATGAAGACAACATATTCTTGCAAATGTTTAAAATTAATTATGGTATTTCAAATTACATAAATGATCAGGACACCAAATGGATTTTTTGCTATGTTTCCATTCGGATGGTTTTAATTGCCGAATGTGTGCATCATTGCGGATTTTGGTGCAGCAGTAAAACAAATGTTTAGTTCAATGGAGTTGATTTATATTTCATATCTCAGTAAAGACAAGATGTTGTAAATAAATGTGTGTTGCATTGAAAGTTTTCATTTTGCCTCTTTTAGATGTATTTATTAATTTGTTTTTTGAAAATGGCAAACAGAAATGTGCGTTGCATTAATCACGCGTTAATAAAATGAGTGACGTTTAAATGAATTTGCGGTAACGTGTTATTAACTCGTTGTCAACGCAAATATACATACAGTATACACATACACCCCTAATCCCTCTTCCTCTCATAAACTTTACAAAGTATCTTTACAAACAGAACTAGTTTGTGGTTTACAGAAGCTTAAAGACCCCTGTTTATAGTGTCTAGATAGGAGGAACTTTTTTTGCACACCTCAGATGTCCACACATCCAGGTAAAAACAATACAAGGAAATGGAGCTAGCTAAACGTTTTCACATCATTATTCCTAAAATAAGGGAAAGCAGTTTCATTGAAATGAACGTTAATTTACAGCTGTGTATCATCAGAATAGTAATGAAAGCGAATACCATGTTTATGTAAAATTTCACCCAGAGGCAGCATATATAAGGAGAAAAGCAGTGGGCATAAGACAGATCCTTGCGGAACACCAAACTTTACCTCAGAGAGTGTGGAGAACATCAACAAACTGATAGCGATCAGTAAAATAAGACCTAAACCAGAAAAGAGCTGTTGCCTTTATTCCAAAAACGTTCAAGTCTAGCAAGCAGGTTAGTATGATCAATGGTGTCAAAAGCTGCACTAAGGTCGAGCAAAACAAGTAAAGAGACAAAACCCTGATCAGAGGTCAATAACAGGTAATTAACCACCTTAACTAGCACCGTCTCTGTGCTATGATGAGGCCTAAATCCTGACTGATATATTTTAAAAATGTTATTCCTAAGTAGATGTAAGCATAACTGCTGTGCTACAACCTTTCCTAAAATCTTGGAGATAAAGGGGAGGTTTTATATTGGCCTGTAGTTGGACAGCTGACATGGGTCAAGACCAGGTTTCTTAATTAGGGGGTTGATAACTGCCAGTTTGAAGGATTTAGGTACATAAACAGTGTCAGTGGAAGAGTTTATCAATTTTAAAACAGGTTCAATAACCTCTGTAATTATCTGTTTGAATTGATCTGTTATGTATTTTGGTATAGTGCTCATACTTCACCCAACTACTACTCTTTCTTCAGGATCACCCCTACACCATTTCTCTTTCCATCCACACCATTATAGAACAATTTAAACCCACCTCCAATGTTCCTGGCCTTACTTCCTTTCCACTTGGTCTCTGAACACATAACAAATCTATCTTTCTCCTCTTCATCATATCAGCTATCTCTCTCCATTTACCAGTCATAGTACCAACATTTAAAGTATCAACTATAACCTCCACTCTCCTACACTTCTCCTTTCCCTGCTGTCTCTGTAGACCTCGTCCTCCTCTCCTTCTTCTCCTTCGGCCAACAGTAGCCCAATTTTCACCGGGACCCTGTTGGCTAACAATACTATTGAATTAGTTTCCTGAATTAATTTACAGCAGCGGCCCTCTAATGTGATGACTATATACCATATACACATAAAAATGGCAAAAAATCTTGTCTTTCCATTAAAGTGTAGTCCAAACAAACGACTCGTATGAACTGCTTAATTTAAGTTAATTAAACACATTTGATGCAACCAGCCTGATCACATATTTAAGTATATTATGTATTATTATAACTAATTTGGATATCACATGTATTAATGACTTAACAGATTAACTCTTTTTAAAAGTATGTTGTTCAGTAGCTTGTGTCTTAATGAGTGTCCGAACCTTTGACAAGTGACCTCACCTGACAACAACGCATATTCTTATTGAAATGAGGTTTCTGTGTTTTTGTGTTTTTGACTTAAGTAAACAATTACTTGATACATTGAGGTTTTGTATCTATGTATAATCTGTAATGTTTGTCATGTGTAGTAAACTTTGCATAGATTAAACTCACTACCGGTTTGTGTAGAATTTAGAAGTTAAACAGAAGTTAAATATACCTTAAAATTGTATTTCATTTACATCTTTCCAATCCAGATTTCAGCTTATGTCAATTTCACATCAGTCTTTATTGAATTTTTAGACCAATATAAAAATACACTATTCCAAGGAAATGATAAAGAAAAAGGCATGGATACTTCATTCATTGGTGCCACTTCTAATAACTATTTTGCCACCCCATACATTATTTTCTAGATCCCCTCTGCCCTGTGTGGATACCTTTCCATGGTGTATTTCTAAATTGGATTCAGCCTTGAACAAAACAAGTGACCCAATGAAAATGAATGGATGTATGAATGACTGAACTTATTTACTTATTTATTCAGGATTATTCACACTTTATAGAGCTATCACACAAACAGTTCCTTCATCCAAACTTCCATGTATCCATGGAATTATATTCCATATAATCCTGGCAGAGTGCATTTCCTGTCACACTGCACAAACTACCGACCGTCTCTGATCCTTAAACACTTGGTGCTTCTCTGAAAAACTGGCACGGACTCTGGTATCTTCTATTTCTCCTATTATTTCTCCACATGGTGACTTAGTGCTGCTCTGCTCTTTTCCCTTACCTCTCTGCTAGAACTAGCTTTTATCAGTCATTATTGCTACCATACAGAAGCACGTTGTACGTACCATGTGCGTCATAAGTGGACGGAAATTATCTGACACTCGAGTAAGCTCTCTCAGAGCAGGGACGTTCATAACAGGGTTTATGATTCCTACATGTCGCTATTACAGAGGTTTAGATACTCTGATGGACTCGAGATAAGATAGTAGGTAAGATTGTGCAATCTGGTTTTTCAAAGCATTGCAAATTAAAGCACTGGCTTTATGTGACGGGATCTGAGTATTAATGTTATTTTTTAATTAATTGGACAATCTCCTGCATAATCATTGTTGTTTTTATGTATGTAGTAATGGTCTCGTCTGTATTGCCTTGCTCAGTGTTTTTATGAGCAACAGACTGTTGCGTATGCCAGCATGATGAGTTGATGAGGGAGGGGTGGAGACTGTGCCCTTTAAAAACATGCTGTAGAGACTGTGTAGGGGAGCGCCTTACGGAAGACGGGCAGTCACGTGGGAATAGCGGAAGTGTGCCTAGCGAGTTGGCGTCTTGCGGAGAACGCGTGAGCGGGTGGATGAACGGCGAACACGCTGATTGACTCGGAGGTTATACCAGTATGCAACGAGTGTGAGCAGATCCATGTGCAGTGTATACGCTGAAGGACGAGGTAAGCTACACCATGCGATGAGTGCGGGTGGACCGGCGTGTAGTGACGACACCAAGAGAGAGCGAGAGGAATCCACGCTGTGAGCGGAGCGTAAGAGTGTTTAGCCCGGCGGAACAGAACACTCTGGTTACAACGCTGGACTTCGCGTAGACTGGGTAGTGGGAGTTGCCACCCGGTCCTATTGTGAGTACGATTTTAGCCATTATACTCCGGAAGTCAGACCACTGAATGAAAGACTCCAGTTGAACTTCACCGGTTGCATTGATTGACCTTAACATTTAATACAGAAACTGATGATTGCCAGTGTGCTAGATTATAGTCACTTTGTGAATTTTTATTGCAATATTCCGGGTGCTGTGTTATTGGAGTGGTGTGATTGTGCTGTGGTTTGGAACTGTGTGCACAAGAAAGTAATTATTGTGGTGTTGTGTATAACTTGTGAGCTAGAGATACTGGCAGCTGTTTTTATCTGTTTTACAGTGTGCTGTTTAAATCCAGTGGAGACTTAGGCCACTGTAGGACTAAATCGAAGTGGTGTGCTTGTTCTGATCGAGCCAGGACAGATTGGACTGCTCCTTTGGACTAACATCACCCTGCATCCTTCTTAAGGACTTCTCCGTGTGTTATTTTCTAATTGAATGTTGCGTTGATTTCCAACTTTTAAATATTTTTATCTGTGTATTTAATAAAAGGTTTTGTAATTTGATCCATCTCGTGACGGTCAGTAATTGATGCCCAGCCCTCTGTGTGAAGTGATTTACATTAAACGCGGGTGTTCTTTTGAGTCCTGGGTCTCAGATAAGCCCCCAGGTGGCGTAGTCGGCTATCTCAATAATTAATGCAATTTCGGCCTGTCTTCAGCCGTTAAGAGGGTGAATAGTAGTGTCACCCTCGTCACATCTGGCGTAGTCGGCAGGATTTTTGGACCTGGGTGAGGGATCTGGGCTATCGATTTGACAGTCACGTGGTGGATTGAATAGGAAATTTATTTTTATTTTAAATGATGATGCCGGTTTTCCCTGGGGCCCCTTGGGTTCCTAAATTTAATGGGGGAGGTAGTGATTTGAGCTATGGGGATTGGAAAGAGCAAATTCGAGGGCTTTTAGAGACCCAAGACATGACTGAAGAGAAACAAATTAAAATTTTATTGGGTGCTTTGGGTGGAGATGCAAAGCGAGAAATTAGTGTTTTGGCTGATGCAGAACGTGATAAGCTGAGTAAAATTTTTTATCAATTAGATGTTCTTTACGCTGGAGAAATCCCTTTGCCTGTCCTTAGGTCACAGTTTTTTAGCTGTAGGCAGAAGTCAGATGAATCTTTTAAAGCTTTTGTTTTACGTTTAAGGGAAATCTTTTGTAGGCTGCAGAGGCGCAGCCCAGTGGGAGCCCTGGCCGAAGGTCAACTAAAGGAGCAGCTCTTGATGGGGATTGAGGATGGTCCGATGTTGAGGGCCTTAAAAACGTATGCACGTCGCAACCAAGCAGGAACATTCGCAGAGTTACATCAGGAGGCGTTATTGTTGGAGGAGGAGTACGGCCAAACCAGGTATAAGACTGCATGTGCTGCTATTAGTCAACGCGAGACACCTAATCTACATGCACTTAGGCCTGATTGGATGGCTGAGTTGAAACGAGAGATCTTGGAGGAGGTTAAAGGCCAGATTCGTGAGCTGACTCAGAAAGTGATGAGGGAGCTGAGGCCCCCTAATGCAGTACCCCTGGAACCCATGCACCCCCACAACAGCAGGCCCCTCTTGGTTCCAGGAGGAGAGATTACCAGTTTGTAAACCGTTGGGACCCTGAGGGTAGACCGATATGTCGACGCTGCCAACAATCGGGCCATGTTGCTCGCCACTGTACAGAGAACAGGGAGCCTAGACAAGCTTTAAACAAGAATGCCCTGTTGTAGAGGTCCAAACAACAGGGTTACTTACCCCACTGGAAAACCAAGGGACCACCGACTACTTTATTGCTGACTGCCCAATAGTAGATGTTTTAATCCAGAATGTTCCTTGTAAAGGCCTGTTAGATACTGGGTCGCAGGTAACATTGATGCGGCAGAGCATGCTAGAAGAGAACTTATCTAGCTGTAAATTGGGGGATGCCCCCTTGTTGACCTTGAGAGCTGCAAACGGCCTAGAAATCCCACACGTAGGGTATGCTGTATTGGACTTTGAAGTGGCAGGCATTCAACTACACGGAAGGGGTGTTGTGATTTTAAAAGATGAATGTTCCACTAATCCTTTAATTATTGGAATGAATGTCATTTCAGCATGCTGGAGTGCCCTGTTTCAGGGCCCATCGCAGTCTTTCTCATTTCAGAGCTCTGCGGAACGGCGAGTGTGGAAAAAGGCTATGGCAGCATGTCAACGTATTGCGGCTCACACCCAAGAGGATGGATTCCTGGGATATGTTTGGCCGGCCAGTCGCCACAAGATATGGATCCCTCCCCAACGCGAAGTCATTGTATGGGGGCGTGTCTGAATGGGCTTGCAGAATCGGCATTATTGTGGATTGGTGGAACCTCTGTTGGAGCCAGATGCTGTGCCTGCTGCTCGATCTCTGGCTATGGTTAAGGACGGTAGGGTGCCGGTCCGGTTGTGTAATTTGCATCCTTACAGAGTGTCTGTGGGCCAGTACCAGAAGCTGGGTCGATTGTATGAGATGCCGAAGGCGGATATTTATGGCCCGAGGGACCTTGATCTGACCTTGAATACAGATGGAGTTGTTGACGTTCGTATGGTGGAAGTTGAAAGCTCTACAGAGGAGGTAATTGCCGACCAGGTGAGCCCAGTAATACTTGGGTCTGACTTAACTAATCAGCAATGTCAAGCAGTTGATACACTTTTGAAAAAATGGAGTGGGGTGTTTGCTATGCATGAGGGTGATTTGGGTTTTACAGAGACTGTCCAACATAGGATTCATACTGGGGATGCCCCTCCGGTTCGGGAACGCTTTCGACCTCTTTCCCCAATGATGTATAAAGAGATGAAAGTTTTACTGACAGATATGTTGGAGAGAGGTATTATTTCTGAGAGTTACAGCCCATGGGCAGCCCCAGTAGTTATGGTCAAGAAGAAAGATGGAAGTTGGCGCTTTTGGGTGGACTACAGGAAGTTAAATGCAATTACACATAAGGATGCATTCCCACTTCCTCGAATAGAAGAGAAATTGACTACCTTAACAAGGGCTGAGTGGTTTAGTACCTTGGATTTGGCTAGTGGCTATTGGCAAGTGGGGGTGCACACTGACGATCGTCCAAAGACTGCATTCACGACCCCCTTGGGGCTATTTGAATTCCAACGGATGCCATTTGGCCTTTGCAATGGACCCCGCTACGTTCCAGAGATTACTGCAACATTGTTTGACTATATTGTGGACTTTCTGTTGGTGTATTTGGATGATGTCATTGTGTATTCGGTAGATTTCACCACCCATCTTCATCATCTGGAGCAGGTTTTCCAGCGACTGTCGCGGCATGGACTGAAGTTGAGAACAGATAAGTGCCAGTTCCTGCAGAGGCAAGTGAAATTCTTGGGGCATGTAGTGGACAAGTCCGGCATAAGTCCAGATCCAGAAAAAACGGCAGCCGTACAAGGGTGGCCAGTCCCGTCGACTGTCCGGGAGGTGAGGGCATTCTTGGGATTGGCCGGGTACTATAGACGATTTATTGTAAATTTTGCCCGGATGGCACAACCTTTAAATGCTCTTCTAGTGGGAGTTTCAGCTGACAAGAAGTCCAGCAGTCGTAAGGTTGAGTGGAGTACTGACTGCCAAGATGCGTTTGTAAAATTAAAGACATGCCTTACTCAAGCACCCATTTTGGCCTATGCTGACTTCTCCTTACCTTTTGTCCTCTATACTGATGCCAGCCACCAGGGCTTGGGGGCCGTTCTATCACAGATCCAAGAGGGGCAGGAGCGGGTTATAGCTTATGCAAGCCGTAGCCTTCACCCTGCAGAACGGAACAATGCCAATTATAGATCTTTTAAGTTGAAATTGCTGGCCTTGAAATGGGCCATTACTGAGAAATTTCTCACTGTAGGACTCACTGTAGGACTAAATCAAAGTGGTGTGCTTGTTCTGATCGAGCCAGGACAGATTGGACTGGTCCTTTGGACTAACATCACCCTGCATCCTTCTTAAGGACTTCTCCACGTGTTATTTTCTAATTGAATGTTGCGTTGATTTCCAACTTTTAAATATTTTTATCAGTGTATTTAATAAAAGGTCTTTGTAATTTGATCCATCTCGTGACTGTCAGTATTTGATGCGAGCTGGTGATGTCCAAAAACATAGGGATAAATGTCCTGTAATAGTTTTCCAGCCCCAGAAACCGTCTCACCTCCTTTTTGGTCTTAGGTTTTGGACAGAGCACAATCGCTGCCATCTTGTCAATCTGGGGACGCACCTGACATGACCCAAGTGGAAACCCAGATACCATACCTCCACCCGCCCCATCACGCACTTCTTCGGGTTCGTCATGAGCCCTGCCCGTCTCAAGGTCTGCAGGACCGCCCTGAGATGTTGCAGATGCTGCTGCCAGTCATTGCTATAAATGACAATGTCATCTAGATATGCAGCGGTGTAACCGTTGTGCGGATGGAGAATCTGGTCCATCAGACGTTGAAACGTCGCCGGGGTGCCGAACAAACCAAACGGAAGTGTGACAAACTGGTGTGAACCGAACGGAGTGGAGAAAGTCGTTTTTTCCTGGGATATTGGCTTCAAGGGGATCTGCCTATATCCCTTTGATTAGATCCAGTGTTAAATAAAAGCGAGCCTCACCTAACCAATCAAGCAGCTCGTCGATGCGAGGCACTGGATATGCGTCAAACTTCGACACCGCGTTGACCTTACGATAGTCCACACAGAACCGGACCGACCCATCGGGGGGTTGGGGAACCAAGACCACCGGGCTGCTCCAGTCACTGTGGGACTCCTTGACCACCCCCATGTCGAGCATTGCCTGAAGTTCCTCTCATACTATGTTCTTTTTGTGTTTGGGCAGGCGGTACGGGCGACTGCGCACCACGACCCCCGGAGGTGTCTCGATGTGGTGTTCTATGAGATTTGTTCACCCAGGCAGGGAAGAGAACACATCCGCAAACTCTTGCTGTAATTCTGCAACGCATCAGGCGAACAGACTGCTATCTACCAAAGCCTAGTGCGGTGTGAGGTATTGGACGCGGCACGTCGGGTGTAGGTGAGGTGTGTGCACAGGGATGTTCACTAGTATGTACTAGGATGGGACATGCGTTTCGGGGAAGCAGAACGGGACGTGTGCTGTGTTGGCTGTGGAGGCGACGTCAGAAACGCCCGTCCCGCCCCAGACGGATTCTGCCCTACGGGAGATTTCCCCCTCGAGCAGTCGTGGAACGAAACGCTCCGACACGCTCCGACTCGCTGACCGATCTCACTAAAAAGGGAGCTCCAGATCGCTTTTGCATGCACCTGACTTCTCTCTCCCCTTTGTTTTGCAGACTGACGCATCAGATGGGGGGCTGGGGTCCGTGTTGTCCCAGATGGTGGTGGGGGAGGAACAGCCGGTGCTCTTCATCAGCCGTAAGCTGTTGGTATGGGAAAGTCGGTACAGCACTATCGAGAGGGAGTGCCTGGCCATCAAATGGGCGGTCCCCACCCTCCGTTACTATCTGTTGGGACGGGCCTTCACCATCTGTTCGGACCATGCCCAACTCCAGTGGCTCCATCGCATGAAGGATACCAACGAGCGAATCACTAGGTGGTATCTGCCGCTTCAGCCGTTCAAGTTCGAGGTGGTTCACAGACTGGGGGCGCAGATGGTCATGGCCAACTTCTTCTCGCGACAGGGGGGGAGTCGGTGGCGGGCCGGACAGCTCTCCGGCCTGAGTCAGGTGGTGGGGGTGTGTGGCAGCGGGGGCGTGGCCAAGCGTCGGTTTGTGAATGGGGGCGGGGCAGGATGCAGGTAAGCGGGGATTTGCCTCACCTGCAACTAATAGGACCTGATGTCTGTGCTGTCTTTTTAGTGATCAGGAGGCGCATAAATGTGTTTGTATGTGTGTGCCAGAAGTGGCGCTTGAGCGCTGTGCAACCAGACACCAGTGTGACAAATAAACAGGAAAAGAATACATTGAATAAAAATGGCGTTGACGCCTGTAAACCGACCTGTTGTGACTGTCCTTTTTTCCTCCCTGGGGCGGGACGGGCGTTTCTGACGTTGCCTCCCCAGCCAACACAGCACGCGTCCCGTTCTGCTTCCCCGAAACGCATGTCCCATCCTAGTACATACTAGTGAACATCCCTGTGCACACACCTCACCTACACCCGACGTGCCACGTCCAATACCCCACACCGCACTAGGCTTTGGTGGATAGCAGTCTGTTCGCCTGATGCGTATCCCCTAAAGGCACAGATCTGTGAGAAAAACCAGATGGAGAGAAAGTGGAGGGAAACTTTGAGGGAATCGGCCCCTGTTTCCGGGGTAGGGGGATAGGGGGAAAGGGGGAAAGAGCCAGGCAGCACTGATAAAAAAGACCAAGACCACACGATCCATGACCTCGTTTGCGCTCCGGTCCTCCTCCAGGAGCCACCTCCGGCACACGTCCCGAAGCTGGTGAGCAAACGCGAACGGCCGGCCGGCCGACCTCGCGTAGCGGCAACGCGCGGAAACACTGTCGGTGTTGTTCCGGCGTCTGGCCCACTCGCTGGAGGATTGCTTGCTTTAGATCACCATACTCCAGCATACGGTCAGCCGGCAGCTGCTGATGATGTATATTTTTTACAGAAACAATAAGATCCTTTGTACATGCAATATATAAAACGCATTAAGCCAAGGCAAGGAGTAAAAACTTCTTTCTACACTGTGTACATAGTCGTTTTACTTTAGAAAAAAGATGATCTCTAGGTCAATTAATTTAAAATGGATCCTGGCCCTTAAAATCCACCCCACTATACAGACATGAAGGATAGGAGTGAACACCAGGAAAAAGTCAGGAATAATTGAAAAATACATAATGAAGCTTGATATTGTTTATATTGCAAAGCTGATAACCATAACAATCAAATTGAATTGAATTAATAAATGACAAATCAAAGTCGTTTTTTTTTCATCCATCCATATAGATATGTTGTGAAAGAATGCAGTTTTGGTTCTCACTTATAGTTGCAATAAACAGTCATTTATTCACCAGAATCTCTCTCTCTCTCTCTCTCTCTCTCTCTCTCTCTCTCTCTCTCTCTCTTTCTCTCTCTCACCTCAGCCGGCAGCTGCTGGCCCTTGAGCTGGGCTTCTCCGTAAAGCAGCGGCAGCAGGCAGAGAGCTCTCTCCATTCCGGTCCACTCTCTGGCGGCCGCCACATGCTCGAACAGCTCCAGGAAAGTCTCAATGTCATCCTGTGCGCCCATGTTGGTTAGCGGAATGCATGGGGGAGGACGGGAGGGGGGGCTGGCCGGGGCCTCTCTTGCCCCCAGAGCCTCACGGAATGCCGCCTGGTCCTCTGCCTGGGCTCGGACCACCGCTTCAAACCGTTGCTCCTGCTCCGCACGCACCTGGATGAGCGCCTGATGCTGGGTCTGCTGGAGCTCCGCGATCGCCTTTACTAGGTCCACCAATGGTGACGGTTCCATGTCTGCCCAACCTGTGTTCCTTTTTCCCGGGTTTCAGCACCGCTGTGGGAAAGTGAGTGGGAGGGAGAAAAAAAAAGGACAGCCACAACAGGTCGGTTCACAGGCGTCACCGCCGTTTTTTTTCAATGTATTCTTTTCCTGTTTATTTGTCACACTGGTGTCTGGTCGCACAGCGCTCAAGCGGCACTTCTGGCACACACATACACACACGCCTCCGCTCCCTCGGCTTTTATGCGCCTCCTGATCACTGAAAAGAGAGCACAGACATCAGGTCTTATTAGTTGCAGGTGAGGCAAATCCCCGCTTATCCGCATAGTGCCGCCCCCATTCACAAACCGACTCTCGGCCACGCCCCCGCTGCCACACAGTGTTATTCTCTTCACTGGTCATAATCTTATAATGTCATAATGTTTTGCCTGGTCAATGTGAAGTGTATACACACACACACACACACACACACACACACACACACACACAGTGGGTTCAGAGATTATTCAAAACTTTTTTCAATTGTGCTATGTTGCAGCCTAAAATCACAATCATTCAGATTGATTTTCATTAATTTACACTCGGTTCCCCATAATGACAAATCGAAAACAGAATTCTAGAAATGCCTGTAATGGGTTTTTTTTTTTGTTAAAAAAACTTAAATATCGCATGTAAGTATTTAAAACCTTTGCAACAACACTTGAAAATAAGCTCAGGTGTCTCCTATTTATCTATCATTGCTAAGATTTTTTTACCCCTTGATTAGACCCTACCTGTGGAAAAGTTTAATGATTGGACATGATTTCCAAAGGGCACACACCTCTATGGAAGGCCTCACAGCTAACAATGCATGTTGAAGCAAAAACCAAGCCAAGAGGTCAAAGGAAATGCCTGCAAGGCAACAATCCTGATTTTCTCCCAGACTTCCTCTCTCTGTTAACAGCATTGGGACTCATTACCTCAGCAGCTCCACATTGACTTAACATGTTTTCTTCCTACAAGCTTATCTCCACTATCCACATTTCTACAAATACCATTAGCATGTTGATGTTGACATGTAAAGACGTGGTTTTTCTACAACTATATGCTTAGGGTGGAAAAACAAAGGGTGATATAGATATTTTTTAAAGAAACAATAAGATACTTTGTACATGCAAGATATAAATCGCATTAAGCCCAGGCGAGGAGTGAAAACTTCTTTCTACACTGTGTACAAAGTCGTTTTACTTTGGAAAAACATGATCTCTAGGTCAGTGAATTTAAAATGGATCCTGTTTACAGCTCTGGCCCTTAAAATCTACAATACTATACAGACATGAAGGATAGGAGTGAACACCAGGAAAAAGTCAGGAATAATTAAAAAATACATAATGTAACTTGATTTTGTTTATATTGCAAAGCTGATAACCATTACAATCAAATCGAACTGAATTAATAAATGACAAATCAAAGTCGGGTTTTTTTTTCATCCATCCATATAGATATGTTGTGAAAGAATGCTGTTTTGGTTCTCACTTATAGTTGCGATAAACAGTAATTTATTCACCAGAATCTTTTTCTTTCGCTCTCTCTCTCTCTCTCTCTCTCTCTCTTACTCCAGGCCTTCTTACCTTACCTTCATCAGTACCTTAATGTAGTGGAACATCTTCACAAAAAAGTGTGGGTCATTATAACAGAAAATGGGGACTAAATGTGGAATGGGATGTCCAAAATGTCCACAATATTTTGTCTATATTTTGCATGATTTAATGTGTGACCTGAAATTGCATGCTGCTTTTTTCATGGAAATACTGTTTGGTTTTCTCCAGGAAACAAGAAAAAAAGAGAGAAAAAAGGTTGCTGTTGCCTTCCAGAGAGCCGCTGACAGCTTTTACGTTTTAGTCGGCAAAGATGCAGCGATGGAACTCAAGCTATTTTTGACAGCTGAGGTTTGGCGTGAATGTGGATCATATCTGTATCTCACAGTCGGTTTACTGTGCTGTGGAGTGTAACGCTGCACTCTGTGCCATGTTCTGAAGGCCCTGCTGCTTCACACACACACACACACACACACACACACACACACAAACACAGGAGGGGCTCCGGTTACACATACACAGCAATGCACTGCCTTTATCGCTCTCTTCACACTCCTGGCTTGGCTGGTAAATGCGATCCACCTGTCTTTAGACACGGTCACACTCAGAGTGACGCACATTGGCTTCTCCAGCCGGAACGCTACTTTGTGAGAACCGTAATGCACAACTTGGGATTTATAAATATCAGGTGGCAGGTATTTGTGAAACTCAGGGGCCACTTGAGCCACTTCAAATTCCATCGAATTTTCACTTTCACCTTTTACTGAACAGTGCTGTTTTTTTTAGTTGGATCAGATTTCTGAAGGTTTATGGTAATTCACAAAAACTCGAATCTCATTCAGACACTTGGTTTTGGTTCTACATTCGCACAATAAAGTCGACTTGAAAAGGTGCCGCATTCTGCAGTGAGGATCTATAACAGTAATACTTGATTCAATCACATATAGAGAAAAAAAAGCTACAGGTATATTTTATATAATTTATTTAAATGGAAAGTGTCTATACACTGGAGACCATGGTGCAGTGCCCTCTATTGTGCCCTGATATGCTGGAACACAAGATGACATGACTTCTAGGGTGCCCTTTCATCAGAATTGGATGCAATTCTCTATATGCATTCCTTTTGGGGTGTTATTGCAGCACATACTATGTGATGTAGTGCCCTATAGGTTTACATGTATGGCAACATAATGATGTGCCATCTAGGGTTTTCTTCCTGAACACAAATGTGTGCCCTACCGTAGATTCCTACATAGAAAACAGGATTACATGCCTTATAGGGTGCTGCTCCAGTGGAGAATATGTGATGTATTGCCCTAAAGTGTGTCAATAAATCCAAGAAAAGATAGACAAACCCATTTAGGTGCTGTTGCAGTGGAGAGTATCTAATGCAATGCCATATAGTGTGTCAATATATCCAAAAAAGCTGGAAATGCCCTTTAGGTTGCAGTCCCAGTGCAGAATATGCAATGTAGTGCCCTATAGTGTGTTATTAAATGAAAAAAAAAAAACAAACAACAACATGGTGACATGCCTATAAGGGTGCTGTTTTAGTGGAGAATATGTGATGTAGTGCCCTATAGTCTGTCAATAAATCCAGGAAAACATGCTGAAATGCCCATTAGGGTGCTGCACCAGTAGAGAATATATGTAGTGCCCTATAATATTTTATTAAATCCAAGAAAACACCATTACATGCCCTTTAGGGTACAGTTCCAGTGTAGAGTATGTTATGTAGTGCCCTAAAGTGTGTTAATAAATTAAGACGACGTGACCTTTAGGGTGCTGTTTTAGTTGAGAATGTGATGCAGTGCCCTATAGTGTGTTAATAAATAAAATAAAAAATATGCTGAAATGCCCATTAGGGTGCTGCTCCAGTAGAGAATATATGATGTAGTGCCCTATAGTGTTTTACTAAATCCAAGAAAACATCATTATATCCCTTTAAGTTGCTGTTTTGGCAAATAATATGTGATGTAATGATTTATAGTGTGTCAATAAATCCAAGAAAACATGATGACATGCCCTTTAGGGTGATGTTCCAATGGAGAATTTGTGATAGTGTTGTATAGTGTGTCAATAGATCTAAGAAAACATGATGGTTCTTTCTCTCTCTCTTCCCCTCTCTCGTTCTCTATATTTCTCTCTCACCCACACTAAAGACTGTCTGTCTTGACTAGTGAAGGCATATACTGTACACACACACACACACACACACACAAATTGTGATTAAACATCTGTGTGTGTGTGTGTGTGTGTGTGTGTGTGTGTGTGTACAGTATATGCCTTCACTAGTCAAGACACACACACACACACACACACACACACACACACACACACATCGTGATTAAGCATGTGTTTGTTTGTGTGTTCCCTTCAGTTGAGTATTCCACAGGGATACAATAAATTTTCCCAAAGGTTGACATCAAGCATCTATTTCTTATCCTTTGACAATGAATTCCATTTCCCATGTAACAATGATCTAAATGTAGTCATCTGGTCAAATGCTGATGCACGCAAAATCTCCGGGGGGATTATTAAAGCTACGGGATGTTTTGATTTCAGCTATGTACATCTGTTTGCTTCATTTGTCAACGAACACACAGCAAATGACCATCTCCCACTTTTAAGTGTATCACTCATTAAAAACAGATAGTCACCATACCCTAAAAAAGTCCTGGCACTGGAGACTCTTTCCAAAAATGTAAAAGAAAACTTCTCTTCACAAGAAATCACAATTTTTATTGTTACTATAGAAAAAATATTGATTAGCATGAGTTCATTACAACCCCAATTTGAAAAAAGTTTTGACACTGCGTAAAATGTAAAAAAAAAAAAAAAAACGGAAAAGAAAATGTCATTTGGAATTTTATTATAATATTTTAAATTAAATTAATATAATAATAAAGTTAGGCTGAGGCAACAAAAAATTGGAAATGTAAGAGAAAAAGAAACATGGTGCAACTAATTAGGTTAATTGGAAACAGGTCAGTAATGTGATTTGGTATAAAATGTGTATTTTAGAAGAGTTTCTCAGAAACAAAGAAAAGTGAAGGTTTCACCTGTGGAAAAGTACATCCACAAATTGTAAAACAATTTCAGAATAATGTTCTACAGCATCAAATTGCATAGAAATTCCTCTCATTGTCTACAATGAACAATGTTATTAGGGGATTCCCAAAGAAATCTGGTGAAATCTCTGGGGTCAATGGACACGGATGAAAATCAATATCGGATGCCCGTGAACTTTGTGCTCTCAGGCATTACACACATGGATGATTTTGTATTGGAAAACATGTTGTTGCCTTGGAGAAATAGAAACAGGATTGTGGAAAGATCATGAGAATGTTGTGTCTATTATTATGGGGATGTCTGAGGTGCACTGAAGTTTCAGAGCCTTAGAGATAACACTGTAGACTAATTTATTTGTATTTTAGTCTTCGGTCCGAGAATTCCCTTTAGATCATAGAAGAGTATTTCTATGTATTATAGTCTTGAAAGTTTAATTCAATATGAGGGATATTTAAACTGTACAGAAATCACAGAAATTTAATCGCAAAACAGCAAATTGAGAATTTTTATAGCAAATAATAATTTATGTATGTATTAATTTATTTAATTTGCTTGTTTGTTGGTCTTTTCTCTGCATAGAAAGATAATTTCTACTGTTCTTTGATCAAATATCAGAGATTATTTTTGAAAACCAACGATGCTGCATCCTTTGGACTAAATAGAAGAAGGACCATTCAGCTTATTATCAGCATTCATTTGAAAAACCTGCATCTCTGAGGATTATGGGGGTTCATTATTCCCTATGGAATGGGGAGCAGACAGCTTTTCTTGCTATTAAATCTTTGATATTCCTGATTTATTTTCCTTCCCTAATTCAGTAGTTCATAGTTGCAAATACACTATGTGGACAAAAGTACATGGTGGTATCAAACATATACCTTACAGGACAGTGGAATTCTTTTCTTTGGATATCCCAGCTTGCTCAGAAGCTCAGAAGCTCAGAAGTTGTCTTCCTAGTGATGTTTTTCCGCTCGTAGAGCGTGTGCCACTCGAAACACCTCAAATGTCCCATTGCAGCATCGCAGCATTGCTGATTCATGCTATCGTTAGCTACATTTTCCATCAATCATGCTATTTCCATAATGCTACTGGCTGGAAATAAAAGGTTCTGAAATGATGAGTGGCGCATACCAAAGCATCTTCACAAACAACTGCAGAGTTTGGTTGTTTGGGGACAAGCTTTCAAAAACCATATATGAATCTCATGGTAATGTGTCCATCAACTTTTTTCCATATAGTTTTAAACAAATAAGCAGGATTTATTATTTGCCTGACCATTACAACTTTGGAACCAGCTTGATTGAGCAAATCTGTAGTTTGTAATTACCCACGACTCCCAGTCTTTCCCAGGCACTTTCTAATTTCGAGGTGATGATGTGACAAAGCTTCTCACAGGAAACATCATGACATCAATGATTACATACTTTTTTATTGTTGCTAAAGAAATTATAAGGATTATCACATTAGTATGTTAATATTAACCCAGGATTAGGGTTTTTTCAGAATAGTGGTGCTTACCCTATTGTCTAGAGATCATTAGAGACCGGTTGATGGGCTCTTTAATTAGAGGGGAGAAGATTCTCTCTACAAATAGCCAATACTAGCTATCTGTGAGCTCATGCATGTGTAAGAGGATGTATAGTGCTTTTTGCCAAATGTGTTAAATATATCGATGTCATATAATAGTCCTTAATTCCATCTTTAGTCCTTAATTCTATCTTTCGACTAGCCATGACTGGTTTATATAATGTCCTTCCTGTGAGAAGCTACGGTGAAGTTGCTGTATATATGCTTAAACAAATCACGGGAATTTTCATTTGCCTGACCTTGAAACTTTATTGAATTTGGAATGAGCATGATGAAAAATATCTGTTGTTCATCTTGACCCAGAGTTTCACCCAGTTGCTTTCTAACTGTATGCCATGAGGCTGACCTCAGCTCAAGCCAAGGGAGACCTGCTAATGTTTGTGGGCATGATGTTGCCTTGGAGAAACTTGAACAGGTTTGTGCAAAGCTCATGGAAAGCTTCAACACAAGTGATATTTGTCTATGGGCACGCTGACTCTATCTAAGGTTCAGTAGCGTTTCAGAGCCTTAAAGACAAAACTGTAGACGGATTTATTTCTATTGCAGTCAGCGTTCCTGAATTTCCTTTTGATCATGGAAGAGTATTCTTCATGACTACTCGATGTTCAGAAAAAACAGAAAGGGCGTAATTGTAATTTTTTTCCTGTTTAGTTAAATCATTGTGTTTATGTGGGCGATAAGCAGGATTTGCGATAATAAGCATAAAATCCTACACACTGCTGAGCCAGGTCGAACCAGCGGACACTGCACGCTCCTAATTGTTGTTATTGCTGGTAAGCCCTTCCTGCTCCTCATTTCCTCAGAAACCATACCCAGGCTTAATTAGATAGCACAGGAGCATGTTGGTGTCATTGTTCTCTGTTCGGTGCAAGTCAAGGGGCCGTGACCTGGTCATGTTCACTCGGAAATCAACCTTTCTAATTACACATTAGTCTGAAATCGAAAGAAAACAGCTCAATGGCAGTTTCGGATGTCTTTCAGCCACCGTTCCAAAGCAGAGTAGAAACATGGCCAACCTTCAGGAATTATAAAGTGACCCTGGTAGAAATCAAGGCTACCTCCTTCACCGCAAAAAAAAAAATCATTTATATTAATGCCTACAGACCTTTCTTCATACATGGATTACTGAGTGTTCTAATCTGTTCTCAGGGTTGTTACCAGGACAACAAGTCTGTGGGATTAAATTGTTTAATCTTATTCAACAAAAGCATGACACATGCACCTAGAAGTATTTAAAATGGACTTGTATGTATACAGTGGGGCAAAAAAAGTATTTAGTCAGCCAACAATTGTGCACATTCTCCCACTTAAAAAGATGAGAGAGGCCTGTAATTTTAATTATAGGTACACTTCAACTATTAGAGACAAAATGAGGGAAAGAAATCCAGAAAATTACATTTTTAAAGAATTTATTTGCAAATTATGGTAAAAAAATAAGTATTTGGTCAATAACAAAAGTTAATCTCAATACTTTGTTATATACAGATTGTTGGCAATGACAGAGGTCAAACGTTTTCTGTAAGTCTCCACAAGGTTTTTACACACTGTTGCTGGTAGTTTGGCCCATTCCTCCATGCAGATCTCCTTTAGAGTAGTGATGTTTTAGTGCTGTTGCTGGGGCAACATGGATTTTCAAATCCCTCCAAATTTTTTTTTATGGAGTTGAGATCTTGAGACTGGCTTGGCCACTCCAGGACTTAAAAATGCTTCTTACGAAGCCACTCCTTAATTGCCTGGGTGGTGTGTTTGGGATCATTGTCATGCTAAAAGACCCAGCCACATCTCATCTTCAATGCCCTTGCTAATGGAAGGTTTTCACTCAAAATCTCACGATACATGGCCCCATTCATTCTTTCCTTTAAACAGATCAGTCATCCTGGTCTATTGGCAGAAAAACAGCCCCAAAGCATGTTGTTACCACCCCCATGCTTCACAGTAGGTATGGTGTTCCATTTTGGTGTCATATGGTCAGATGAAATTCTCTTAACCATCTTCTGGATCATCCAAATGCTGACATGTTCTGGTTTAAGCAGGGGGACATGTCTGGCACTGCAGGATTGAGTCCCTGGTGGCGTAGTGTGATACTGATAGTAGCCTTTGTTACTTTGGTCCCAGCTCTTTGCAGGTTATTCACTAGGTCCCCCGTGTGGTTCTGGGATTTTTGCTCACCGTTCTTCATTTTGACCACACAGGGTGAGATCTTGCATGGAGCCCCAGATCGAGGGAGATTATCAGTGGTCTTGTATGCCTTCCATTTTTTTATAATAGCTCTCACAGTTAATTTCTTCACACCAAGCTGCTTACTTATTGCAGATTCAGTCTTCCCAGCCTGGTGCAGGTCTACAGTTTTGTTTCTGGTGTCCTTTGACAGCTTTTTGGTCTTAGCCATAGTGGAGTTTGGAGTCTGACTGTTTGAGGTTGTGGACAGGTGTCTTTTATACTGATAACGAGTTCAAACAGGTGCTATTAATACAGGTAACAAGTGGAGGACAAAGGATCCTTTTAAAGGAGAAGTTACAGGTCTGTGAGAGCCAGAAATCTTGCTTTTTTTGTAGGTGACCAAATACTTATTTTCCACCATAATTTGCAAATAAATTCTTTAAAAATAGGACAATGGTATTTTCTGATTTTTTTTTTCTCATTTAGTCTCTAATAGTTGAAGTGTACCTATGATTAAAATTACAGGCCTCTCTCATCTTTAAGTGGGAGAACTTGCACAATTGGTGGCTGACTAAATACTTTTTTGCCCCACTGTATACAGTGCATTCATAAACTGCTCAGACCAGCTACACTTTTTTGTGAACTAATCTACAATCAGAACCCATAATGACAAGAATTTTAGAAATACCAAACTGTTTAATCTTTTTTCATCAGACCAGAGAATCTTGTTCCACACAGTCTAAAAGTCCCTCAGCTGCCTATTGGGAAACTCCATGTGTTTTGCGCTGAGGTGAGGCTTTTCGTCTAGCCACTCTGCCATTAAGCCTATATTGGTGAAATTCTGCAATATTTAAAAATTCCCTGAATGTGCTGTATTTTGCTTAAGATATTGTGTGGTTATCCAATGACCTCTCAGATCTCACAATGGACAATCACCTATCCCTTCTCTTTCACAACTCTAATCTGACAAACTCATTGATTTCTCAATAAGAAGTAAATTTTTACCCATATAGTTGGGTGCCGTTCAGGTGCCACTTAGGTGCTTATTAAGCTCCTCATCATTTCAAGTCTGGACACGTACATATCTTCTACTATTTCAAAGTGTGGATGGATGATTTGTTTTTTAACCAGGTTCTCTCACACCACCCAAATGCTACACTCTGCCATTGGCATCCAGTAGCTGCCCACATCAGATTTAAAACACTGATGCTCACCTACAAAGTAAAAAAAAATGGACCTGCACCCTCCTGCCTCACAGCACTTATCTCACCCCCACAATGCATCATGCTCTCTCTCCAATCCTCTTGCACAGCTTGACTGGTTTCACCGTCTCTCAGGGCACCTAGGTGCTGGAAAGATCTTTCCCTGGATATCAAAACAGCTGAGTCACTAGCAGTCTTCTAACGATGTCCAAAGGTCTAACTCAGATTAGCAATACAAATGTGCTTTTTTAGGTCTATTACCTTCCAGCAGGGTTTTTACACTGACTTCTCTCCTCTATTATTGTACAAGCATTTATTTAGTCTGTAATTACATAAAGAGGCCATGCCCCACCTACAGATAGCTGCGTATTGAAGATCTGGTGTAAAAAAAGTCATAAGTGAATGTATGTTTTTCCTAGCATTGTTACAAAAATTCACAAAAATTGCAGGCTACTCACATGCTTCCTTTGAGATGTATGGGGTCAAATCCCTAAAGCACTATGCGGTCATACAGCTTAAAAAAAGCATACTATATTCGATTCCCAGCCATGAACGATAGCATCGTTGTCAAGATTTGAATCCTTTTTTCCCTCCCCCTTGTTTCATTGTGACTCGAGAATTATGAACACAATCTTTTAAATAAAGAAAGAAATAAAGAACTGTCATTTTGTATGTGTATAATTCACACTGCATACATACTGTATATGATTTATATTACAAGAATATACATCAAAGAGACCAAAGTTGGTGGACATCTGACCATAAGTTTTGGATTTGCTTTTTAAACTTCCCATTCTGTCCTCGTTTGCGTTTATAATAACCTTCACTCTTCTGGGAAGATGTCAAGTCAAGTCAAGAAGCTTTGAACCATGTGAGACTTTTATCGGCCATCCTCACTATCCTCTGAAGGGTCTGGCGATCTGAGACGGTGCAGTTCCCAAACCAGGCAGTGATGCATCTGCTCAGGAAGCTCTTGATGATTCCTCTATAGAACATGGTTAGGATAGTGGGAGGGAAATGAGATTTCCTTATTCTTCGCAGAAAGTAGGGATGCTGCTGGTTTTTCTTGATTATGGAGCTGGTGTTGAGTGACCAGGTGACATTCTCTACAAGATTTGGTGCTCTTGATGATCTAGAATGATGTAGGTGAGGTAATTAGACCTTGCAGTCAGCATTCTAATTCATTCCAAAGATGTTTAACAGGGTTGGGGTCAGAGCTCTATAACAGCCATGTACATCATATCTTCATAAAGCTGATAATTCAGGTGAAGGGAAAATGTAATGATACTGCATCCAAAGACAAAGAAGAATCACAGAAATCAAGGAAAAGTCAGAAGTGCTTTCATCCAGATAGTGTATATAAATGTGTGCAGATTCGTTCAATAAAGCACACCACTGATACTGATCCCTTCGATTATAGCTTAAATAAAAGATAATGAAACAGCTTCTGAATGGTGTAGCTGTTAAATCTAAGTGCATTTCATCTCACGGTTGCAAGTTCAAAGCCTGGTGATTACCCAGCCATCTGCAGCTATGAGTTTAATAAAGCGTAATTGGTCCTACACTCCGGGATGCATAAAAATTCCAGACATCTATTCGCATAAACCAAGAAGCAGGTTATAATGCTTTATACCACATCGCTGCTATATTCTCTAAACTAATAGGTTAGAAAGTGCCTCTTCCTTTTTTTCTGAAACAGGAAAAAGCTGCTCTAATAATATAGACAATGGGTATATTAAGCTATGCTTATGTTAGCCTTCTTATTCTAATATAATATTGTTTCCATAGTGCCGTAGTTCCATCTTACACAAGGTTGATCCATGCAAAAAATATGAGCAATAATCTTTTTTATGTAAATATTATTTTTTTTGGCAAGCCAGCAGAGCAGTGTTAATGGTAATGGGCAAAAGGCAACCGCTCTGAGAGATGTAACATGAGAAAGTCTCAGGACAGAGATCTTTCTCCTCAAACATTTCTCATGAGAGTATAAAAATAAATAAAGTTTACAGCTGCATTACTCTAGAGACTGTTAATAACAAAATATGAATCTGACTATTAAAAACAAGATCAAAGATTTGATAGCGGTGTGGAAGAAAATCCAGTAACAATATGAAATACTTTACATTTTACAAATACAAATGTGAAAATGTGATCATTTGACCTTTTTATACGTATTAAGAACAATACATAAGTCACTGTGAATTGACATTTAAAAAGGAAAACAAGAAAGAAAACATTTAATATTCAGTCCCTATTCACATTCATCCCATTCAAAGGTGTTCAATAGGGTTTGGAGCTCTATAGCAGGAGATCGTCCACTCCAACTTATGTAAAACAGCTGGCTTTGTGCACAGGGCAATGTCATGCTGGAGCAGGTTTGAGTCTCCTAGTTCCTCCTAGTGGAAGGAATATTTATTTATTTATTTATTAATAAGGCACATAAAAAACTACAACTGTGCTGAAGGGTAAAGGGGAAAATTTAATGCCTTCAAATACAAAGACATCCAACTTTGTGATACAAATTTGGGGGAGTGTCACATATGGCTTCAAAAGTCAGGTGTCCCAATATATTTGTGTACCCGTATATATTTATTTTAGGTTGGAATATTCCAGCTTAATTTTTGCAGATACAAACTGTCCAGTTTCCAAGAGTGTGTAAATCTGTTATTCGTGCTAAAGGAGGATTTTCCATTAAAATAGAGTGAAACATCTGTACATTTATATATTTGTTTGATCAAAGTAAATATTTATACCATTAAATGACCAAGTTTTGTTGCATAGAAACAAAAGGAACATGCATGTGTCTCTCAAAAACCATAAAAGACTATTTTTTTCCCCACACTTTTAAAAGGCACTGTATATGCTTCACAAAACCAAGAAATGTCCCAAAATCCTATAAATAATATTTATGATTATTTCCGGCTAAATCATGTGCTCTTAAAAAAGTTATCAATAAACTTTTTATTATTTTAAAGAAAATCAAAAATCTCCATATTAGTCACAGTGAACACACTGAGGGTTTACCTCTTTGTGTTGCCAGTGAAGTGATGAAGCCATGCTACTTCCATTCTAAGCTTTTACTATTGTTTTTCCAATATTTCCTGCTGGAGAAAGAAACCATAAACTTTCACTTACACATTAGATCAATCACTTAACCAGTTAGACTAAAACACGGGTCATTCGGACTTCAGTGTCCCCTATGTGACCAGGTTTATTAATTCATTAATTTTCATACAGCAGATAACAAAGCATTATTGAGATTACTTCAAAAAGGAGTACAGCATTACTGATGTGTGGTGTGTGTGTGTGTGTGTGTGTGTGTGTGTGTGTGTGTGTGTGTGTGTGTGTGTGTGTGTGTGTGTGTGTCTAACGCCCATCAAAATGTGTTTTCTTTTCTCGAGCAGTATTTTCACAGCAGTAATGTTTCCCATAAGTTTTCCCAAGCCGTATCTAATCAGCTCAATGTTTATCTTCCCTGAGTGGAACATTTCACCACTCATCACTGGCTCCATAATTCAAAACATCAAAAAGGTCCTCAGAAGTAGAATTAAATTAAATAATATATTTTTTCTCAAAAATAGAAAAATCAGCACCCAGGGTTATGCCATTGTTGACCACCATGGTCTCAGGCTACAAAGTGTTAAAACAACCAAACAAACAAGGGCAACACTGATCAGGGCAAAATTTTAAAACTGCATTTTCGTCTAAAAATGCTGCGTGTCGACACTATCGTTTTTAATCATTACCCAAAAGTTAAAAAGACACTTTGACCTATGACATTTCCACCTGCCGTTGATTCACTTTTCGCCTATTTGAAACTTTGCAGCAATGTTGAGGAACGGCAGCGTCACACGACCAAAATATTTTTATCTTTTGTTAGATATAACTTAAGATCATGTCAATTCACACCAAATCTCTAGCTGATTTGACGTTATTCAAACCCAATCTTTAGGACCATTATGAGTACATGAGGGACACCATGGCTACAAAAGGAGCATTATGCATAATGCATTCATCAGGAACACTGTGCTGACATCAGAATCAGAATTAAAATATTGTTTACTGGCCAAGTGTGTTGACACACAAGAAATTTTGTTCCAGCTGTTAGTGACTCTCAAAGTACAGACATAAATAATACTATTTAGGAGCATTATGACTACAACAGAAACATTAAACAGAAGTGGTTTCATTGCCAGAAGATCTTCTCTGCAATCAGAATCACTTTTACCTTTAATATATTTTTGTCAATGAATATGTAATAAATTATTCCCAATAATCTAGTCTGTTCATTTCATTGTGTTCCTCTTGGGTGCGCTATGACAAGGAATGTCTGCTTACATTGGAGTTTCTGTCCAATCAGATTTCAGTCATCACATTACCTTTTGCCAGAGTCAAATGCATCTATCTGCATGAAGCCTTCTCAGTCAGCAATGCAAGCTCTTACAGCATAACATCCACGTTGCTTAAAGGCTGTTGCTTAAACCAATCAGATTGCGAACTGGACTCACTACAGCCATCTAGCAGGCGTCCAATAACCCCGGCATTTTCAATTGTTAAAAATGTTATGATTAGATGGTCAGAGCATGCAAACAGCATGTGTAGCAAAAAGCACAAGCTCAAATTTATTCACCTGGATTTAATAGCTGTTTTTTCATTCCACAACTGCTATAAGAGGAGAGGAAATAGGTTACAAGAACATCATGAGAAAAACTGAACATCATGAGGAAAGGTCAGCCAAACAGTCCAAAACACTTATTAAGGCTCTAATTGAACCATTGAAACGTTTTCTTTGTGCACACAATTTGCCTTAAAATAAAAGCAAACCCATAATGACTTTTATTTTATGAATTTAATATTGAGGTCTCCTGACTTGTTGAACTGTGTTCACTGGGTTTCTTGCTTTATAAATGGCATTAATTCTCACTGTATGGATCCTTTCTGTAATGCAGGGCTCTGTTATACTGCATTTCTCAAAAATAATATTAATAGTTTCCTTAGCCTTGGAATCCTAATAATGGTATTAAGAGGTGGATTGATTCAGGCAGGACACCACTGAAGGCCGAGGCATGAAATGCAAGTCCCATCACAGTTATATACACCGATCAGGCATAGCATTATGACCACCTGCCTAATATTTTGTTAGTCCCCCTTTTGCTGCCAAAACAGTTTTGACAGTCCCATCGAGGCTTAGCAGCATTAACTTCTTCAGCTATTTGAGCTACAGGAGCTCCTTTGTTTATGGTTCAACACTGTTCCTTTCTTAGAGCACTTTTGATAGATACTAACCACTGCAGACCAGGAACAGCTCACAAGAGTTGTAGTTTTGAAGGTGCTCTGACCCAGTCGTCAAGCATCACAATTTGGCCCTTGCCAAATTAGCTCAAATCCTTACACTTGCCCATTTTTCCTGCTTTAAACACATACATTTCGAGGACAAAATGCTCACTTGCTGCTTAATATATTCCAGCCACTAACAAGTGCCATGATGAAGTTCATTTACTGCTCTTAATGTTGTAATGTCATCATTTTATGCCTGGTTTGTGTATTACAGGTATATACTGTAACAGGTGTGCATTATATATATTGTATACTAGTATATTATCATCTTATCAAGTCAAGTCAAGTCAAGTATATTTCTATAGTGCTTTTCACAACAGACATTGTCTCAAAGCAGCTTTACAGAATTTAACAGTTAAGGTGAACGGTGTACATTTATCCCTGATGAGCAGCTGTGGTGACTGTGGCAAAGAAAAACTCCCTTAGATGTTATGAGGAAGAAACCTTGAGAGGAACCAGACTCAAAAGGGGAACCCATCCTCATTTGGGTGACATCAAGAGTTTGATCATAAATCTTTCAACAATACAGAACACGGGAGAGTGAGAACTAACAATTCAAACGCATATACTCCCATTTCTGCTAAAACTGTCACTCCACAAAATGTTGTTATTCCAAACACTTTACTGGATACACTTCGATCGCAGTTTGATAGATTAAAATATCAGTGAGAATGTCACACAAGAGACAAGTCAATGCCCAACATTCACCTACAAGTTACACTGCTAATGCGCATAGACAACAAATAAATTATTGCAAATCTACTTGGTGCAGTTGAGGACGGATCCATGATCTTACTGTGAAGGGTTAGACTCAAGAACCTTGAAGATGGATTTGGACTGTAATTGGTTTAGAACTGCAGTGAAGAATGAATGGATATTCGGTGTCCCACCAGATGACGATGGGTTCCCATTTGAGACTAAAGGTTTCCTCCTCATACCATCTCAGCAAGGTTTTTTAATGCCACCGTCACCAGTGTCTCTCTCATTAGGGATAAAATTATAGGGACTAATTTATGAATCAATTTATGTCTGTAAAGCTGCTTTGAGAAAATGTTCATTGTTAAACCTGCAATACAAATAAAAAGTTGATTGAATTTAATCAAATTAAATGGATTTCCTAATCCTAATGCATTACACTTGCAGCAGCTAATCACAAACCTCAGTAGGACCTCAATATTACACTTGACTGCATGGTGCGAGTGCTGGAATTGATCCAGTAGAGCAGAAAATCAACAGGAACAACATCGTTAAAGAGAGAGGTTTTATTTATTTATTTTTTCCTCTAAGAGCAAAAAAAAAAATAATTACATGTTTGAAGTGCATAAGAATCAGCAAACATGGTAACATTTTGTGCAGGAACTCTACAATTAAGCATCAAAGTGTGATACACACTCATGTGTTCAAATATTGTAAATGCATAAGAAATCTTTTTCACCCACTGGCATACAAATGTGGAATGATTGACAGTTGCATCGATGGTCTGAACTCACTGACGTCCCTCCCCCTTCCATCATTTCGAATATGTAACCTCTGAGCACCTCGATTTCTGTAAATGTAAATAGAGAATGTTTGTTATTTTATTATGTGTAGTAAAATCTATTAGTTTATGTTCAAAAAATTTGTCAAATTTAAGAATGCAAAAATGGAAAACTTTAAAATGACATTTTTTTGTTTATTGCGTATTGTTCATCTTTTTTTCTGAGAAAAAATGTTGTAGAGAAAAGTATTGGGACATTAGATTTTTTTCCACCCTTATGTGGTGCTTCCTCAAACCTGTTACCACAGTGTTGGAGGTACACAATTGTATAGGTAGCATGAATGTGGTAGCATGAAATTTCTCCTTTACCTAAACTAGCAGACCCAAACTTGTGTACAAAGCCAGCTCCATGAAGATGTGCTTTAAATGGGTGTAAGTGGAAGACCTTGAGTGGCCTGTTCTAGAAAAAGAAACTCTATCCCTATCCGGAGTGGATGTGCTTGAATTCCTGGTGGATTTTCCAATTTAGTTGTTTGACATTATATGAAACATATGACTTTTCATCCATATGGGGTTCATCCCCAAACTGTTACCACATATTTGTAGGCACAGAATGTAAAAGGATGTCTTTGGATATGGTAGCATTAAATATTTCTTTCACATGAACTAGGAGACCCAAATCTATTCCAGCAGGACAATGCCTCTGTTTACAAAGCAAGATCTATAAATATCTTGAATGACCTTCAATAGAGCGCTGACCCTCAACCTGAACCCTCCACACCTCACCAAAATCAGTACCTGACTAAATCAGCACACACTTTTGGCTGAATGAACACAAATCTCCACAAAATTTAATGGAACATCTTCCCAGAAGAGTGGAGGATATATAACAGCAAATGTGGACTAAATGTGTAACAGGATGTTGGTAGCTCATGCCAATCTTATAGTTAGGTGTCCACAAACCTTTGTCCATATTTAGTATACAAAATTCTATAATAATATGTGTAATATAATAAATATTATAATAAAATGTAGCTTTAACCCAAACGTAGAACATATGATCCAAGTAATCGCAATAGAATTTCCATCCTGCACCTGAAATCTGGGATTGAGCTGGAAGCTGCTTTGTGATAAATCATCAGCACCACCATTCGGCTTTCTCGTCATGCCAGGTTCCTGTCTAACACGAGTAAAGTTTGAAGCTAAACGAAAAAGATTCTGTGCTTCAGGCTTCAACGCCTCAACAAGCCGCCATCACAGACATTCCCTGTACAAGCATTTCCACATTCAGTGAAAACTCAACAAACTCCATTCCACTGGAAGTAACTGACTCCTTTATACATGAAAGGTGTTGAAGGATTAATAAATGAAGGATGCTGATATTATCTTTGGAAATCCAGAATGGCAGATTTTGAATTGAACATTTCCTGGTAAATATAGTCGAGCTGTAGGTGGGCATATAAGGGCAAGTTTTTTGGCCTGAAATCTGTGAGAGGCTCATTTCAGTTTCTCTCAGTCAGCGCAGGGGGACATCAATAATTCAACAGCTACATGGGGAACATTTAACTCAGAGAGGAGGATATAATGTTGAAATTCTTAGCAAAAAATAGAGAAAGAAATGGATAAACAAACAATGACAGATTGGTGCACTATTATATAAAGATTGATTTTTTTTTATCATTTTTAGACTATGGATCGGTTTTGGGCATTGGGGTGAAGTTTGCTGATGCAAGTAATGAAATTATCAATACATATTGATAGATTTTTTTTCATGTAGTGTGCTATTTCCTCTCAGATTAATTGGAATAGGCCATGTGTTTTTTTAGTTAGAATCCCTCCTATTGCAATACAGCATATACTATGGTGTGTGTGCTTATTAGCTAAACCTTTGGGTCTGTTTCATTTCATATAAATTTGGCGCCCACCACAACTCGATATAAAATAAATATGTAATTTAATACAAAAAAAAAATGTAAATGTGCAAAATAAAAATGCTTAATGGTCATTTACTTTTCTTGAAACACTTAAATTAGCACTTTCCAAGTTTGCTTTGTAGAATTCAAGAGTTATATTTATATTAAGTTTGTGTACCAGTGTAGATTTATTCATTACTAGAGACTCAAAGCACTTTTGTACGTCGCTCTGGATAAGGTCGTCTGCTAAATGCCGCAAACGTGAATGTAAATTTTACAGATATCAAATGTTTCTGGACAAATTGAAGTTCCTTATAAATACGAAATACAATGGAACCCAGTTATCTCGACTTCGGTTACCTCGACAACCCTATTAAGTCGACGTTTTTGAAGTGGAACCACCAAATTCTCGCTTTTTCTAAGCATTTTTTATCAGTTATGTTGATAAAACTTTTTTTATGTCGACGAACCCTAATATTTTGAGCACAAGGGGGAAAATTTGCCATTTAACGTTGGTTATCTCGGTGCAGCCGCAGAAGAACTCGCGAAAGTGGCAGAAAAATCAAGTCTTACAGCTGCTACAGGTGTTGTATTGTATACTGGTGAATCTCTGCTGTTAGTTAGTGCTAGTGTTCTTAGTGTTCGTAGTGTTAGTAGGGGCGCGGCGCGGCTTCGGGAAGAAAAGAGCAGCATTTGAGAGAGAGTGCCGGTGGAAAGACACGTACCGGGATATTCATGCGTGATGACAACGACCGCCGTGAACCAACATATACCAACAATAACGGACAGTGAGAGTGTGGAAGTTTAAATAGGAGCTGGTGATGATGATAAACGAGCACCATATGTGCGCGGAGCTTCAGAGAAAGCAGCCGAGAAAGCACCAGACACGCTGAAGGGGCTGAAGGGGGTGTGGCAGGGGGATAAACATGTCTGTCAACCCCCTAGGACATCGACATATCCGGGTTCCACTGTATAAAAAATATACAATGGCGTTTGTATGTAGTGAGTGGGCCACAAAGTTATATTGTCTGTCACAAATTTAGAGGTACACAGTTGTATAGAAGGTCTTTGGGTGCTGTAGCATGATATTTTCACTTCACTTGAACTCAAACCCTTTCCAGCATGACAATGCCCATGACCATTAGAAGATCTCCTGCTTTTGAGCAGTGATATCAACTATACTGAACATCAGTACCTGACTTTACTAACAACTTTCTGGCACAATTCTCTACAAAATCTAGTGGAACACCTTCCCAGAAGAGTGGGGATTATTATAACAACATATTTGGATTAAATGTGTAATGGGATTCTCAAACAGCACATAAAAATCTTACAGTCAGGTGTCCATAAACCTTTGTCTATATATTGTACATACAGAACAAAATGTTTGGTAAGTTCTTGTGTCTGTAAATAATGAAAGACTGGGTGGTAATGAAGCAGGATTACTATTTGATATTCAAATGCTGTAGGAAGTGCAGCTCTGACACGTCTTTTACAGTTCACTCTGTTTGACTTCTCTTCAGCCTGTCTGTTCTTGGCGTCATGGGTAGAATATAAATGAATGCACATAAAACTGTGTATATACTCATAGCTTTTATACACACACACACACACACACACACACACACACACGCACACACACTAAAAATACAATTATAGTTAAAATATTTTCTGAATTTTGCCAGTTTACTAACAGCCTGAAGATCAATGAATTTACCGTAGAGGATAAACTCAAGAACCATGAAGATGAATTTGGATTGTAATTCATGTAAACAGTTTAATACAAATGCTTTGGACTGCAATTACCATGAAAAGTTTTGGAAGTGCCCATAAGTGAACAGATGATAACTTTAACAAACATGGAACTGCAATGAATGGACATTTGGTGTCACCCAGATGAGGATGGGTTCCCATTTAAATCTGGTTCCTCTCTAGATTTCTTCCTCATACCATCTCAGGGAGTTGCTCGTTAAAGATACATGTATATAAATGTATATAAAATAATTCACATTATTATTTTTAGATATTATATTTATGATGCTGAAGGTTCCCTGCCCTGGTGGTCTAGTGGTTAGGCTGCGGCGCTCTCACCGTTGCGGGCCGGGTTTGATCCCTGGTCAGGGAACCAACCCCAGCCATTAGGGTTGCACAAGCCTTAGTGCCGGTTCCAAGCTCGGATAAATGGGGAGGGTTGCGTTAGGAAGGGCATCCAGCGTAAAAACATGTGCCAAATCCAACATGCGGATGATCCGCTGTGGCGCCCCCTAATGGGAGAAGCCGAAAGAAAGTTTTATTTATGATGCTGAAATTTCTATTTATTTATTTGTTTATGTAAAGCTGCTTTGGGACAATGTCTATTGTTAGGATCGCTATACAAAACAAATTTAATTTAATTTTCTGTTTGCCACTATTAAATAAAAGAATAAACATGCTAGTTATAAACGATGTTTCTGCCCTACACTGATTAGCCTGCTAACAAACTTGCCACCTGACAAGCTAGCCTGCTTAAAGATTATAAAATAAAACAATGTATAATTAATTGAAGATGGAAGGAACAATGGATGAAGTATAGCTAAATATAACTTTGCATACTTTAAAACAAAATGTATCATCATGGGGAAAACTGAAGTGCACAAAAGACTCAACAATGTATAGCTAAAAAAAAGAATGTAATTAAATACAAACAGCACCACCAGTGCAATGATAAAAGCCAAATAGAAAATCGTGAACAGCTGCACGTTTGCCGGGAAAATGCATGAACGTTTCAATCTGGTTCAACTGTTAGCATTACATAATTCTTTCCACACAAATAACAGGAACTATGTACTACTAATTAAAACAGCTCCTCGTTCACACAGCTTTCCTGATTATTAAAAAGAGTTACAGCAGCCTACAGTGAACAATGCATGCATTCACTTCACTGAAAATAAAATGTTTTGATAATTATTCACCAAACTGACCTCCAGATACAAAAGGGACGACCTTCAGGTCAAAACTGATAAGAAGCTCCTGAACAGATACTTCATATGCAATGGCTTGTTATTTCACAGGCTGCATTTTTAGAAAGAAAACAACCAGAACCTAATAAGAAGAAGTCATGTGCAATGTGAATACACATCATGGACAAAAGTTTTCAGCCATATGTGCTTCTTCCCTGAACAGCTGAACAAAGTCTTAAATGCTTGAAATAAAATTTGCTTGAACATTTTCCTTGACTTCAACTAGAAGAGTCAGATCTGTTCCAGGATGACAATGTGTTTCTGTCAAACATGAAATACTGGAAACTTTAGATCTTGTGATTAAAGGCATAAAACAATCAATTTGTAAAAATCAGAGTTGTGTACTTTGAATTTCATATTACACATACAATAAATAGACAACATTTTGTGGATGCCTAACCAAAATATTTGTACTGTATGTGCTTTTTGAACATCCCATTCCACATGTAGTCCCTATTCACTGTTATAATAACCTCCGCTGGTGTTCATGTTGTTGTTTTTCTCTCTTACCCCATGCTGCAGTCTAATTAATTCCCTCTGTTAAACTTTCGTAACCCCTCTGCAGCAGGGGTGGAAACAAGCTGATGGCAGCACTTTTAAAAACTGGCCACATTCTGCCTGCATTGTGGGCTCTTCCAGAAGGTTCACATGTAAAATGTATGAGGGGAAAAAAACAGTGCACATGTAAAGCTGTGCTGTGTAATTAAGACCCTCTCAATTTGTGAATGAGGACTGAAGAAATGTGTTGTTTGTCCGAGGGTTAATTGAAAGTGGTTCAATCATTTCCTCCTGTCACAATCAAACTATATAACTCCTCCCTATGAGTGTTAACCAGCTGGTCAACTACTGCATATACACTGACCAGGTATAACATTATAACATTATAAAGTTATAACCGGTGAACTGATTATCTCTACATCTTTGCATCTGTTAGTAGGTGGGATATATTAGTAAGCAAGTAAATGCTTAATGGGTCAATAGAGTTTTGAAAGCAAAATAGGGACCAACGAAATTTTAGTCAGGTGGTCATAATGTCATGCCTGGTTGATGTGTATATAGACGATATAGATATAGTTATAGATTTTTTGTCCCCACTTATATAATATCAATATCTTGGACAATTATGTGCAATAATTTGAGTACAATCATAATAATAATTGTTAAAACAATAAACAATTGTTTAATCGACTTTTTTACCATGTGTTTCACTGCTGTGTCACATTTCATACAGTATATATTTTAATAAGATTTGAAATTCATTGATTGTACACTATCTATACTTCATATATAATTTAATATGTATTATATTTTACATTTCTTACATTTTTTTTTACTTTAATTTTACTGTAAGCAACTGCAACCAAGCAATTTCTCTATGGGATCACTAAAGTATTCTCACTCTGCTTCTGATTTAAAAACATTTCTTGGTACCTTTTCTTTGTAACTTTTGCACAGAAGAATGATAGACTGTAGATCAGAGATTCAATGTGCTACAAAGGATCTACAGTAGAGCTCTAATAAGAGCCATAGTGGAAAACCTTTTAACGTGCAAGGCTTTCACTGCGATTAGTGAGCCCTGAGTCTCTGAGGAGAAATCTGTTGGCAAAACGTTGCTGGAAAAACGGTCGTCAGGAAAAATAGTAGAATAAGAAGGAAATAATCCACTTAATTGTCTTTATCTCTGATTTAAAAGTGTTTGAGGACTTTTTTCTAACTGTGTAACTGGCAGAAAAGAATTGAGTTTCTGATGTTAACACTGTTAGACATGAACTACTACAAACTTCAGATTAGTGTGACTAGTGAAAGAGCAGAAAAAGATTTATTTGTGAAAATATGCAGCAATCACGTTTTTTTGGTTTAATAATAACATGCACGATATTAACAATAGTTTGTGGACACCTTAGTCATAAGATTCGTATGTGCTTTTCGTGTGTTAGTAAAGACATGTACTGATGTAGGTGGGGTGTGAGGAGGCCTGGGGTGCAGTCAGCGTTCACATTCATCCATAAGGAGTATTATAGAGTTGAGATCAGAGCTTTATTGCAGGCCACCTGTTTGGGTCTCCTAGTTGAAGTGAAGGGATGCTACAGCATAAAATGACAGACATTTTAAGTATTCTTATCTATCTATCTATCTATCTATCTATCTATCTATCTATCTATCTATCTATCTATCTATCTATCTATCTATCTAAAAAAAAACTATATATCTACATAAAGTTGGGTAAAATGTAAATAAAAAAAAAGCAAGGATATTTAAATTTCATAATTCTCACAATAGAAGCAAAATGTAAATTTCTTTTCGGAAACCATGGACACCACAGCCCCCTGGACTAAAGAGGAGAGGGACTATCTGGCTTGTTATCAACGTTCAGTTCAAAAACCAGCATCTCTGATGGTACCGGAGTGTGGAATGGACTGTGGAAGGTGCAGCATGCACATTTCGAAAGGCTTCATCAATGCTAAATCATATATACAGGTTTTAGAGCAACAAATCCTTCCTTCTAGAAAATGTCCTGCCTGCAGACTAGACCTTACACCACTTAAAACATTTAGCGCATCATTAAATATTAAATATTATTAGAAGGCATGGAATTAGCTTCCATTGTTATGCTGATGATATTTAGCTATATATTTCATCTAAACCAGGCGATACAGCTCAATTAACCCGGATAACTGAGTGTGTTAAGGAAATAAGAGATTGGATGACCCATAACTTTCTACTTTTAAATTCTGATAAGACTGAGATTTTGCTCATCGGCCTTAAAACTAGTATACAGACGCTCCAGCATCTTAACCTGCATTTAGACGGATGTTCTGTAAACACTAGTTCAACGGTAAAAGACCTAGGTGTTATTTTAGACAGCGACTTGTCTTTCAAAAATCATATTAATCAAGTTACAAAAACAGCCTTCTTTCACCTTAGAAATATTTCTAAGCTAAGAAATATGTTGTCCATATCGGATGCAGAGAAGCTCGTTCATGCGTTCATGACCTCCAGATTAGACTACTGTAATGCGTTACTAGGTGGATGTCCTGCATCATTAATAAACAAGCTTCAATTAGTCCAGAATGCAGCAGCCAGAGTTCTTACAAGGGCAAGAAAATATGATCACATAACCCCGATCTTATCGTCCCTACACTGGCTTCCTGTTAAGTTTCGAATAGACTACAAACTATTACTTCTCACATATAAAGCACTAAATGGTTTGGCTCCCATTTATCTATCCAGTCTTTTAACACGCTACAATCCGCCACGCTCCCTGAGATCTCAAAACTCTGGGCTTCTAGTAGTTCGTAGAATAACAAAGTCCACTAAAGGTGGTAGAGCATTTTCACATTTAGCTCCTAAACTCTGGAATAGTCTTCCTGACGGTGTTCGGGGTTCAGACACACTCACCCAGTTTAAGTGTAGATTAAAAACATATCTTTTTAGCAAAGCCTACACATAACACACATCACATCATAACCTTGTGCTCCAGAACATCTGATCACATGCACATTATCAACTTGTGCTGTTAATATCATGAACAGCAGCTACGCTAATTCCTCTCCACTGCTTCTCTTTCTCTCCCCATCCCGAGACACCCTGAGGTTGGCCAGCTCCAGTCACCTCCCACCTCTTGGTGATTACGGACCTTTGAAGAAATAGATGCCGAACTCGCAAACATCCCGAACCATCTAGAGACGTACCAGTGTCAATTGGATCCCGCTACATGTGTGGAGTTTTGACATTGGACCTCCTGGAGTGTTAAGGCTCTGGCATGGAGAAGCTGATGCTGGATCTGTGGTGATCAAAAATGCTGAGCTTATAAAACTAGGAGCTACTAACCATAAAGACTGTTTAAGACTGCAGAAAGAACATCACTTATAATCTTATACTCCAGTACTCATGTTAGTTCTCACTGTCCAGTGTTCTGTATTGTTGGAAAATTTATGATCAAACTCTTGATGTCACCCAGATGAGGATGGGTTCCCCTTTTGAGTCTGGTTCCTCTCAAGGTTTCTTCCTCATAACATCTAAGGGAGTTTTTCCTTGCCACAGTCGCCACGGCTGCTCATCAGGGACAAATTCGCACCATTCACCATCACTGTTGATTTGTGTAAAGCTGCTTTGAGACAATGTCTGTTGTGAAAAGCGCAATACAAATAAACTTGACTTGACTTGACTTAAATAAAAAATTCAACAAAGGACACCCAGAATTGAGCAGCTAGAATCCTGTATCAGACACATACTGGTGAGAACATTCAGCTCCCAAAACTTCAGCAAATGGTCTCCACAGTTCTCAGATGTATACGGTGTGATGCTACACAGTGGTAAACATTGCCCTGTCCCAACTTTTTACTGACATGTTGCAGCCAGTATATTCCAAATTACCTTATTTTTTCCTTATCCTGTTAGCCTCAGTTTGAAAATACACACACACACACACACACACACACACACACACACACACACACACACACATAGAAGCAATAATGAAATCCAGTTTTGTATTGTTAGGACCCTGTAGACTCCATTTTTTTTTCCCTCTGTTTAAAAACCCGATCAAGCCAAAGTGGGTCTGGTAGCAATGCCCGACTTGAATCAGATTAAAATGTAATAATGGACAAATGCTGCACTTTAGTGGATCTCATGAGGACTGAAGGATGGAGTCTCTAGTGAATGTTATGTGTGAAGGTCACTCTTTTATAATCAAAACAGCACGTGGAAGAAACACAAAGAATCCAGCTGCTTTAAACTTGTCTTTTTTCCATTTTTTTTTATTTTTATTAATATCCCACTCACACAGGATGGAGTGCAGGTCTGATGTGTGTTGGGCTGTTTCTATGGCACCTGGATGACGCATATCTCACCATCTCACTGAATGCTGACGTCAACCTGCCAGTAGATTGCTGTCATTCTACTGGTGCTAATAACCGGTGTATTCAACAACTGCATTCAGCTAGAGACAAGGTGCTAATTATGTGTAATTACACGAGTGGGCAGTCACAATGCCTGCGCTTCGTGAATGAACTCTTACAGCTGTAGAGCTAAATATATACATACAGACCGACAAGCCATAACATTTAAACACTGCCCTATTATGGTGAAATTCCCTCTTGTGCCGCCAAAAAGCCAAGGGCCTGTCCCCTTGAGGCCAGGACTTCACAAAACAGATCCTTTACAACAAGTCCAGTAACTTCTGCGACTGGGCTTCCATGGCCTGGACATCCAGCACATCCCACAGATGCTTGATCCGATTAAAGTATGTGAAATTTGAAGGCCAAGTCAACACCTTGAGCAATTTGTCATGTTCCTCAAGCTATTCCTGAACTGTTTAGCAATCTATGAACAAGGCCAGTGCCATGAAGCAAGGTGGTATGTGCCAAAGCAACATGAACAGGAACAGGAGCACCCCAGAGCACCTGTTGTTTTAGGGAACCTCTGACTCAATTGTCCAGCCATAATAATTTTGCTGATTTTGTTGATTTAAATTTACACACGCACACACACACACACACACACACACACACACACACACACACATATCTATATCTATATCTATATATATATATATATATATTATATATTCTTTTGGGGTCATTATTACGTTGGAAAACCAAAGCTCCCCAGTAACACCAGCACTCATGCAACCCCAGCCCATAATGCTACCGCCACCAAGCTTGACTGTAGACAAAACATAGTTTTCTTGGTCCTCCTCACCAGGACCATCTGAGCCAAATAAGTTTATCTAAGTCTTATCAGATCACAGGACATGGGTCCAGTAATTCATGCTCTTGGACAGGTTGTCTTCAGCAAACCGTTTGTGGGTTTCCTTATAAACCAGCTTCAGAAAAGGCTTACTTCTGGGACGACGGCCATGAAAACGGACTTGTTGCTGTGTGCAGCGTATGGTCTGAGCAATGACAAGCTTACTTTCTGCAATGCTGCAGCACTTATGCTTCTGTCTTTTGAAACCAGATTCTGCACCCACAGCACGAGGACTCACCTTCTTCGATCGACCCTTGTGAGGTCTGTTCCAAGTGGAACCCTTTGTATCTCAGAAAGTGTTACTGATCCTCTTATAGCCTCTGCCATCTTTGTGGAGAGCAACAATTCTAATTCTTAAAACCTCATAGAGTCTGTGGCAACTGATGAGTTGCCATGTTGAACATCCAGTGGTCAGTATGAGAAAATTGTACTCAAAGCACCAACTTTTAACTGCTCTAATACATGATACACAAATTTATATGGTCCTGTCAAGCTGACAAAAACATGAACATGATGAATAGGATGTGTAGCTTTGCATGATTACACAATGTACAGCTGTTATCACTTAGGGTGTACTTACTTTTGCTGCCAGCTAATCTTGACAATAATGGCTGTATGTTGAGTTACAGTAAATCTGTACTGCTGTACAAACTGCACATTGACTACTCTAAAATATATCCAAGTTTTATGTCTTTAGCATTGCCCCTTAAAAAGATATAAATTAGTGAGATACAGTGTAGATAGATAGATAGATAGATAGATAGATAGATAGATAGATAGATAGATAGATAGATAGATAGATAGATAGATAAATTTACACCCAGTTAAATAAAGAAAAGTAAAGCAAGAAGTCACTTGTTTTTCTTTTTTTTTTTCTTGCAAATGGATTTTATTCCTGACCTGAACAATGGCCTCTATACAAAATCAATGACATTCATTCATCTTCATTTTCACAAATCCATCATACCAACATTGTGCAAGTTGAACGTGAATATATTACAAAAACAAATGCCATGGGTGCTTCATGTATTATAACATCAAACTCTGATGTGATTTACAGACAAGACACGATGCATAAACACATAAACCACCACTACATCAGTTTACAGCGCTATCCTGAATATAATATAGGAAATGATACTGGCGTTTTCCCTTAGCGGGATATATATATATATATATATTTTTTTTTTTTCCTATAATTATATATTTATACATATATTTTTCTTTTACAGCATAGCAGCGGCAGCGGCTACGTATATAGCCTCGTCCATCTGAACAATCCAGAGAAAAAAGAGAATTCATATTATAAAATAGATTATTTACAATTCCTATAATTCAATACAAAAACTTCATTCATACACTATATGGACAAAAGTTTGTGGATGCCTCAAAATAATTTGATGCTTTTTGAACATCCATTTCCACATTTAGTTCCCATTTGCTGTTAGAATAATCGCCATTCTTCTGGAAAGATGTTCCACTATAATTTGAAATGGGTTTGTGGAGATTTGTGTGAGATCCAGCCAGAAAGGAGTTAGTAAAGTCAGGTATTGAGGAGGCCTGGAGGGTACAGTCAGTGTACCAATTCATCTTAAAGCTGTTAAATAGTGTTGGAGCAGGAGATAGCAGGAGATCTTCCACTCCAACCCCCATGTAAAGCATATCTTCATGTAGCTGGTTTTGTGCACAGAGGAATTATCATGGTGGAACAGGTTTAAGCCCAAGTACCTTTTGTCCATATAGTGGATAATCAGTATATTTATCACTTGTTTAAATGTATTATTTTAATGATTTATTGATTATATATAATTGCTATATAAGTTTAGTAATCATTAACATTTACATGGGGTTAAGTTACTAATGCATTATATATTTTGAAACACCTCAATTCATAAACATTGTACACCTGAATTTTTTGCAATCCTCTAGAAATCAAAAAGAATCACTCTGTTTAGATGTAGCTCATTGCTAATTAGTTTTTGCTTTCTTAAATCGTTTTCTAAGCGATCGTCTTCGGAGAGCCCCAAACACGTCGGGCATGGTAATAATACCAACCAACAAACTATTGCTTCTGCAAATTCTAATTAAATGTATATTCTATGAATATGCAAATTACACCCCCAATGTCAATATCAAATATTACAGAATATATTTGCATATTGTACAAATAGGTTGTCATGCTTTTATAATTTATGACACAATAACTCTTGCGTTCAAAGTTGAACAGACAATTCAATTTCCCTGAAAGCTTTTCATCATTAAAAAAGTTTGATATATATATTTATATATTACCTATATGACTCAGGATTGATTACATGTCTCCTAATTCTGTATGGTGTCTGTGGTTAGAAGGCTACATACTAATGAGTAATAATAATTCTTAATTATGGATCATCACTGACAAATTAATTATTATATGAAATTATTCTGTGTCTCTTAAAAAAAGTGTCACCATTGAGTTTGTCGTTTGTTAAAGACATTTTTGTGTCCATTTAGTAAGCGCTGTATAAGGTAATAATAATAAGGCAGTGTGAGAGCAGTAAACTTTCCTTAAACCCTTCCTAGACGCGCCGACCTTCGCGTCACGTGACCTTCGCGATCAAAGTGCCGACGTTCTCAGTTGAAAGAATTCTCACATTTCTCGGCATCTAGGCAGCTCTTGCCGTTTAAGTGTTCGCTGTGGCCGTCGATGCTGTAGCAGCCCTGCACCTCGGTGATGGACGAGGCCGTGTAAGATGTCGATCTGAGCGCCTCGGAGTGGGCCATCGCGTTACCAAACTGCATCCGATACTGATTCCAGTGTCTCCTTAACACACTCTGTACCTGTGGAAAGAAATTTCAATGTTCATTATTTTTTAATGTGTCATTATTATTAAAAAGAAAATGACAAAAAAATACAATGTAACACTTTTATGAGAAACATGTACATCACAAGGAAAATCTTTCTTCGCATATCCACGTGATGTTAGAACAGCCATGTTACAGCGCCCCTTAAGCACAGAGGGTCAAGGGCCTTGCTCAAGGGCCCCAAGAGTGGCAGCTTGGCAACACCAGAGCTTGAAACCCTGACCTTCTGATTACTAACATAGAGCCTTAAACACTGAGGTACAACGTCCCCACATTTTATTCCAATTTTGGCAGACACATAATTTCAAAGCAACTTACAATTATATAATTCATACAACTGAGCAGTTAACAGAATTTCTCAAGGGTCCAACAGTGGCAGCTTGGTGTTGCTGGGATTGGGGTTAAAACTCACATCCTACAGACTGCCAGCCTCAGATGTGGCACTGTAGCTTTAAAGGTTAGGGCAATTCAATTTAAATACAGAGGTCATTAGTTAAAATCCCAGCCACACCAAGCTGCAATTCTCGGGCCCCTGAGCAAAGCCCTAAACCCCATACAGCTTAGTTGTACAGAATGAATGTGATAAATGTCATTCTTGTTTTTTTTTTAATGAAAAAACAAACGGAACACTGTTTTCAACACCATAAAAAAAGGGGGATTTTCAAGAAAGATCAATCATAATGAGAAATATGATTTCATTTCATTTTAATTCAATTCAATATGATGTTGCTTATTTGGTTGGAAGTCAGTAGATTCAAAAATCAATGTATCTTTTTATCCACAGTATACTCTAGGAGCTCCAGCATGCATTACATCCTGAGTAGGAGGTTTATCCAAACAAGCAACTTCAGAAACAAATCCATACTGTACACACGCCCAACTTCTAGATAGAATACTCTTTTCTATTGGAGGCCATTGGCTGAAGACGGCTCCACATAAATAGCCCAAAAATCCATAAGATTACAGTGGAGGGTTAAACTCAAGAACCATGAAGATGGTTGGAACAGTAATTCATATAAACAGAATGCTAGAATGGTTTAGAGCTACAATTACCCTAAACAGCTTTGCATTCAAGTGTCCATCAGTGAACTTTAAACCTCAAGTTTGAAGAAACTATAATAAATGATGATCCAGATAGCACCTGGGTGAGGATGGGTTCCTTTTTTATCTTCTATATTCTTCTAAAGGTTTCTTCACCATTTTGTCTTTTCGAATTTTGCAACTTTTACCAATGGTTTTCTTATTAGGGATAAATATATAGGGACAGAAATTATTTTAAATAATTGTATTTTAAAATGTATATTCGCAATCTAATTATTTCTTTAATGCTGCTTTAGGGTGATTCCTTCTGTAAAAAGTATACAAATACAATTGTATTGAATTCTAAAGACAACCTAATTTGTGTTTTATCTGGAACCAGTAAGTTCAAACAATTTTGTCCACTAAATTTAAATGAAATATTGGACAAACCATCATCAAACATTATAATCAAAACCAGAATGGTATTTAATAAGTTGATCTGATTTAATATCAGACTCTTCCTCTGTTATGATTTCTATCACACAGCTTCTTCAGGAACAAGTACCATGTGCTTTTTGTTCTGTTTTGGCCTTGGCTCCACTCCTGTCCTGTCTAAACAGCTTGTTTCCTGACTGTTCACCTAAAAAATGTTTTATCTGTTGTTTTATGTGTAATTCAATCCTCGGAATACAAATTTCTGTTTTTGAACTTTGCTCTCAATCCACACTTTTTAGCCTGTTACTTTCAACTATGACTTATTTTCTTAACCTCCGTTACCTCCGGATTGTAATCGATTTCTGAGATCTAATGACGTCACAATCAAGTTCATGCATTTATGTCCTCCACACTGCAAAGAACAATCTCGAATTACACAGATAAGGAATTACCTGATGTTCTAACAAGAGGCTAAGATAAGAAAGAGAACTCCCACATCAACACAAACAGGCTTCTAAATACAACTGTACAGATAATGAATCAGAACAAACAGCTTAACCATAGCAATTAACTCAGAGCTGAATAATAAACAAAATATTTGTATAAAAAAAGTCTAAAATATACGCAATATAAATATTGCGCATATTTGTAGACTTTTTAAAAAAGTATTGCTTTATTATTATTATTATTATTATTATTATAATTATTATTATTAATAATGTATAGTTCCCTTTTTTCACTTCCCATGGAAGAGGTTGCTCAGTGGTTAAGATGTTGGACTTCTGGTCAGATGGTCGTGACTTCAAATCCCAGCACCACTAAGCTGCAACCGTTGGGCCCTTAAACAAGACCCTCAACTGTCAACTGCTCAGTTGTATAATTAGGATAACTGTAAGTCGTATAAGTGTGTCTGCCAAATCATGTAAATGTATTTATACCCTGACGTCCTTTATTTCTTTGTTCCGTTGTGATTGCTAGTTTTATGCTTCACCGGTTTCGGGCCCTTGCCTCCTACTTCAGATTCACAATCAATAGAATCTGTACCTCATTTACAAATTTGTGCTTATCTCAGCCTCTTACTGCTCACGGCCAGATTGTGGAAAGTCTGACTGCTCAGCAGGACTCCAGATTCAGGAGTTGGATGGCATCTGAGCCCAGAAATGAGCTGGAAAATCAGCATTCGGAACTACACGTAGTCCCAGACTAACGATGGAGATGTGTTTCCATGACCGTAACTTCAAAATATCGAATGTAAGTCGAGAGTATGGGGTAGCGTACTGTTATTTGTTAATAATTTAACAAATTAAAGCACATAATTTAACAAAAAAAGGGCAATTAATAGTACTGCATAGTATATATGTATGTGACAAGATGCACGTTTGTGTACTCATTTTTACAATGTCGTCAGATCTCTATAGTCGTCGTGAGATCGGAAAATCGTAAGTCGAACCATTGTAACTCGGGGACCATCTGTATTTATTTCAGAACTTTCTCTCATCTAACTGGGACCAGAACTGGAACCTTCTTAATAACCTTCTAACAACTTAGCTTCTCTTTATCCTTGTCTGTAATCTGTATTGTTCATTTTATACATTTATTATGTACTGACACTATTACTAATGTGTTCAATTACCAATTTATAATTGTAAACTCTAACAGCATGTATAATGAGTTGCGAATGCATTATGACATGCTCTACATGCATTCGCAGGTCAGTAAAACGCATGGCTTCCAAAAAATAAAAAGAAACGTAAAAAAAATGGTGTGAAATGTTCCAGAAAGTCAGAAGTAATTGTTCAAATAAAACGGTCCTTATTATCCCATTACTTAATAATGATAATTGGTATCGCGTTCCTTTTTTCCATTCCGTGGTACCGACCCCCCATCCCCCCTTTTCCGTAACGCATCCTGTCGAGCGATAATTGCGGCTTTTAGTCATTCGTTCCAGCTCTGCTAACTGCTGTATTAGCTCCTGACTCGATAATGGATATATCTGTGCAAGCGGTGCGGCGTTCATAAAGCAGCTACTTAAAAAAACACAGAGCTCGTTTGAACTTGGATCAGCAGCTCGGCAGCTCAGACAGCATGACTCATGAATCTGTGCATAAGGACCCCAGCCAAAGTCTTTAATTATCCAGCGTTTAGCTAAAAACTTGAGGGAGGAAAATGAGCTTTTGTAACCGAGCTTTGGGGATTTAATCGCACGTCTGATCGTAAAGTGGGACAGGAATGCATACGGTCGAGAAGGAAGCCATCGGGGATTTCGAGATAAACAGGAAACCGGGAGGTTAGTTGCAGGGAATGTGTTTTTTTTTTACCTCTCCGTTAAAGAAGCAGAAGATGGTGGCCACAAGAAGACCCTGAAAAAGAAGAAATGTGCAACATTTTAGAACCCAGACAAGTGAGTTTTGGTAGAAAGGTGAGGTAATACACATAGTTATGATTATTAACTGCATTTTTCCTGGGCAGACCAAACATTACATTGATTGACATACAAAACGATTATTATTATTTCCTGTTCATTACATTCAGGTTGGGAACCTGAGAATCCCAAAACTACACTCGTCAGTATTTAAACATTCACTAGGTGGACTAAAATGTTCATTCGACCAAATTTCTTCAGCCATATGTAGATCCTACCCAAAATTTTACAACAAAGTTGAAGGCACAAAATTATATAGGATGTGTTTGGATGCAGTAGAATTTATTTTAGCTTGAAGCCATCCAGCTCCATGTAAATATGTTTTATCTTGAGTGGCCTATAGAGCTCTGACCTCAACCCTACTGAATTTCTTTGAGATGAATGTGAACACTGGCTGCACCACAGGCCTCCTCACCTCACCCACATCAGTTTACTTTACCTCCACCGTTGTGGCTGAATGATCACAAGATCTCCAAAAGCTCCCTCTAAAATCTAGTAGAACATTTTCCCAGAATAGAGAAGGTTAATATAACAAGACATAGGGGCTAAATGTGAAATAGGATCTAACGCTCAGGTGTCCACAAACCTTTGTCTATACAGTGCATCCGGAAAGTTTTCACAGCATTATGGATTATATTCAATATTACCCTCAAAATTCTACAAACAAAAACCCATAATGACAATGTGAAATAAGTTTGTTTGAAATTTCTATTTAAAAAATCTGCAGAAATATTCACAGCCTTTGCCATGACACTCAAAATTCAGCTCAGGTGCATCCTGTTTCCACTAATCATACTTGAGATGTTTCTACAACATGATTAAAGTCCATCTAAATTCAGTTGATTGGACATGTAAGAGCTCAAACCCAGTGCATGTCAGAGGTCAAACCAAGTCATGAAGTTCAGGAATTATCTGTAGACCTCAGAGACAGGATGGTATTTGTATCTCATGCATAATTTTGTATTTCCTCTCAGACTTTTACTGCAGAAAGTCTGACTGCTCAGTAGGACTTCTGATTTAGGAACTGGATGACTTGAAAACTCCAGAAATGAGCTAAAAAAACAGCATTTGGAACTACTCTTTTCAGAACCATAGCTCATGTGTGCACTAAAGCAATGACAAATTTCACATTAAGAAGATGCCATGGTTTAAGAAGATATGATTAGGAAGATATAAACATTAAAAATAGACCCTTAAGCCCTTTTACAAGGAACTAGATATAATTCTATATTTAATATTCTAATCCAGTCCATCAACTAGAATGTTCTTAATAGTTCACAGCTCATAAAAAATCCACATCCAGAGCCCCTGGAATTGCTCAGAGGAGCTCTACCTGCTTTTTATAAATGCAAACTTTAATTTCTTTGAGATTTCCAAACAGAAGTTATTTATCTGCTGCTTTTTTCCACACTCATCCTCCAGTGATGGCGATCCTCTGTGCTTTTTTGCACTGCCGTGTAAAACTATGAGCTCAATTGACACGTACCTGATAATGCATTAAGATGTTCATGACGTAGTCGTAGATCTCGGTTAGGACGCGTTCGGAAGGTTTATAGGGCAGGAGGATGAACTGGATTCCCAACAGAGGAACGAGAATAAGTGTGGCACGCACTGCCTTCATATACAGACTCGACTCGGCCTGGTGAGTCACCTTCAGCTTGGTGATGAGCACACGCACGATGTTGAGCAGAAAAAAGAGATTCACCTGGGGATTAAAAAAGAGAATGTAAAGAGGATTTACAGATTGTTTCCATAATAAATGGCCTTTAAATAGTGCTAATCTAACATGCTGTTGTGTCTCCTTTACAATATAAGCATCATTAGTTTATTTCTCTTCACATTGGCCAATTATTCAGTCCGTCATCATCTCAAGGCTGAACTGTTTTATATATATAAACCTGGCAGTTGTGTTTCCTGATTGACATGCACCTTATCAAGAATGTAACTGAATGACTGGTCTTCAACATTCCTAGGTTCTCCCACACCACCCCACTGTGACAGACTCTCCAATAGCTTTCTGCAGCAGCTTGCATTAGATTTAAAACCCTGATGTTTTCCTAAAATACCAAAAACAGACCACAGCCTTCTACTAGAGGTCAACCGATAGTGGACTCTACCAATACCGTTAGCTGGGTTGGAGCGTATTCGACAATAACCGATTAATCAACTGAATTCAATTCAATCATGAAAAGGTCCTAAATAAATTACTAACAGCAATTAATAAATATAATTTTATGAATAATAAATATAATATAGCACCATGCAGCGCCCAGTCTCACGTCTAAAAACAATCAGAACCTGGTATCAGTGATTGGCCTCTAGGAGCCACTCTTAATGACAGCTGACCTTCTTAGCTGCTCCATCAACAAACTCAACGCAATTTATCGGCAAAACCGATGAATAACCTTCCTTAACCTATAACCTGGGAAGGTGGTAAATCAGTGGTTCTGATTGGATGGTCAGGGGTTCAAGCCCTGTTGTAGCAAAGCAACCAAAAAGGCCCTTAACCTTCTGTGCTCCAGAAGCTCTGTATCATGGCTGACCCTAGCTTCTTAACATCGCTGGGATATTTCACTGTGCTATAAAGTACTTAAAATAAATGAAGTGCATTTGTTTTATTCTTGTTCAATTATTGACTAATTATTTGATCTATAAAAATTCATATATCTTGCCATTTTTGCTTGGCCCTTCTTTTGCTCTACAGTAATTCCGGAAAGGTTGGAAAAAATGCTCCATATTCTATTCATAATATTTTATACATAATAGAATATAGAAACATATTAAATGTTTAAACTGAGGACATTTTAAGGTAAAACAAAGTCATTTGTAATGTAATGGCCACAAAATGTTTAAAATAAAAAAATGCCAAAAAATTCTTATAGAGGATTGAGGTTCCCTAATTTGTAAAAATCTGTGTCTACAAATTGTCCAACTTTCTTGGAATTGGGGTTGTAGTTGAAAGTATTCGGCTGTCGGACCGTAAAGAATAATAAGAACCTATATTCTAGTCATGCACACAATTAGTAACACGTAACTAAAAGAAACTCAGAGAAACTTTCATCAAAGACTTGAATACCAATGCATCGCATTCAACATGATGGATTGTCAGTTTGTGTGTAGCAACGAAACAACAATCGCAAAAACTCCAGATGGCTCACCAGCAGCGCAGCACAGATCGGCCCATGGATGATGTACAGCAGAGACGTGTTTGAACTGATCCAGCAGCTACAGATTGAAAGTAAAATATCATGATTAACATTTTAGTAGCTCATTTGTAGCATAAATACCAGAGCTACGATTCACTATTTGTAAAAAAAAAAAAAAACAATGAATTTTTTATCTTTATTCCCAGGTTATTTTAACTTATTTAATTAATAAATTAATGCACCCTCTCAAAAAACTTAAGAGGCAGCATTAGTGACACCCCTAAAATACTGAAAATTATGGAAGTCCTAAGAGCCTATGAACTATACAATTTTCTTTCTTGTTCTCTCGTGATCTTAACATAAAAAACATTGTTTCCATGTGATCAGAAAATGTATTGTCTGTGTTTTCGGCAAAAGAGCATGATATAAGGGGCAGCGTCATGGATCGTAACCATCAGTGTTTGGAAGTAACGTGTTGCTAGTACTTTTTAAAATAAAGTAACTCCGTTACCGTTAGCGTATAGTGCGTTACCCGACTACAGTCTAACCTGTATACAGCAGCGACGCATTGTAGGATTGGTGGATGAACCACTGTAAACACGAAGAAGACGCACTGTGGGCGTGTCTCCGTTTATTCAGGTCTGTGCGGCAGTAACGGCGAGTCGAGGCGAGAGCAAGACGAGTTTCTCAAAGTGGAAATATGCTCATTATTACACTTTAGTTAAAGATAAAGACAAACTTTTTAGTCAAATGTAAGCTGCGTCTTTCTGGTTCGAAGCTCGTATCTACTGCGATAAACAGCAACTCCAATCTGTTGAAGCTCCTCCAGAAACTCCATGCCTAAGGAGCTAGAAGCTAGAAGCTAACCCGGTGTTCTGTTCTACATTGTTGATAGTTTTCATACTTCAGCTGTGAAAGGAACATGTTTAAGAGCTCAACACAACAGCAGAAGCCACTTTAGTTTTTGATTGTGAATATATTATTCAGCTTGTTTTATTATTTATTTAAGAAATCCTTGTGATATATTCAGTTTGTGCTCTGACTTTAATAAAAGTGTTTCAAAATGACTTTGTGTTTAAGTCAGTTTTGTGTTTGTAGACCATAACGCATAAAAGGGCATTAACGTGAACATTAAAGAAGGTTTTTTTAAAAAGTAACAAAAAAGTTATTTTTAACAGTAACGCATTACTTTTTGGTGTAAATAATCAACAAAGTAACTGAGTTACTTTATGAATGAAGTAACGAGTAACTGTAACTAGTTACTATTTTGTAGTAACTACACAACACTGGTAACCATAACCATTTTTTGGCAGCGGGCAAATGGACGAGCCCGTAACGGGACGCATGCAGAACATGCTCTTATGCCAAATACACAAAAAAATTATCTACTGATCAAGAGAACATTAGGTTGCGATCATGAGAAAGCAAGAAAGGAAAAAATATTATGATGCATGGCTTCTTAGGACTTCTGTAGAAAATAGTGGTTCATTGACAGAAAAAAAATACAATATTGATGTTATTAGCATAAAACAGATGGTGTTGGTGTCAGACAGCTGCCAAACATGGACTCAAACTCCCACCAGGCACCACAGCCTTCAAACATGGCTACCCAGGACTCCAACTACCAGAACACACACATACACACTCTGACTCTCCCTATTAATTATTAACACCGGCATGCCCTATTACATGCACACACACTAATTAAACATTGTTTATTCAGGTAAACGGTTATAGTAATACTTTCACTGACTCTTATTCTTTGACTATTGCCAAGCTGTGATTCTCTGTTTAATACTTTGTTGCTGAAATGTTTCTGTCGTGGGTTTTTTTACCTCATTTGCTTTAATTTAGTCTGTTTGTGAATCGGCGTAACCATTTTTTTTACGCATTTTGCATTATCATTAAGGTTGTGTGTCTGCCCTGGTGTTAATTAAATATCTTTCTAACCTGCATTTACATCTGCTCAGCATTTTTCTTCATCGTTATCTTTTGTAGTTGGGAAGGTTTTTGTTCACATGCACCAGTAAGACACATAAAAATATAATAAAAAAAATGCATCAAAGAATTAATTGAAAACTTAACAACTAATTAATACTAATAACTTATTTCATAATTTTTAAGAATTTCTGGACTAAGGAGAATACTCCACCTGAGGAGCATTTACTTCAGGAATAATCCTTTTATTTAAAAGATTTCAATACTAAAAAAAAAAAAATTATATATATTTTTTTGTCAAAACAGCGTTTGTATTATATTTTATATCGCTTTTTTTAAAGTACACTATTTATACATAAATACCCTGAATCAGGGTAATTAAATCCTCAAATAAAATTAATCCTCAAAAATACAACTTGCCTAATAATTCTGCACTCCCTGTATATATATAATTAAAATATGTTACATGCTGCCTGCTTTACTTATTTATTTCTGTTCTATACATTTTCATTGCCAATACTTTTGGAGTTTACAGTTTTTGCTTTGAGAGTCAGAAATGTCGGTCTTTTAATTAAAAGAAACACTGATCAATACTCTGTAAAGCTACATGTAAACTGCTGATACAAGGAAGTGCTAATCTGAGACCGGTTTTCTCTCTTATACATGACTGACTGCAGTTATACACTATATTTCAACAAAAGTATTGGGACACCTGTTGGAACTTTCCCAGACATATGTGGTTCTTTCGCAAACTATCACAAAGCTGAAGCCACATAATTGTACAGGACATCCTTATATGCAGTAGCATAAAATTTACCCCTCACTTGAACTAGGGGACCCAAATCTGTTCCAGCATGTCAATGCCCTTGTGCACAAAGCCAGCTCCATGAAGATATGCTTTACATGGGTTAAAGTGGATGATCTCCTGCTTTGACCTCAACCATATTGAACACCTTTGAGATGAATGTGAACTCTGACCGCACCCCAGGCCTCCTCACCTTATCTACATCAGTACCTCACTTCACTGACATCCTTGTGGCTAAATTAGCACAGATTTCCACAAGCACAATCCAAAATCTAGTGGAACATCTCCTCAGAAGAGTGGAGGGAAATATAAGAGCAAATTGGAACTAAATGTGGAATGTGATGCTCAAAAAACACATACTATACATATTACAGTCTTTGGTGGTCTTTGAGACACAAGGACATTTTTTTTTATTTTTTATTTTTATATGCAACAAACCCGGTAATTCAATGGTATCCCATTTCATCAAACTGTCACTACAGGCAAAAACAGTAGGATTTGGATACAATACATGTAGTTATATGTCTGTTCCACTTCACAAGTTTCAGGCTATATTTGGAGAACATGCTAACTATATATACATGGAGATTAAATGTAGGTTAAATGTTGAAAGAAATACTGAACCAATATGGCTACCATTCCATACTTCAGCGCTATGCGATGCAGTCTGGACTGCGGGTCATTAGAACCAACTTAAAACAAAACAACACAATGACCCGACCCAATGCATACGTCCAAGCTCTTTAAGTGTTATTTAGAAGGCAAAAAAATCTGCTTGGTTGTTATCTATCATGAAATAACCTGCCCAGTCACTGCACCTAAAACCTATTGAACTGCTCTGAGATGAACTGGATCACAAGGTCTGAAAAATAATTCCAACTAGTGAAGAACAACTTTGGCAAGTTTTACAAGAGGCAAGTTCTTCAGCTAAATGTTTAGAGAAATAAACTGTCTACATGTCAAGAGTGTGTAAAGCTGTAATTCATGCAAAGGAAGGATATTTCAATAAAAATAAAGTGGAACATTTGGGCATTTATATACTTGTTTTGTCAAATTAAATCTTCATACTGTAAATGACCTAGTTTTTGGCATATAAACAGCATGGAAACATGCATGTGTCTCTGAAAAACCGTAGAATACCAGGTGTTTCCACATTTTTGGCAGATACTGTATGAAAATCGGAAACTGATTCAAGATCAATGTTCTTAGAATAAATGTATTTAATACTTACTTGTCATCATAATAATAGCTTCTGGCTACAGCATGTATTGTAGTTGGTAACAGTGGGAAACCTGAAACAAAACAAAAAATCAAGAATGAGTAAAAGTTCATGACCAAATACAAAACTAAATGTTTTTTTAAGCTGAGAACTTACCCCATCCAAGAAGATAGTACCAAATCAAATGCTGTTTTTGGGCGAACACGGCCACAACAATGAGTGTGTGAAGGTAAATTCCCTCACACAGCATCCAGAAGTAGTTACACCCGAAGAGATAGAGATGGATAAACTGGGAAACTTTACAACTTGTCTGAAGGGGAGAGAATATATCACACAGGGTATATTAAAGAGGAAATACAGATCGAATCAAACTCAGCTCCATAATCCTTTCAAATGATTGCAACCCCGATTCTGAAAAATCCTGGGGGGAGGAAATAATACTGCAGTCCAAACAATTTACCAATTGAAAACATTTTGCACACCATGAAATGAAAAATAAGACAAAGAAGACCCAGGACTGTTAAGCAGCTATAAGCCTGTAACTGACAAATTGGGACGACACTAATGTCCCAAAAGTCCAGCAACTGGTCTCCTCAGTTTCCAAATGTATACAGACGCTTGATAAAAGAAGAGGAGATGCGTCACAATGGTAATAATTTGTATGTGTTCCATTGTGAATAAAATATGGGTAAAACAAGATAAACAAACAATCTTTCAGAATTTGTTTACACTGATCCAATACAAATCCAATTTTGGGCATCCAATTCATACCAAAAAAAACCAACGTTTGGATCAAATTTAGATCAGGCTGCACAAACCTTAACAAAACCTGATCAAATTTCAGTTGTGTAAATCCAGCTGATGGCACACTCTTTTAATCTGACAGTGATTAGAAAAAACCTGATTCATAAAGATTTAATATGTTTACATACCCTACATGGACAAAAGTTTGTAGGCACCTGTTCAGGCTAGAAACCTTAGGTGATAAATTTCTTTTGGCCATATAGCATAGAAAAGATAAAATTCAGATGTAAATTCAGATTCGTACACAGAACCCATTTCATTCAGCGCTCACCGGATTCCTCTGCACTAGTTCCTGGTTGTTGGCCACGCCCGTTAACCAGATAATGGTGATGATAGAGTTCAAGATAAATGAAATAAAGAGGTTTTTGTGCAGGGTGATTCTCTGGCAGCTCAAACTCCTGTCAGAAAGAAAAAAAACATCCTGAATGCAGCAGGTAAAGAAAACAGTAAATAAACAGTAATAAATTGCATTTACACACTTACTTAAAATGGAAAAATATCCCGAGTGAAATGAACAGAGAGACCAGAGACAGCCCGTGTCCTATCAGGGCTAAGTAGAACAGGTTCAGTGCGGTCTGAAAGAGAGTATTGAAAATGGGTGAATGTTTAGTCATATTATAAACAGTTTGCTGTGTGGGCCGTCTGGGTTCCTGTAAATCCTCTGTAACAAACATATCATCAGATAATCGTTAAGCATTAAAGGATTAGGCTTAATACTTTGTTTAGGTTTGCTAGTCTCAGGTGTGGTGTGTTGTAGAAGTTTGATTTTTTTATTTGGCAAGAATTCAGGAAGGGGGCAAACACTTTTTCACACCACTGTACATATACACTGAACAAAATTATAAACTCAACACTTTTGTTTTTGCCGCCATATTTTATGAGCTGAACTCAAAGATCTAAGTCTTTTTCTATGTATACAAAAGGCCTATTTCTCTCAAATATTGTTCACAAATTTGTCCAAATCTGTTATGGTGGTCCTAAAACCAGTTTCTGGTGTGGCCACCATTTGCCTCATGCAACACATCTTTGCATTGAGTTGATTGGGTTGTTGATTGTGGCCTGTGGTATGTTGGCCCACTCCTCTTCAATGGCTGTGCGAATTTGCTGGGTATTAGCAGGACCTGGAACACGCTGTGGTATACGCTGATGAGGATGAAGAGCGTGCGGATGAACTTCCCTGAGATGCTTTCTGATAGTTTGAGCAGAAATTATTTGGTTATGCAAACCGATTGTTGTAGCAGCTGACCGGGTGACTGGTCTGAGACAATCATGGAGGTGTAGATGCTGGATGTGGAGGTCCTGGGCTGGTATGGTTAGACGTGGTCATTAGACGTGGTCAACATTCAATTTACAGGCAACAGCTCTGGTGGACGTTCCTGCAGTTGGCATGCCAATCGCACAATCCCTTAAAACCTGGGACATCTGTGACATCGTGCTGTGTGATAAAACTGCACATTTTTAGAGTGGCCTTTTATTGTGGCCAGCCTAAAGCACACCTGTGCAATAATCATGCTGTCTAATCAGCATCTTGATCTGCCACACCTGTGAGGTGGATGGAGTAGCTGAGCAAAGGAGAAGTGCTCACTAACACTGATTTAACAATAACAATATTTGAGAGAAATAGGCCTTTTGTGTACATAGAAAAAGTCTTAGATCCTTGAGTTCAGTTCATGAAAAATGAGGACAACAACAAAAGTGCTGCATTTATAATTTTGTTGAGTGTATGTTACATTATTTGTTATACATATAATGGCATTTATCTGCAGCTCATTTGAGGAAAAAGTTGTAATAAATGCTGGCAGTCAGAAGTTCATGACCTACCATTCTGCTTTCTTTACTGTGTGCATTACAGGTGGTGTAATTCGTCCACGTCCTGTTGCTCTCTGGATGCATAAACCAATGGCCGTTATCCATGCACACCTTAGTAGCTGTTTCTGTTCAAAACAATCCAAGGATACAAATGTCAAAAAGCTAAAAAGTGCTATTCCTCCACACTGTACAGCATATAATATAATAATGCCCCATTGACTATGATGGTTTTCTCTTACAATCCAGATATTAAACTTAAAAGCCTATGAGTATTATGTGAAAGAATGAAAAAACCTTTAATCAAGAACACTTTGGGTCCTGCTTATTCTGAAAATGATCCAAGCAGCCAATCAGTGCTATTGTAACCCATTCGGGTTACCCATTCAAGGTCTGGTGGGTTCTGATCTGTCTTTCTACTTACCAAGAATGTATTGTTATTTAAACTCATGTAGACTTCGTGTCAGCTGGAGCCAGTTGCCCCCAGCAGAATGTTTTTAGTTTTCTGCATCATTATGGGTAACCTCTAATGCTCTAAAGTGGTTGATGTGCTTGACTTCTGACTGGAAGGTGGTGAGTTCAAATCCAACAAAACCAAACTGCCATTGCTGCTCTTAAACAAGGCCTATAAAACTGCTCAGTTGTATAAATGAGATAATTGTTTATTGGCGGTTTTCTGCCAGAATGCAGTAAAATGATTCCCCTTTCGGCCTTACTAATGCTGAAATTATCTCTAAGCATTAAATGCTGGCCTCCATCACATATCTAAACACTTTTCATTTGCAGCAATAATCTGTGTCGATTATTACTACAACTTTTGTATTACAAATTGGATCTACTGCATCGCCTGCTTTCAACCTACTGCACCATAGTGTTCCTGTTAACAATTATTATTAAAATAATGTGTGTGAATATCCCATGAGATCAGCAGTTTCTTGCCTGAAATACTCAAGCAAAGACATATTTTTGCCACCAGTTCCACCAGTACCAGAACCATTTCAAGTTCATTCAGTTTAATACAATTTTATTTGTAGAGCGCTTTTAACAATGGACATTGTCCTAAAACATCTTTAAAGAGATGAAGAGGTAATACAGTTACAATTTATATGTTGGTGCCTACAAGTGTAATGTCTATAAAGTTATCCAAAGTTATTGAGATCATCTGTGTGAACGTTAAATGAAGCTCATAATCAGTATGTCAATGATTTCATCCATTGCTTTACTGACTGGCCAATTGCACGTTTGCATGAATTATCAGGTATACAGGTGTCCAGAAAGTGACCAGAGGTTACATATCGAACACCAAGAAAAAGATCCAAAGCACCGATTTTAAGTTACACTGAATATAGGTTAGATAAAGTAGATAGAAACATTTACCTGCAGGGTCAAAGTCATGGAAGTGGTCTGGACATTGCTGGTGAGCAGTGACTCCGATGTCAGTGTCCTCCCAACACAGCCACCCGTCCCATGTTCGGTTACACATCAGGCCAGCTGATAATGTAAAAACATAAACACAAACAGTATGCAGTCATGTGATCTAATGTTTTTCAGTGGATGTACTAAAAGTGGCTGACTTTTCGTTCTGTTCAAACAATAACACGTCTAAGAAGGTAAGTCTTCTCTGACTTGTTGAAACACTGATATAAAGAAATGGCTTTTTGCGTGTACATATATTTTCACTACACTGGTCATTTACAAAAGTTTATGGACACCTTACCAGTAAGGTATGTGAATTTTTAAACAGCCCATTCCACATTTAGTGTCCACTTGCTGTTATAATGACCTCCATTGTTCTGGGAAGATGTTCCACTAGATTTTGTGGAGATTTGTGCTCAATCAGCCACAAGGGTGTTAGTAAAGTCCGTTACCGATTTAGGACGTGGTAGTTCCGTGGATAAAATGTTGGACTTGTAATCGGAAGGCCATGGGTTCAAAGCTCAGCTCTTCCAAGCTGCCAGTGCTGGGCCCTTGAGCAAGGCCCTTAACCCTAAACTGCTCAGATGTGTAGCTGAGATAATGTAACTGTAAGTCACGCTGGATAAGTGGCATAAATGCAAATGCAAAACCTCTGGGGTGCAGTCAGCGCTCCAATTCATCCCAAAGGTATTCAGTAGGGTTGACGTCATAGCTCTGTAGCAGCTCAAGATCTTTCACTTCAACTTCTTCAAGTTTAAATGAAGGAAAAAATGTGATGCTACCACATCCAAGGACAATTGTGTGCAAAATTTGTGGTATCAGTTTGGAGAAGAAACACATACAGTAGGACTGGACTTTTGTCCAAATAGTGTGTATCCTGAGAACCCAGGACTTCCTTTATCAGATGTTTCTCTGGCTAGTGTGAGCAAGGCTTTGGATTAGTCCATTTATTTCTGTCCTTTAACAGAAACTGCTAGAACTTTCAAAGAAACTCAAAAACAAAGGCATTTAAGGAATGTCACTAATTGTGCTACAGTCATTGGAACTTATTTTACCGTGACGGTTTTAGCGCGTTAGCAACACAAAAACAAGCGCGTCCACTCGATGCCTTTTAATCAACACTCTATCCGAGTGCTTGATGATGTTTGAAGAGTCTGAGTGAGTTTTACACACTTCACTTCAGCACTGTCAGTCAGCTTGATGGTCCATTTCATTTTACCATGCACTTTGTGTTCAGAAGACAGGACTATGCTGATGAATCATTTGCATACTGTACAATTATAAAATATTAGAGCTGTCAAAATTAATGCTTTAATAAAATTTGAATAATTGTATTTTATTCACGACGTCGTTTATATCTTTAAAACAAAATTGTAACCCTAAAAATTTTTTTACTGATGTTTCAAGTCTTAAATCAAATCCTCTATTATGCTCACATACGGCAATTAAAACCGTCCGTGTGAAAACATAGCAAAAGTTCCGTCTGGTACCTGATGATTTATGTATAGTGAAACTTTGGATTGCAAGTAACTTGCTTTACATAAGCTTTGCAGGACGAGCAAAAATTGTTATTAAAATTTTACTTGCATTACGAGCAAGAACATCCATTGCGAACATCAAACATCACGTGAACAACAACGAAACGGCTCACGCTCAAATAAGACGTTTTTTTTTCTCTCGCTGCATAAAACAATGAAAGCTCATGTACACTTCTGGCAAATTCGTTCTTCTTCAGCGTGTATTCCCCATATAGGCAGCATTCGCCCAAACATACACCACGTGTGTTCTAATGGAAACAGGTTCTCCTTCCAAGCAATAACCCTATTCCACTTCTCTTCCCTTTCGTCTACCTCACGCTAGCCATGACTCTTTTCAAAGATAAGGTGCAGGATCATTTGTTTAATTTTTACTTTATACTCTGTACTAACTCGTTGTTATTTGTTTCAGATACACAATAGCTTCCGCCTCCATTTTGTTCACCGCATGACAATAGGACGTGGGCCTTTGCACGGTTACATGACGTACAACTGTTATCACTTAAGGTGTACTCACTTTTTTTGGCAGTTATTTTTGCTGTATGTTAAGTTATTTTCTATACTGCTGTAAAGCTGCACATTGACTAAAATATGTCCATGTTTCGATTCTATACTATTAACCCTTGAGAATATACATTAAAATTGTTGCTGAAATGTAAGGGGTGTACTTACTTTTGTGAGATTGCATTTTTGACATATAGATACTTTTAACTTGCAAGTGAAAGTCGCAGAAATCCGTTTATTCGTTTCATTAGTTTTTTTATTCTTTTCATTGCATTCTGAACACCGAATAAATCTGATTCAGACCCGAGGCGATCCGAATTCATCTTCTTCATTATCATTTTGCAGAAGCAGGAATTTATTCGAACATTTTTCTTAGGTGTTAAACCATAAGATTTATGCGTGTTGACTGGAGGCGTCGACTGTTGCCATAGTAACAAACTGCTTATAATTGATGGCAGGAATTATAGAAAAGTTGGGGGTTCAAGCCCCAGAACTGCACTGATAGGCCCTTTTGTAAGGCCCTTAACTCTCTTTGCAGGGATGCTGTATCATGGTTAACCCCAGCTTCCTAATATTCTGCGATATTTGAAGAAACAATTTGGGGACAGAATTAGAATAACTAATATAATAAGCTAAGCGATGTTGGTAAGCTTCTTGCAAGGTTCCTGCTGCTCAGAGAGAAAGAATAAGGTGTGGCTCTAACGACTGCATTGACTGCGATCAGCATTATTTATTTATTTATTTTTATTAGGTGTACCTCTGACATCGGTGTCCTTTATGATCTTCTGATAGCACTCGAACTGCGCTGTCACGATCTTCTGTCTGGTGGACCCAAGGTCAGTGTATACATTATTAGGGATCTGCTGCTGGCTGTCGTTTACCTCCGGACTGGCTCTTACAGCGACCTGCAGGTATACAACACACGCAACTTGAAATGTGTTTAAACAGTCAGCACGGGAAAGATAATTTTGTCAGGATTCATTTATTTATTATAAGCTCTAGTGAATACAGAGCCGATCCCGGGGTATGTGTGAGGCATGCAGTCACTAAGAGGGGCATTTTAACATTGCCAGTTCATCTAGCATGTTTTTGGGAGGTAGGTGGTTTCCCAGAGAAACAAATGTGGATAAGAGGAAAAGACATTAAAGGCTACACAGTGTTCAAGCTGAGCTTGGGAGTCCCAAATCAATTTTACTCAAGTTTACTTATTTGTTGTTTAATTGTATACTGTATATGGCAATTTGAGGGGTTTATGTGATTTAATTCAAGATTTTTTCTCTCGCGCTTTTTCACAATTGTCTTAAAGCACCTTTACAGAATGTAAAAATAGAACAAATTTTACTCATATTCTAGTTTATGTGTATTTATCCCTGATGGCAATGGCAACCAGATTTAATAGGGAAACCCATCTTTGTTTGGGTGACACCGAGTCAAGTCAAGATTTCAAGAAGTCAAGAAGATTGTATTGTTATTTAAACCATATATAGCTGATGCAGTACTCAGAGAAAAGAAACATTTCTCCAGGACCCTGGTGCTACATCACACAACTAAAAGTAACTTGTCCTCAACACATAAAGTGCATCATGTGCAACCTAGTGCAAGACAAAACAGGACAGTGCAGGACAAATACACAAAATACACAAAATAGCACAGATCAGTTTACATTCTGTATAATATGTTGTACAGTACATTGTGCAAAATAAGGGTACTTGTATACATGTACACGTGTGAAAAGCAGCAACAGCAGCAACTGATTAATTGTGCAAAACAGCATGTCAACAGTTATAATAAGGGTGGTGCTATAGACATGGATGTATATTTATCAGTGTGATTATAAATGATTTAAACCTTACAAACACTCGAGAGTGACAATATCTCATGAGCACCGGCGTGTGTGATTGTAAGTAACGTCCTTTCTATAGTCTTGTGCAGTCATTTGGAGCTCCTGCGAAACTCTGAGATCATTATAGATTCAACACCAACTCCTGCATACTATATTGCCTAAATGTTCAATGATGGAGAAACGCCATAATTGTGGTTGTGCAAAAGCATAACAGTTTAAAAAGTGAGGGATTTGTTAGTGGCTAACATCAATTTTCTTGTGCATACCAGCAGCTTTTAGAGACAAATTTAGTACCTTTTAGGTGTATTTTCTTTCGGCTTCTCCCATTAGGGGTCGCCATGGCGGATCATCCGCATGTTTGATTTGGCACGTTTTTACGCTGGATGCCCTTCCTAACGCAACCCTCCCTATTTATCCCTGCTTGGGACCGGCACTAAAAGTGGCTGGGGTTGGTTCCCTGACCAGGGATAAAACCCAGGCCGCAGCGGTGAGAGCGCCGTACTAACTACTGATAAATGAGACACCTGGATCATTATAGAAATTTCACTCTACAAAGAAATAATAGCTAAGTAGTTAAGGCTATGTTTTACTGATCCAAAGATCAGGGGTTTAAGTCCAAATTTGACCAAGATTTTATTCTTGGGCCCTTGAGGAACCCTTACTGGTCCAGTCCTTTGATCCCAGGATCCTAGCATCACTGGGATATACAAAGAAAGAATTTCACTGTGCTGTAATGTACATGTGAAAAGTAAAAAGCCTCCCCTAAAAAGGAAATACTTCTAATATAGCTTTAGAATATGTTCTGTTGTTATTACAGGGCTTTGGATTACAAGGTTGAAATCTATGTGAAATCAAGGTTTTCACATTCCAGCTAGCTGAAGTCTAAAATACTAAGAAATGTCTTACTTCAAATTTACTTTACTAAGATTCAGAGGGACATAGTAAAGTGGATAGATGAAAAACAGCAATGATTATACAGTGAAATAAAGTACTGTTTGGGTTTTACAAGCTTCTATCTGGTTGTTTTTAAGAAAACAATCCATCAGTCTCAATAAATGTAAAGAAAAATTTGCATAAGTGCATTTGTGCAGGTTTCTGGACAGTCTCTGGGTATTGTGGAATCTGGTTGCTTTACTATAAAGTGCTTACTTTATAATCACATAAACTTGAAGTTGAATCCAAACTTATCTGAGGTTTTCACTTTGTCTGATAAATTAGACAGTGATTAAAATTACTTAAAATATAACTTCTGAACAATTTATTAAAAAACTCAGCTTGTGAAAATAATTAGCAATCCATGATAAAGTACGACATTCGAATGTCTGATAAAACTAATACCGACGACATACTAAGTGTTAATTGCTTTATAAAAACAAAATATAAGTACATGTATAAATTATGGAGTTAACTAAGTGTAAAAAAAAAATTTTTACCTTCAAGTCCATTCAAGAATGAGTTACTATGGCAACATTCAAGGCTCAGTCTATGTAAAGCTTGAAAGACCTGAGAGCACAGGGTTCTCTTCAGGCCAATGACCATTCAAATTTGAATAAGAAACATTTGCATTATTTCTCAGAAGTTTCCAAGCAACATATCATGCAAAAAAAAAGAAAATAAATAAAAAGTATTAGCAAGTTCCTGTGGTTAGGGCAATGAATCAGTCAAAGCACTACAGCTTTTTATGGTTAACATAGAGCTGGATAATTACCTGCCAATTAAAATGATATATTGGAAACAAATGAAAGAAGATGAGACAAAGCTATGAGGAATGCAAACAAAAAACAGGGAATGTTTATAATGCAGAGGAACGTCTCACCTCAGCTATGATCCCGAGTAGGAACAATGTTACCATCCACCGCCAGGCCATCATCTTCTCCGATATCTCCTATGTGCTGTCAATCTGTAAGGAAGAGGCATCCAATTAACTGTTTGTGCAAACAAAAGAAAAACATGCTTAGCAACGCTAACCTGAGAGGAAAGTTCGATTTCTGTGGTAATGCCAACCCCTTTTTGAAGAATCAGTCTTTAAATGAAACCAGGATGTGGAGGTTTAGCAACTAAGGCCTTGAATATGATCATTAAAATCTGATGTAAATTTGATAAACCTCACTATTATCAGGCTTTCGTCCCTTGAGGTACAATGATACGTTATTTGACAGTAGTACTAGGGTTTGAGACATTTCTAAAGCTCTGAAGACCATCAGCCATAAAGCCACCACTGTTCTATAGATTTAAAGGTAGATTCATGTTTTAGATTCTGTGTTACAGACAGTCATATATAAAAACTAAAACTGCATTTCTACATAATATAACCCAAGGGTTACATGGATAAAATGACTAGAAGAGAGCTGGCCCCTGAGAAACAACTTGAGCTAGAATCACACTGACAGATTTAGGGTTTTTTTTTGCTGACGGTAAAGAAACGGTGCCTGTTAATAAAGAGCAAGAGCAAACACCGGAACTGAGTGTGTCTTAAATATGTAATATCATATGAGTTTACTAGTTGCCTTAATGTTACCCCAACATACTGTTGTGATCATCTGATGCCTTTCAGGAAGTTTATGCTAATGTTCTCACTGTAGTCAAGTGGCTTTAATCATTTTAGCCACATACAGTACAGCTGCTACAGTACACAATAGCATAAAACAATATTTCCTCCAGTATTAAGGATCACAACATAGTACAATAATTGGCACAAGAACAACAGATACAGAGCTGAATTGTTGAACACTGACCAGTATATAGACCTTGTATGAAGTTAAGTGCGTAGATCTTTTTAAAAAACAATACATTCGCTAACACTTTAATACTGCACATAACTATATAGACAAACATTTGTGGAAACCTGACCACTAGATACATGCTTTTTGTACATCCAATTCCACATTTAGTCTCCATTTGCTGTTATAATAACCTCCACTTTCCTGGGAAGATGTTCCGCTCGATTCTGTGGAGATTTATGCTGATTTATCCACATGGGGGTTAGTAAAGTCAGGTACTGATATAGGTGAGGTAAGAAAGTCTGGGGTGCAGTCGGTGTTCCAATTCATCCCAAAGTTGTTCAATGGTTTTGGAGATCTTTCACTCCAACCCATGTAAGCCATATCTAAATGGAGTTGGCTTTCTGCACAGGGGCATTGTCATGCTGGAACAGGTTTGGGTTTCCTAGTTTAAGTGAAGGGATTTTTTTTTATTTTTTCAGGTATGCTACCTGATCTTAAGACATTCTATATAATTCTGTGCCTCCGACTTTGTGGTAACAGTTTGGGGAAGTAGAACTTAGCAGAAGAAACTGTTACACACCCTTATCCTTTAATAGTCTAAAGAACCAATACAAATCACAAGTAAGGAAACAAATGCTCCGATTTTTGGATTTAAAGCATATACAAGACACAGACCTACTGAGAAACGACAATCAACAGCAGCTACAGCAGCAGTCATAAATTAAGTAATAATTCAAATGATAATAGTAATAATACAAAACAGGTGAACACAATAGGGTAACAAAGCAGTGATAGGGCGAGGAAGTACAGTAAAAGAAGGTCTAAAACAAACATAAGTATGTGGTGGAATGAAGGATGAATAGATCCTCTGCATGTAAAATAGATCTGCAAGTACACCATGAACTTGATTTAAATTGAAATGTCAATTCAGTTAATTCACATACACATACTGAAGGACTATATAGCATTGTAGGTTATGTACTGCTTCAGAGAGTATACAAAAATAGCCATTTAAGTTAAGTTGATTAGATCATTAAGCACTGCAGGACCACCTTGGTTATGTAGAAATTTAGCTAGCATATTATGACAGGGAACCAACCCCAGCCATTAGGGCATCCAGCGTAAAAACATGTATTTAGCAGATGTATAAAAACATCTGATTAGCAGAATGTCAATATATTTTGCATAATTGGTTCCTGTTCTTCAAAATCACACTCTTGGTTAGCTTACCGATGTTACAGGTTCCCCACAGAAGCTAGAGACCAAAGAGATGTTCGTCTTCCTTAAATTAAGGGATGATATAGCGACTTCAGATGCTAGCCTGCACTGCAATACTACAACTTTGAGGTTTTGAAGCAGTTTTCGTGGCACTGTTTTTAAAAGGAAGTGTTTTTCTTTGCACTGGTTTTCTTCACCTAGGTTTGCACAATTTTTTTAATTGTATGGTATTCAAATGATCTCTTCTTCATCTGCTTCTTCTTCTTCTCATGATTGTCATTATTTTCTTTTTGCTTGTGTATAAATGGCAGCCACACGGATTAGAGACACCCTAATAATTATTTTGAGCAAATTCGGGCCGGGTGATACTGATGATCTACTACCACCATTGGGAGGTAGAAAATACATTTATAAAATGTCATATGCCCCCAATGTCTGCCTAATAATACTTTGCAGATGGAGCAGGACTCTTCTGATATCTCTTATATTATCCCTAAATATTTTATCAAAGACTCTGGCATGGATGAATTGTTGTTAAATCTAAAATGAACTCAGTGTTTGTATTGTTTTAATAATTTATAATCACACTCTTGGTGTCACCCAAATGAGGATGGGTTTCCTTTTTGAGTCAGGAGTTTTCCCTTGCAATAGTCACCCCAGGATTGCTCATGTAGGATAAATACCCATAGTTTTCTTATACTTAAATGTTTGTTCTATAATTCTTACATTCTCTAAAGCTGCTTAAAGACAACGTACATTGTTAAATGCTCTATCGAAATGACTTGAATTGAATAAAAAAATATATTTCTGGCAGTAGGGGTGTGATCAAGGACCAGCTACGGCAGAGAGAAGGTGATTCTCACCTGTGGCTCTGCGTCCATACTCTTGTTTTTTAGTCGTTTCCCCAAAAGTTGTTCATCCACACCAAAACTAGTTAAAACGGGTATACACCTGTACTGCGCATGGGTAAAACCTTCAACCAGCGACTTTCCGGCTTTTTGAAACATTGTGGCAATGTCGAGTAAAAGCACTGAGTAATTCAGAAGTATAAAGTTGCAAAAGCAATTGAGAATATAGACTGGAAGACGTGGCAAATACGGCAAAATACGTGCCCGCTTATCCTGTTGATGCCGCTCCATCTCTTTTGAAGAAATGCAATTTGGAGTATGTACAACTGACATTAATCTTTAACAAGGCTGTCAAAACGGAGAGCAGCCAAAACAATGTCATCCATCTTCTTGGCTAAATTTGTCACATGACTGCATCACATGAATCGTCCACGCTACGACTCTAAAACGGCGTTTTCAAATTTAGATTAATTTATATTTTTTTAAAAAGCTACTTTTTCGTGGATGCAAATAGGTCTTAGTTTGGACGGAAGGCCAAAAGAGAAAAATATGTGTGAATATGGCCTAAGTAGGCTGGGTGTAACAATCCACAATAATTTGCTTAATAAACAGAGAAGAAGAAGATTAAAACACAAGTAGTGGTCGACCGGTATGATTTTTCTCTCTCTGATGCCGATATTTAGAAATCAGGGCAGACAATGGCCTATATGATGCAGTTATTTTGGCCGATTTTCTTTTTATTCCCTTCATCTCATAAAATCTAACAATTAATGAATAAGATGTGAATAGAATATTTCTTAAATGTAACATGTATTGAAAAACACAAGCCCCTCCCATCAGCGTACTTGTTAGCAGTTTAAGTTTTGTTTTAGTTTTGGTACCCGTGCCTACCTGAAACCTCAACTACAGCTGTTTAAAGGCTCGCTAACAATACAGTTTTTAAAAGTTACTCATATTCTCTCTCCAATAGTAGCATCATATTTAACGAATGGAATATATAAAGCTAGAAAGCTTATAACTTCAAGTCTCGTTTTTTGAGGGTTGGTCGTCTTTAGTACTAATGATCATGGCCAGAGTAAACGCTGTTTAATTTATATATTTAGAGTTCTAGTTCTTGTAGTTTCTCTGTTTGAATGCTGAATACATACTACTGCCACCCACTGGTATGGAAGAGTTATGTTCTCTCGCGAAAGCACGGTTTTGGTGTGTCAGATGCAGAACCTGCCTATGAATCGGCCTAATTTGCAGCACAATATGCCAATGCCGATTATTAAAATAATGCCAGAGATCGGCCCGATGATCGGACGGTCGACCTCTAAACACAAATATGCAGCACTACGCAAAAGTCAGCTTTGATCCAGTGCCTTGTTTTGAAGATAAAGAAGGACAGTCTGTTTGTGTAAACTTAGTTCAGCTTATACCTAGTCACACATTCCTCCGAGGCTCTTTGAAGCCGACACGTTCATTAATAATTCACAGAGTTTGAACAGTTCTCATTAAGGAGTAAGGCATAGCCTGTGCTTGTGTCATTTTAGTTTTTGTTAACTTGTGCTTGTTGTTGGTCATGGTAGATAAGTTGTTAATGTTCTGTAAGGGTCACTGTAAAGGTGAACTCCTATTAGCTGCCAAAAAATCACTTAAGCGAGACCTTTAACCTGCTCAACTGTATGCTTGTTTTTTATTCTATCTAAGCTATAAATTGTTCAAAAGCCTTTTGCCAAAAGAATAATCATAACAGACTGTAAATATATCAGCTTCATAACGATTAAAGAAAACAAAACAAATTGCTTATAAATACAGCCTTTGACGACGAAAGTCCTGTTTGAAAAATGATCTAGTCCACTGTTTGTCTTAACAACAGCCAGTCTTTAGTTAAACTAATGACCCCCTTTCGGCTAAATTTACCACACCCATGCTGGTTCAAGATAGCAATAATTCAAAAAGTTAAAAACAAATGACATAGAATCTATCTCTTTTCCCTGGGCCTTCAGGGTAATTGCCATCCATCACATCTCTCCCCCCTCTAAATAAAAAAAATACAATATTCCTCCCATCCATCACGGCCCACTGAAAACTCAACATGCTGTTTAAAAAGGAAAGGACATGATTTCCTTGTCTCAGCTTTATGCAGTATAAAAGATGGATGAACACACGCAGGCTTGGGTTAGGCTGCATCTCTCTTATGGTCCAAAAAGTAAAATAAATAATGTACGTCCTAAAATTATTGATGTATAATATAGAATATTTATACTGATATAGATGTTTATCCCTAAAAAATAGTTTGTCTATAGATAAATCTGCACCTTGATAGTCCCAGTCTGCTTATTATCTATTAAAATGTTAATTAAACAGTATTTTCCGGTCTCAAGATTAGCATGTTCTCGTCACACCCTGGGGGTTTCTCTCAGGGTATTTCAGTTTTCTCCCCCTATCCAAAGACATTGTCAATCGACAATTGTCCACAGTGTGTGAGATTGTGCCCTGTAATGAGTTGGCACCATTGCCTTATAAGCCTAATTCCCTGGGAAAAGGATCCAGGCTCCCTATGAAGAGTAAGGGGTCTAGACAATTGATGGGTGGAGATAGAGAAATATCAGCCAGAATCAAACTATGATAGCTAACAGCTGATGCATCTCATAGCTGATGCACTGGCTAATTATCTGCTAACACTCAGGTTGCTGAGCAACCAAAGCATGGGACTGGAATTTGTTTTTCAGTCTAAGGTGAACCTCTGCCCAAGCATTATATCTCATGTGGAAGTATTACCATGGCAATCCACACAAATCTATCCACACAAATCTTTAGACCATGCTGACAAAACCCATCCTGATGCATTGAATAAATACTGAAAGTGGTGGCTACATGGTGTCATGGAAAGCCACTTTTAAAAATGAAATTAGGCCATTCCTGAAAACATTTATTAAGCTATAATAATTGCAATTTTGGCTAGCTCTGTATCTCATGTAAAATCTCAAAGAACTACCAACCTGGAATTCCATCACCAATGACTTTGTTACTGTAAATTCCGGACAATTTCCCGGTATTACTGCATGTGTGCAAGACCAAGGAATATGTACTTATTATTTTCTGATGCTCATTTCTAAGTTTCTTTGACTAACCCGTAATGCTGTTGCCAAGAAAAATATGTCTGTGCTTATATGATTTCTGTTGTAAATGGAGTTAGCGAGCTCTCCCATGACTCAGACTCAACGCGTTACAACGGCTTGTATCTAAACAGTAGCCTACCAAGAAAGATATTGTTTACTGTCTTCCTTCTTTCTTTCACAACTATTTCTCTCTGGAGTTTATCTTTTGGCATCGTCGTGCGTTTAAAAAAAAAGTTTTTTCTCCCGATGCCGTGCAGCTCAGAACACAGGCGAGGTGCGTTTTTTTGTTTCCGTTCGTAAATTTAATTGGTCTAATGATATGGGGTTCAGTTTTTTGGCTTAAAGTTTGTGAAGCCGGAAAAAACCCAGGAAAAATTCATAAATAAGCCACGGGGTTCAAAACGTGGGGAAAAAAGTAGGGGCTTATAGCCTGAAAAATACGTAGTCACAATCATAAATATTTATTTTATTACTGAACAAAAGTAAGGAAAGTTAATTGGATAGACAAATTAACTAATCACTATATACCATTTATTTTTCTTCAACCATACCTTTTCCTGTCTGTCTTCACCCTTCTGGGTCTTCCTCACACAGTTATAAATGTCTGATCTTCATCTGGTGTTTATAAACAGAAGGAGATAGCATAAAAATGATGACAAATGTAATCTATAATTAGTGGTTCAGAAAATTTGCGGGTTCTCATTTGAAACCACACTAACAGCAAGTTGAAATTATTTCAAAATTGGGGCCAAAGCGGGACCGAATGTTTAGGAACGTTAGGAAAAACGTTTTAAATGATGTTTTCACTATCAAATTTCATACATTCTTTTAAAACACATTATTGTATTAAAGTGACATAATGACTAGATGAATTCACTAAAGTGCCATAGGGGCTGCAAATTAGAACGTAACTACCTCGGGTTCCGGGGGACCACTGTGTATGATTTCCCCATGGGTTAAACACAAATTAAGGACAATTATCTCTTAATAAGTAAACACATTACAGCCAATCCTAACATTACCAAATATTAATCCCTACATCAGCAAAAACTCTTAATTTAATTATACATAACATTCATAATACAATTTTTCCAATTTTTTTCCCCTCACAGTAGTTAGACCAACCATTCAGACTTTTAAGACTTCAGACCTCAGCAGGATCAAGCTACCATTTTTGGGTCTTTGATAAAAGCTCTTAAGCTTAATTTTTCCTTTTTGTTGTATCCTTTGCTCTATAGATTTTTTCTCAGGACCAGCATTGGAATTTGATTAGCTCTACTTTCCCCTGAGCAATATGCAAACAAGTAAGCTAGTGAGGTACAGTGTGGAAAGTCAGCCTAGCTTGTGTATCGTCAAAGACTTTTTGATGGCTTTTATCTGTTTTTGATGATGAACATGAAGTTGTTGTCCAGTGTTACATGAAATTAGAATGAAATAAAATGGGTATTAGGGGTGTAACAGTACACAAAATTCACAATTTGGTTTCGTACCTCGGTTTTAAAGTCACAGTTTGTTTATGTTTTGATACGTTTAGGGGAAAGAAATGCAAAACAAAACTTCTTGCCATTTTATTAAACACACTTTATTATTGTTAAAATTTGTATTCAACATTTGAAAAGTTTACATTTTTGAAACTATTTTAAATAAAATGCCTACTTGGTTAAATAATATATAACATTAAATTTAATAACATTTTATAAAAAATAGAATAAATCATAATAATGCAATAAATGTTTTATTATTCATCGAATTAATATCATTATATTGATTCAATTGAGTAAAATGGCACAAATAAAATTGATTAAATAAAATGAAACAAATGGAAAACATTTAATTAAATAGTTTACATTTGTTTTTTTTACATGTAATATTTAATTTTCTAAAGTCATGATGTATTTAACTGTTCTTCCTATGTCAGCATACAAATGTCTTCCTTCCATCCTTCATTCTTTTACTCCCTCGATATGCAGAATTGTCAGGATTTCCTTTTTTTAAGCAAAATTCTTGAATCTGGAAATTAAATGCTTGAGTCCATAGTGCTAGCATTAGCCGCTAACCAGAAAGTTTTAAACTTTTCATTACCCTAAAACTTGTACAGTATCCTGCATAAAAGTATGTATTTGACCAATAAAAATTTCAATAGTGCTAGCCTTAGCCACTAGCCACTTCCTGGTCAGCTAGCGCTAATGATCTTCTTCTGTTACAGAGTGAGTAATCACAGTGACACTGCGCTAACTCTATTTTTTTTTATACCCCTGTCATTGTTGTATATGTTTTAAGTTTGAGAATATTTGTCAAATAAATGCGCTCAATGTGTGAGGCAGAGACTAAACAAACTTGTGGTCTACCACTTGATACGTTCATGAGTAAACTCGAATTTTAACTATGCTCCACATGTAATAAGAAATGCATTCCGAAAGACCTGTGAAATATTTTGGTATGAATACATATACCGTTACACTCTCTCTCTCTCTCTCTCTCTCTCTCTCTCTCTCTCTCTCTCTTTATATATATT
>MU562658.1:2180555-2208055 GCA_024362625.1 Silurus asotus
ACACACACACACACACACACACAAACACACACACACAAACACACACAAACACACACACAGACTTTGAGACACAGCCTGTAAATTGGCAACTTTTGCTGGGAGCTTCGTTGTAAAGCATCACTTCCAAAACAGACACTTCAATGTGTAATATTACTGCCATTTTTGCTCCAACTGGTGTCATCCTTAGCAAAGAATGCCATATATATTTTTAGCTAAGTCAATCTTTATGAAGACATGCTGTGTTAAGGTTGGACTGGAAGAACTCAAGTGGGTTAAACAGACTTGGGAAAGTGAGATTCGCATCAGTGCAGTGGAAAAAGGTTAACGATGTGACGCATCGATTAAAAAAAGTGTGCATAAGGAAACAAGTTAGCATTTCTACATCGATGCACTGTTTTTAACGTTGCATTTATATATAGATTTTTTTATACAATGTGCATATATAATTATTAGTTGATGTGTTATATGTTTATTATTTTATAAGTGACCAATAATTTGTGACCACTATTTTATTTGTAAACAAGGCCCTTAACCCTCGTTGGATACGTGAAGACATAACAATTTCCCTGCATGATCAAAGTATTATATAATGCATATAGTATTAAGCATTACAGTATTTTATATTATTTTTTATATTATTAATAAATAAACAAATAAATAAATAAATAAATAAATACAAAAAAATACAGATTAAAATGAAATGGTATAAAAATGTATAAAAAGATCCTATGACATGCACAATATCTCTGAAAAAAGCTGATTTTTATATCATTTATCCCAATATTAATATTATTATATTGCATTGTCAATGCAACTGACTAAAACCTGCCCATTTCTCAAGATACAAAGAATCCATGCTTCCTGATTCTTCTCTTTCTTTGTCCTTGGTGGTGAAACAAACTTCTACATCATGTCTGGGTCCCTAGCAAACCTACTTCTTTCAGCAGTACTTAATTAGCAATTCTCCTACTTAAAGGTTCTCATATGTTAATCAAATTACCATATTCTATCCCATTAGAGTTTTTAGACTGATGCCATTTTTAGTCTGTATGCTAATCAGTTATAAGGTCCTGCATACAATATTTAAAGGATGTTTACACCCCATCCTTCCTGCTTCCTTAAATATTTAGGCTGATGATATATTTTGTCTGTTTCCTAATCAGTTAAAAGGTCCTGCTTACACTCCATTTTTTGCCATATATTATCTAGAGGATGTTTACACTCCATCCTTTCTGCTCCCCTGTTTTTTTAAGTCGCAATTCTCCCGGGTCAGAGATATGACCACCAGGCTGTTCTGATAACCCCCACGTTATTTACTCTGAAACTGCTGCCACTGTTGAGTAGAGATAACAGCTACGAAGAACACACACAGCTTGCTGTGGGTATATTTATTTTGGTTATCCTGATGGTGAGGACCGAATGATGTTTCGCCGCACTTCAAACAGAATTTCGAAGAGAAATGCAAGATGGCATAGTGTTTGCTGTTTTCTAAACACTTTAATGTGTCCTACTGGCACTGGTGGGGACTGCAGGCTACTTGAAAAAGCTTCTCCATAGGCATTTTCATAGCGCATTTGTGTCAGGCTGTATTATACAGTCTAATTAATGAGATATATTTTAATCCTGTAGTTTTATTCATAGCAGAGGTATGGAGCAGTTGCTTTAGAGCTTACATATACATTTTTATTCAACCAAGTGTCTATTTTCATTTGGAAACTATGTGGAATTCATGTGTTATATAGTATCAATAATCTGCCAATTTTGGGCCCTTAAGCATGGCCCTAAACCCTCTTTGATCCAGGGGTGGTGTATCACCCTGCACTCTGACCTCAGCTTCTTAACATCTCTGGGATATGCAAAAAAAAAAACATTTTGCTGTAATAAACATAGGGCAAGTAAATAGCCACTTTGATAATGAACAAATATGCATCTTGAGCTATTTCACAAAGGAGCTATTGATAAGGGTGTGTTTTAATTTATCGTTTTTTATGGAAAAAAAAGTGTCCAGTGTCAGTGGTTTCCTACATGAATGAGTTTTACAATTCCTCTAAAAAAAAAAAGGGGAGAAAGTGGTAGTTCTGAAGCTGGTATAGGAACAGGAAATACTAACAGGAACATATCTGGCATATAAACCTTCCACAGCATTTAATTAAACAATAAATGGTTCAAAAGCACCACATGCTGCTTAGTAATAATGAAAACAATACGTATTGACAAAAATATAAGTGCTATTAAATATAAAAAAATAACATACTTCAGGATGTGCTGGTCAAGGAAAGTAATTGACTCTCGCATTTGAGCTGGACTACTTCACGCCACCCTGATTGTGATTGTTCTCCAGCACATGACACTGGGTATTTTATTTCATCCATATCCATATCCATCCATCCTCCATATATCCATCCATCCATTCATGCATCCATCCATCCATTTGTATCTACCTATCAAGCTAATACTACTGTATATAGACAACGTTTTGTGGACATCTTACCACAAAACTGGTACAGTAGGTACTTTTTGAACATCCTATTCCACAATTAGTCCCTATTTACTCCTATTATTATTATTCCCTCCACTCTTCTTGGAAGATGTTCCACTAGATTTTGGAGTGTGACTGTTAAGATTTGTGCTTATTCAGCCACAAGGGTGTTAGTAAAGTCAGGTCATGTTGTAGGTGAGGGGGGGGGGGGGGGCGGGGGGGTAGTTCTGAAGCTGGTATAGGAACAGGAAATACTAACAGGAACATATCTGGCACATAAACCTTCCACAGCATTTAATTAAACAATAAATGGTTCATTTATGGAGTGCATTTAGCGTTCACATTCATTCATGTTCATTGGTCAGTCTTCTATAGCAGATCTTCCACTCCAACCCATGCAAACCATATCTTCATGGAGCTCACTTTAAAAATAGGCATTTTCATGCTGGGACAGGTTTGAGTTTCCCAATTTAAGTGGAGGGAAAATGTAATGCTACCACAACCTTGCTATAAAAAAAACATTTAACATTTAAGAAACCAACAAGAAACCTTTATTTCATGTGGGACCCAAAACAGGATTTCTATACACTTGGCACTTTTGTACCTTGTTACAAACTGCAATTTTACACACAAACAGAGGTAAATTCACTCAAGCATGAAGCAAGGACACCACAAACCGCCTTTAGGGCTTCCTGCCTGGTCGATAATCGTACTAATTTAAAAAACCTCCAAGATGAAATGTGAGAAACTTTTCTGAGATACAGGTCCAGTGTGAGATGTATCATGTACAGTATGTCACGTATAAATGAAGAATGTGAGCCAATCAATGTTTTACCATTTTAAACTCCAAGCATGTTTAAGTATTATTTAGTAGCCATAGTGACAGGAAAAGGAAGTGTTTGTGAGAAGGATTTATCTTGAAGCACTGGAGTGTATGACCTTTGTGTTACTTCACCACAGTACTGAGGAACTCCCAACTCCTATTAGTCGGGTTTATATAACAGTATATAATATATAACTATATGTAATGTAAGGTGCGCATAAATACAATGTATTATCATTATTATTATTATTATTATTATTATTATTTATGAAGGAGTCTCCACTTTCATTGCTTTAGTTTTCCACCAGGTTAAAGACTTCAGGACAAGATTTTACATTATTTTAAGAGAGAGAAAAAAGAGAGTAATTGCTGCATATTGCTGCTAGAATGTAAGTTATAAGATAATCTTAGCATTTACTAAACATATAATCAAATATCTTCTTCTTTTTCATTTGGCTTCTCTGAATGCCACTGTCTCTAAACCATACAACATCGCAGGCCTCACCACAGTCCTGTAACCACCACACCATGTTCCCTTTCACTATCACAGATACTCTTCTATCACAAATCACTCCTACTATCACTCTTCTCCACCCGCTTCACTTCAAACATATTATCAAATATAAAAACTTTCTATCAGCTTCTCCCATTAAGGGTCACCACAGCGGACCATCCGCATGTTTGATTTCACACGTTTTTACACTGCATGTCCTTCCTAACACAACCCTCCCCATTTATTTGGGCTTGGGACCGGCACTAAGGCTTGTGCAACCCTAATGGCTGGGGTCGGTTCCCTGACCGGGGATCGAACCCGGGCCGCAACGGTGAGAGCGCCGCATCCTAACCACTAGACCACCAGGGGAACTAAACATATAATCAAATATAAATATTAAAAGTAACCAAATGGATATTTTCTTTGCTAAAAAGTGTAATGTATTAGTATCATCAAACGTGTCAAGATTAAGCTAATGCAAATAAAAAAAAATTAATAATTATAAGTTAGCAATTTTAATAAATTGTATCATCTTTGAAACAAAAATAAATGTATTTGAGGAAAAATGAAATAAACCCACAAAGTCGATTATACACCCAAAACTAAACGAAATAAAATTGAATTTAACGTAAGAAAAAATTTAAGAATAAAATAAAATAGACAAAATGTGGACAAAAGTATTGACTTCTCCAGCCATATGTGGTTCCTCCCCAAACTGTTACCACAATGTTGGAAGCACACAATTGTGAAGGATGTCTTCAGATACAGTTGCGTAAAAATCTTCCGTTGCTTGATCTAGAAAACCCAAACCTGTTTCACTATGACAATGTCAGTTTGTATACATTTCTCCTGACAATAGGCAGAGCATACTGTATATTTTATGACCTCCGTTAGTTGATACATGCTACATGCTTCAACCAACGACATTAATATACCTAATAAACCAAATACATTTCAAAATATATACTAAAAAAAGAATCTAAAACCTCAATGAGATGGAAAACTGCCTCAGTCTCTTTCTCTTTCTCAATTATTAAACTGTTAAAATATTTACGTCTGTCACTGCCCTAATAAATGATTGATGACTCCTGCAGTGGGTTTACAGCCCTTTATCTAAAGCTGGTTAAATGACAAACTAGACAATATGAGCCAATTATTGATCACAGCAGTGTTTTTGGTTTCAAATCGCTATCGAAAATCAATCTATAATTCAACATAAGCTTAAAAATTAAAAAAAGAATGAACTCTGGGTGAACCCATTTTCTCGTTCTGATTGAACTCAATTATTCCCATAGTAATAAACAATAGGAATTCATTCTGTATGATTCTCTCTACTACAGAACAGTTCAGATAATGAAATATTTCCATGTGATTTCTCGGTAAAACGACGCGCCGCTGTTTTGTTGCGTGTGTAAAATGAGACTCATTTGTATAATAGTGGGGATGAAAAAGTGAAGCATCAATCTGTCTAGTAATGTAATTTCCGGGAAGTTTGTTTCCATGTTTCCAGTATTAGCCGGGTGTATGCTGAGTTGGTAAACAGTGTGTTGACCTCGGAGTTATGTTACACACAGACACACACTGTGCACACACACACACACACACACTCAGTATCAGCAACATGTGTCTCATGGACTTGTTCAGCTGGCAAAGCATTCACTAGCGCTTGAGAAAGTGACGAAGCGAAACCAAAACACCAAACCCTAACACTATTCCTAGCTCTAACACTAAACCCAAACACTAACCCTATCCCCTAACAATTAAAACGAACACTTAACACTAACCCCCTAACCCTAACACAAATCACTAACACTAACCATTAACCCTAACACTAACCAATAACCCTAATTCCTAACACTAACCATTAACCCTAACACTAAACTAACTCTAACCCCTAAAACTAACCGCTAACACTAACCATTAACCCCAACACTAACCCCTAACATTAACCGTTACTAATTACTAACCCTAATACCTATCCTTTACCCTGACCCTAATACTAACCCCTAAGCCTTGTTAACCCCAAACTCAAACACTAACCCCCTAACCCTTAGACCCTAACACTAACCACTAACAGTTATTTAAACCCCTAAACTTAACCCTAACCCCTAACATTAACCTCAAACTTAAAACTAAACCCCAACACTAACCCCAACCTTAACACTAACCCCAACCTAAATACTAACACAAAATCAATAAACTTTAACCCTAATAATAACCTCTAAACCCTGACCCTAACACTAACCTCAGTAAATCGCCACCGGTTCACTCATTAGGGACAAACTTACACTTATAAAGAACACCTTATTCATTTTTATCACTACATATATCTGTGTAAAGCTTTTAAGATTTTCATTGTTAAAAGTGCTATACAAACAAAACTTTATAAAAAATTGAATTGAATTAAACCCTAACACCAACCTCTAACACGAACCTCCAAACCCTTACACTAATTCTAATCTTTAACTATTAACCCCAACACTAACCAAACAGTATTAACGTACCTAATGCTAATGCTAACCCTTAGACCCTAACCTTAACACTAACCTCTAAACCAGGGGTCTTCAATCTTTTCCAGAAACATGGTGCTTACTGAAACTTAGCTTACTGATAGCTATTTATCTATGTAAGTGTGGGTGCAGGTTTTCATTCCAACCAATCAATGGTCACACCTGATAGTCATTCAAAATGAAGATCATTAGATTTGAACAGGTAGGATTTGGTGTGGACTTGCTTGGTTGGAATGAAAACCTGCACCCACACTGGCCCTTTCTGGGAAAGATTGGAGACCCCTGCTCTAAACCTAACCTTAACCCCAAACACTAATACATAACTCTGACACTAACCCTTAAACCCTGACCTCTAACCCTAACACTAACCTCTAAACTCTAACACTAACCCCCTAACACTAATCCTAACCACCTAACACTAATCCTAACCCAATACTATTAACCCTAACACTAACCAAAAGGTATTAACGTACCCAACACTAATACAAACCCATAACCCTTACCAAATCCAAACACTAACCCCTAACCCTTAGACCCTTACCTTAACACTAACACCCTAAACCTAACCTTAACCCCTAACCCCAAACCATAACTCTGACACTAACCCCTAACCCTTAAACCCTGACCTCTAACCCTAACACTAACCTTTAAACCCTAACACTAAACCATAACTTGGATACTAAACCTAACCCTTAAACCCTGACCTTGAACCCTAACCACTAAACCCTAACACTGATCCCAAACTCGAACACTAACCTCTAAATCCACTAACCCCTAACAGTAACACTAACCCCAAAACCCTTTTTTAACATACTAGCTAGCTATTTGTTTGCATAACACTAAAAGTATGCAAGTCAGCTACAAATATTTAATTACAAACTGTTTGCAAACCATTTTACAATTTCTTGATGTTCTAGCTGTTGAACTTATTTTAACTTGACTTCCAAATCTGCATACATTCTCAGCAACAGAATAATTTATATGGCATTATCAAGTGCGAGATGCTAGCCCAGAAATTTTGTTATTCTGTTAGCATCCAGCTTTTGCATGTCAGTAAAATTTAGCTAGCTGCAGGAGAATAATGCAATAATGTTTAATCTGTTAAAGCCATTAACACAGGTTGCTCAACATCCTCCAAAAGTGCTAAAAACATTTCACTTACATAGATAAATAGCTAGCAGTAAGCTACGTTTCAGTAAGCACCATGTTCTTACATTAAAATGAACTGAAATGGCAAACGTGAAAAGCTCATTTGAAAAAGTATTTTATACAGATATGTGTAAAGGATGAGAATATCTTTATAGATACTCAAAAAGAGAAAAGCGCTAACCCTGACAAAATACTTCAATGAATGACCTAAGATCTAAAAGTGACAAGTTCAATTCAATTCAATTCAATTCAAATTTATTTCTAAGTTTTTCACAATTGACATTGTTTAAAAGCATCGCTGTAACATGTAGGAACAAAAATGTAAATATGTGTGTTTATCCGTGATGAGGAGCCTGAGTTGGCCATCTCCCCGTGATTGTATGAGGAAGAAACCTTAGAAGAACCAGACTCAAAAAGGGAACCCATCCTTGTTTAGGGAGATATCAAAAATGTGATTATAAATCATTAAAACATTACAAATATCGGAGTGAACAATGTGATTATGTCCTATCTACGGTTTTATACAGTCAGTTGGATGTGTTGAACCAAGAGCTCCTGAGCAAACTCATAAATTAGCTCAAGATCTGAGATCATTATAGATTCAACACCAACTCCTCCATGCCAGAGCCTTTCAGTGTTCATTGATGGAGAAACAGCATGTGTAGAATGTTTTTTGAGTGTTGGTAAGAGGTTGTTTATCCAATGTCTGAAATCTTCCTGATGTGAGATCCAACTGGTAAATCTAGGGAAGTGGTAGCTTAGTTTTTAAGATGTCAGGCTTCTAATCAGACAGTGGTAAGTTCAAATCCCAGCACCACCAAGCTTTCACTGCTGGGCCCCTCAGTAAGGTTCTTAATCCTGTACTGCTCAGTTGTATAAATAATAACATCGCTGTTGCTTTGATGAAAAGGCATTTGCCAAATGTTACAAGTTTTACCATTGAACAAATGGTTTTTAACACATCCCAGCTGCCTGAACTGAAAAAAAAAAACAACAGCCGAGAATATCTATAAATAGTACTAAAGTTCTCCAAGAGCACGATTTACAAGCTAAGATGTCGATCATTGATCTTAGTTGGATCCAAGACATATAAATTCCACAGAAAGAGCCATGCGCAGCATTTTTACAGCATTCTGCAGACTTACATTTCCAGAGCTACTTACATTTATCTTATTCCTAGAACTGAGCAGCTACGGAGTTAAGGGCCTTGTTTAGGGGCCCAGTAGTGGCTATGATTTAAACTCACGATCTACGGCTCCAAAGTCCAATGCCTTAACTACTAAGCTACCACATCCCCATGCAGCAGTGATCCTCCCATTCTTTAGATAGGATGCCAAAATATGACTTTGGCACTCAATACGCCATTTTAAATCAAGAGAGTTGGAGTGTCATGAAAACAGGTTGGAACCAGTGAGTAGGATCAAGAAGTAATGAAAATGTATTTAGATATCTAATGTATAATGTACTTCTAAAACAAAACAATCCCAAATGCCAGCTGGGAATAAACACCACGTGCTAATGTGGTAAAAAAAAAATTACTATTGACATATACAGCATTTGGCAGATGCTCTTTCTTATCCAGGGCGACTTACAATAATGTAATTTATATACCTGGGCATTTGAGGGTTAAAGGCCCTTCTCAAAGGCCCAAGGGTGGCAGATGGATGGTGCTGGAAATTGAACCAATGATCTTTCAATCTTAAATCCAGTGCTGTAACCATTGAGCCACCATTTCTTATACAAACTTGTAAAACGATTGTAAAATGAAAGAATATACGACTTCATAGATGGATGAGTGTGTAAAGCCATTTTAAAGGACAATAAAATATTTGTTTCCTCCTAAATTGGTTGCCGAAAAGAAAAACTATGAAGATCTAAAACACACTGCACCCCTTAAGATCTTGGCTCATCCTATACACACCCTGCAACACTAGACTTCATTATACCCCAGTACTTTACACCTCATTGTTGCAGGATTATACCGTAGCACATAAACCAGAATTTCAGGTCTCTATGTGATCACACCAGTTACCATTATAGTAGTTACGTACAGAAGTGATGGTGTCGTGCTGTCACCTCAGGCTTTATCCGTACCTACAGGGAGCCAGCAGAACAAATATAATGGAGCATTTAATAGGGTATTATTTTGACATGCTGCTGGATTGTTTTTGAATATTTTAAAGTGCTAATGTATTAACAGCAATCAAATGTTTCATTAATCAGCAAGGCTTCCAGTATTAAAGCGCTGATCCACAAGCAGAAAGGAAGGTTCTTGTTTTTTCTTTTCTTTGCTTTGCTTTAGCACCATCATAGATTTTGTCTTCGCTGTTCGCCGCTGTACCGTTCATATTCCGTTGATCGTATTGCCATAGTGGTGAAAGTAAATGGAAACGAATAAACTAAAACTGGGTCTCGTTTATGTCCTTTTTTTTCTGGACACCATCACGAAGAAATGTGGAAAAAGGAACATACTGTAACAAGCATAAAGAAGCAACCACACAACTTCGTTTTTTACTTAGGGATTCATTTAACAAATTATGTCTCTCATGACTCAAAGTCACAAATCCAATTCCCAGCAAGCATCATGGCAAACATGGCCACCACAATGTGCAACAATGTCACCGACCTACTGATCATTCACATATTTACAGTATATAAATGTGAATGTCTTTCGGCAGGCTCCCAGGACTTATCCAGGACTACTTATAACAATCTTATTTATACAGCTGAGCAGTTGTGGGTTAAGCACCTTGCTTATAAACCCAGTGGCAGATTGGTGGTGCTGGAATTTAAAGTCACAACCCTATGAGCAGAGAGTTAATGCCTTATACCACTGAGCCACCACTTCCCTAATACACCTGTTCTCAATTATACACTCATACACAGTACTCCAAACTCATTCACAACAGGAAATCTTACTCATGGTTTGTTTCCATACACATGACCTACCAAGATCTTACCTTAGATCTTTTACTCCCCTTTGAGGATGGATTTGGACTGTAATTAATATCAACAGTCTGTTAGAATGGCTCAGGGCCACAGTTTGCATGAACAGCTTTGTATTATGTGCCTATCACTGAACACCTCAACACTGATGGAACTGTAATGAATGGACATTTGGTGTTTACTCATAATCTTACATTCCAGTGCTCATGTTAGTTCTCACTCTCCAGTGTTCTGTATTGTTTTAAAGACTATAATCACACTCTTGATGTCACCCAAAAAAGGATGGGTTCCCCTTTTGAGTCTGGTTCCTCTCAAGGTTTTCTTTCTCGTGGGATCTCATGGACTTTTTTCATCTGTAAAGAAGCTTTGAGACAATATGCATTGCTAAAAGTGCTTTACAAATACAAAAAAAAATGTAATTTTTTTTTTTAGTTTTTTTTTGTTTGATAGTTTTTTAAATCCTAGCCCAGTGTATCCCATTTGTGCATTGCCAGACTGTTAATCTTATACTATGACTTGTGTTTTAGGTTTGTCTGCGTTTGCTTAGGAAAAAATCCGAACCTTCATTTGCATCTAAAAGTGTTTTAACATCTTGACACCGTCACACTCTTGCAAATGTGAAAGAAATAAGTAACTAACTAACCAACTTGCAACTTAATAAACTAAACCAAACCACTAAAGCTGTAGTGTTACAGGAATAGAGGCAATCAGTCTTACGTCATTGGTTCAATGCTTTAGTAGGTGTAGCTTGCACAAGCAGTTTTTCTGCACTTTTACACATGCTTGTTCATCAAATTGACGCTCAGAGGCTCTGGAAGTGCGATTTATCATTAAACAGCATTTGTGAAGGTCACAGGTGTTTGGAATTCTGTTTTGAACTAAGAATTACGATGCAGTTCAATCGCCAATTCATCGTTTCCTGTTATCGTGAAGAGATTTTAGTGTCAAGTCAAGTCAAGTCAAGTTTATTTGTATAGCGCTTTTCACAACAAACATTGTCTCAAAGCAGCTTTACACAAATCAACAGTGATGGTGAATGGTGTGAATTTGTCCCTGATGAGCAGCCGTGGCGACTGTGGCAAGGAAAAACTCCCTTAGATGTTATGAGGAAGAAACCTTGAGAGGAACCGGACTCAAAAGGGGAACCCATCCTCATCTGGGTGACATTAAGAGTTTGATCATAAATTTTCCAACAATACAGAACACTGGAGAGTGAGAACTAGTGTCACTGGCTAGGGTTCGGCCATGTCCACACTAATAGGTTTTTCGTTTGAAAACGCATATTTTTTTTCTAGGATTTTGACCTTTCGTTCATACTGAGACTGTGTTTTCAAGTTTTTTGCATTGCAGTGTGGACTGTGAAAATGGAGGCTTTCGAAAAAGTGTATCTCACTTTAAATGATGGACATTGACTCAAAGCAGCTTTACAGAGATAAATCATTCATAAAGAATGTATACGTTTGTTCGGTATAATTATAAACCCAAGGGGAAATGATGCAGGTCGAAGTTTTCGCGGATGCTGAACGTTTTAAATGTTTTTAAAAGTTTTAGTGTAGACTAACCTTGAATGTTCTACTACTTGCCAGGTAGCTGTTTTGCAGTGAATAGATTTCTAACAAAATTCTAGCATCTGAATGAGCTTTAAGCTATTACTCCTCCAGACATTTGAGGAAATGAAACTTCTTTTCCTCTGCTAATTCTTGCTTGAGCAGCGATTGCTACTTCCACATTAACTACGTTTTCACATTTTCACAAGTTTCACCTTACACAATTCTCGGTTTGTTGTATATTTTTCTGTTGTTTATGTGCTTGTCTATCTCTTTCGGTTGATGTCAAGGAAAGGCACAGAGATATTTTTATATACAGACAGATGGCATGGTGGAATCGTTGCCAGTCTCCTTTGAAAAAATTAGCAACCGGCACAACAACCGGATATGATATCGCACACCGGTGTTAAAAGATTACCCTCTGTATCCTATAGTCAGCGACACAAACCCAAATCAGGAAGATTGTGTTCGGGTTTTATATTCTTTTACAGATGTATCAATCACCAATAGGGTTTCAATCTTTAAACAAGCGATAAAAAATATATAAAGGTTATAGGTAGTAGCTCAGGTGGTAGGTTACGGCCTTGGAATTTAAAGCTTGAATGATCACGAGTTAAACTCCCATCAAGTTACCCCTGCTGGGCCCTTTAGCAAGGCCCTTCAGGTGTAAGTCACTTTGGATAAGGCTGTCCAAAAGCCATAAATGTGATGATTAAGAAGGTCAAAAGTCACCAACTTGAACTTCGGAACAGTGAAATGGTAAGGGCTAGCTCAGTGATGCTTAGTTATGATGTTGGACTTCTGATCAGAATATCATGAGTTCAAATCCCACCACCACTACACTGCAACTGCTGGGCCCTCAACCCTTAACTCTTATAATGTAAGTCAATGGAAGTATAAGTGTATTGTGACCGCCCCTTTAATACGGGCTCAGGAATTCAATTTGCTCTGCTTTATGATATCGTATTCTTTTTTTAATTTTGCCTTCTTGGGCACTGCATTCCATTCTTGTTTTCAGTACATGAACATGCACTCTGCAGGACATCACATGAAAGAGAGGCATGTTACACAACATCCTTCCTCATCATGGGAATCTTGCTGAGTGCCCACATCCGTGCTGCGTGGTGTAAAAGGGTTCACAATCATGGCAGAAGAACAATAGGGCATGAAGTGTAAAAGCATGTTATATATATGTATTTATTATTTATTTATTTTCCCCTCTTTGTGTTTGCATGCAGAAGGGTGTGCAAGCCTGGGAGAAAACAAAACCTTGGCATGCGGATGGCTCATTGAGCGTTTCTCACGATGTATCATCAGCCACCCACACGTTCACCTACTCTGAATACAGGCTCTTTCTCTCTCTCATCGCTCTCCATTTCATCATTTACATCATCAGCCTGTTTTCTGCTTTTAAATTCTCTTCTAAATCTCAACATCTGGCTGACCCCGCCATGTTGTCTGACCAAATATGGTCTTAAGTTTTATGTCACAGTAATAAATAACAGCTAGCAAACACACAGAGGGGAAAAAAAAGAATCATCCAGGACTAGAGTCATTTACGGGGATGCAAGCCTTCAGAGCACATTAATCTCCAGAGCTAAGAAACTAGGGCACGACATAACGGTCACTGAGCTAACACGAGTAAAGCAGGATGGCACACCGTTTCCTGGAAGTCAGCGTTGGAAGTGACCACGGAAACCCAATCGTAACAAAATACACTGTTCTTCGATTCTGATTCGTGGATTTCTTCAATCAAGTCTGAACTTTCTGAATGTTGTAAGCAAAAAAGAATCTAAAAATATATTACAGGTCAAAACCACATAAGGATCCACTTTTTAAATATAAGAAAGGGATTTGGACACACAGATGTACCCATGGAAACTGAAAATGGATATGAAAAAAAAAAGTGAGAAGATTCTGAGAAGATCTCCAACTGTACAGTTATGGTGTGCTGCATGATCACTTATTGAAAAGTTGCATTAATATACAACGGTGTTAGCTGATAGGTAAGCGGTAGCTTAGTGGTGATAGGTGGTAGGGAAGTGAAAGTTTAGTGCTGGTTGATGGTATGTGAGTGGTACCTTAGTGGTGGTAGATGATAAGTAAATGGCGGTTCAGCAGTGGTAGCTTGTATGTGAGTGGTAGCTTAATGGTGGTAGATGGTACTTAAATTGCAGATGAGATGTGGTAGCTCGTAAGGAAGAGGTATCTTTGTGGTAATAGTTTTTAGGAAGTGGTAGGTCAGTATTAGGTCAACTGTGCATGTGCAAAGTTGGTTATAATGTGATGGTGATAGATGGTAGGAAAGTAATACCTCAGTGATGATAGAGGGTAGTTGAAGTGGCAGGTCAATGGTGGTAGTGGTAGGGAGGTTGTAGCTCAGTGGTTAAGGCATTGGACTCTGGTTGGGAATATTTGAGTTTGAATCCCAACGCAACCATTGCTGGGCCCTTGTGCATAGTTCTGAAACCTCAACTGCTTGCTGGTAAGTCATTCTAGATAAGAACATCTTCCAAATGCCGTAAATGTAGTTGGTAAGGAAATGGTACCAAAGTAATGGTACTTGGTAGAAAAGTGGTAGCTCAGTGGTGGTAATTTTTAGGGTAGCTCAGCTGTGGTAGTTCGGGAAGGGGTAGCTTAGTAGCGGTAGTTATTAGGAAAGGGGTAGCTCAGTAGTGGTAGTTGTTAAGGAAGTGAAAGCTCATTGGATATAGTTGGTAGGGAAGAGGCACCTTAATGCTGATTGTTTGTAGGGTAGTAGTAGCCTAGTGGTGGTAGCTGGTAAGGAAGTAGAAGTTAAATGGTTAAGACAGTGGACCCTTTGCATAGTTGTGAGTTTGAATCCCAGCACCTCCATGTTGCCACTGCTGGGCCCTTGAGCAAGTTCCTTAACTGATCAGTTGTATAAATTAGCAAATTATTGTTAAATAAGGGTGTCTGCCAAATGCCATAAATATAAATAAATGATGGCACTTGGCAGACACCCTTATTAAACAAAATCTTTCTCATTTATACAACTGACTGTTAAGGGCCTTGCTCAAGGGCCTAGCAGAGATGTAACCACTGAGCTTAGTTTCTATAATGTATAATAGATCCTACCCAGTGTAACAGAAGACATGCATCCGGTATTCCACCAAGTTCAGTTTTAGACCCCTTGTTATTCCTGATTTTAGCTCCTACAGATACTTTCACACTTTTAAATTCTTCAGGCCATCACTGTGATTTCAACTCGGAATTCAATTATTTATTTATAAAATGATTATGGTTCAATACAAGATGGTTTATTTTAAAACAATGTAACATCATCCTTATCCTACATGTGCACAATCGGTCGCAGCATCTGCAACACCGGGCCAAAGCCTTACTTTCCTACGACAGAAACCTGAAATTGACCTGGTAATTTGCTTTCCCTTCCTAAACGATGTGGAAACGTTGCCACTTGCTCGAGGGCTCTTAGTTGATCAGGACCAGAAGAGAATTGGATTTCCTTCAACTCTGGACAGAAATGTGTAATGGGATTTCACAAGTTTTGTTGTACAGCCAGAACACTTTATCATGGTATGACAGCTCTTACACAGTCGATGTCTCCTTCCCAGTACCAGTTTTGTCCTTCTAATATATATAAAATCCCAAATGTCAAAAGCACTGTCCATCTGCAAATCTGTGAGATAACTTAGTTATGAACTTGATATGTTTTTTTTGGGGAATCAGATAAGGTTCTATTTTAGTTTTTCATAGTATACGATCAAATTAGACACTTTTCCAAGCCAACAGAAGTTTTGTGCCCAGGTGCAACAGGTTTTGTGTGAAGAGACAATTCCATGCGACCACAATACAATACACTTTGTGCTAAGTTTGGTGAAGAATCACAAACGGCCACATGACCTAAATAGTATGTGTGGTTGCTGTAGGCTACACCAGAGCTTTGTATAATTTAGGACCGGATGCCTAGGATGCCTTGTGCTAATCTGATTCCTAAATAAACTCTGTAACAGGTTCTTCAGTCAGATTATAACCACCCAGTGTCAGATTGCAGATTGTGTGTTTTTAGTGTAGAAATATCCAAGGGGCTTCTGCAGATTCTGGGTCTGTCTGTCTGTCTGTCTGTCTGTCTGTCTGTCTGTCTATCCATCCATCCACCCATCCATCCATCCATCCATCCAGCTAGCTATCTAGATTTCTACTGTAGCTAGCTTATTCTTAAATAAACTTTGTGACAGATCAGTCCAGTTATACCCAGTGTCAGAGTCCAGGTTGTGTGTTTGTCTTTTTTGGAAGTGGTAGCTCAGTGATTAGGGCTCTGGGTTACTGAGCAGAAGGTTGGGGGTTCAGGCACCAGTATCGCCAAGCTTCCACTCCTAGGACCTTGAGCAAGGCCCTTAATCCTCTGTGAACCAGAGACTGAGCTGTGCTCTGCCCCAAGCTTTCTAACATCAGCAGGATATGCAAAGAGAGAATTTCAGTGTGCATGTGTATACACATTTTATACAGTGCTCTATACATTGTCTAAAATGAAGGTTGGTCTATACACTGATTGGAAAGCCATCTGAAATATGGGTGGATTTCCAAATAACAATGAAATCAACCAACATGCTGAGTAAACACAAAAGAATATTCAACTAGAATATTCAACATTTATAGACATAGTGTAGATTTAGAACAGGGAACTCTTGGCCATTTGAAGTAAAAATTTAACTATAAAACCCATTTGTCTACCTGTGACTGTTTTTTTTTTTTTTTTTTTCAATCTTATAACACAAGCCCATTTTTTGCAAATGCACCTAAGCACGGCGTCTTCTACTACCACTGAGACGAGTGTAAAAAACACACATAAAACTCCACAGACGCATGAGAAAACATGTCCATCAACACATCACAATGAAGGATTCAATGTTTAACGCCTCATCTGTATCCTCTCAGGCCCTCGTGTACTATAACCTCCCAGCATTAAAATAAGCGCGAGCAGCCGAAATAGTCAAAGAGATTTGTTTAGTTTGCAAGCCAGGGTCTCGGGAGTGGACAGGACTCTTGTGTTTACTGCGTTAATCCTGCGGTTGTGTGTTTGTGCGAGAGAGTGTGGGCGCACAATAGAAACTATCTCGATGGGTTATGCAAATCAGTCCTCGCTGCATGCAAACAAGGCTGAGCTACAACACGGGGCGAAGGGTGATTCGCTGAGTGAGAAAACAAACGCATGCTATGTGTCATCTGGCGTCCTGCACTGAAGGCATTAAGGCTTAGCATTAAAGCCTAGCATGACAGCTCCTCGTTAATAAAGCCTACACATCACATTCCCCCAAAAGGCTTCAAAGAAAACGAGTGATCTGACAGCTGCTAGTGGTGTTGGGTGTTTTTTTTTTTTTCTACTGATAACTGCATGAAGGTACTTCTTTGGTTCTGTTTTTCCACAATCCAGCTTCCCACACAGATAAACTTCACTTCCTTCACGCTATGTGTCATCGTAGCCATCTGTAGCTCTCCGCTAACCCGGGCTACAAATAACCAGGAATAAATACCCTCGCTTGCTGAACACATGCCTCAGATATACTACGTCTCTCTGGACCTGGAGAAAATCGAGCCGTAGTCTATTATTACAACGTCAGAACGTCTATTCTGGAGGACGTCTGTCTAAATTAGCTGTTCCAGGAATAAGCTACTATAAGTGACTCACACTAGCATGTTTGTGCTTACGTTAGCAAATGCTAATCAGCGATTCTGTACGAGATCGATCGAGTTATCTTATTTCCAAGCAAATGAGATATAAGTCTAAAAAAAAACTACGCGCATGGAAACGTTTCTATTTTGCACGTGAGCTGATATTTCTTCAGTCCCCACTTCACTTCAGTGATTCATTGTTAAAAGTAATAAAAAGAGTGCAGTGTGGCCTCTCATTACATGTATGTAGGCCATGTTAAAAAAATTTATTTACTACATTTATAATGGTTTAACGGCCATTTAAATAAAAAACACCTATATAATGTTCTGGTGTCCACATACTTTTGGCCAGTGTAGTGTAATTTAATAGCATGCATTGATTTTTTATGCAGTTTCACCTTGTTTAATGTATGATCGATCTATCTATCTATCTATCTATCTATCTATCTATCTATCTATCTATCCATCCATCCATCCATCCATCCATCCATCCATCCATCCAAAAAATTACACACACACCAGCGCAGTGAGACAAATACACAACAATAAAGCTAAACACACTGACACATCTGTGAGGCTGGAGACTGTTTACTTATTGCAGATTGATGTGTTCTATCAAGGCCATCACCACTACACACACACACACACACACACACACACACACACACACACACACACACAGTGCAGACTTAAAACTTCCTGCGCTTTGCTAAACACATTGTGTAAACAAGTGAGAGTGCTCGAGCTTTAAATCGACTCCCAACAGAGCAGAGTCACATGAGCTTCTGATTATTGTACACACACACACACACACACACACACACACACTTATTTTAGCATAAACAGCCCACTAAAGGCATGTTGGCATTTAAAACTGATACATAATTATTTGGATTACTTTATTTGAATTAGTCTCTCTTGTCTCTCTGTCTTTCTCTCTGTCTCCCTACTTCTTTCTATCTCATTCTATTTACCTCTTTTTGTCTGTCTTTCTCATTGTCTCTGTGTCTCTCTGTCTGTCTCTCTTTGTCTCCCTGTACCTCTCTGTCTGACTCTTTCTTTGTCATCCTGTCTTTGAGTTTCCCTGTCTCTCTTTTTGTCTCCCTGTCTCACTCTCTTTGTCTGTCTCTTTGTCTTCCTGTATCTCTCTCTCTTTCTCTCTCTCTCTCTCTCTCTCTCTTTCTGACTCTGTTCCCCTGTCTCTCTTTGTCTAACTCTTTTTGACTTCCTGTCTCTGTCTATGACTGTGTCTCCCAGTCTCTCTCTCCCTCTCTAACTCTTTGTCTCCCTGCCTCTCTCTCTCTCTCTCTCTTTCTCTCTCTCTCTGTCTCCCTGCCACTCTCTGTCTTTGTCTCCTTATCTCTCTCTGTCTGTCTCTCTGTCTCTCTCTATCTCTTTCTCTCCCAGCCTCTCTGTCAGTCTCTAACATTTGGTCTTCCTGTCTTTTTGTCTTTCTTTCTGTCTTCCTTATTCTGTCTCTGTGTATCCTCTTTCTTTCTCGTCGCCTCTTTGTCACTCGCTGTCATTTTTTCTGTCTCCCTGCCACTCTCTGCCTGTCTGTTTTTCTCTCTCAATTTGTCTCCCAATACATCTCTCTCTCTCTCTCTCTCTCTCTCTCTCTCTTCCTCTTTCTCCACCACTCTATCTATTTTTCTCTATCTGTGCATCTAAAGCAGGATGAGAGTCATGGTGATGTCTCAGTTGTTCTCTGCAATGTCGCCCAGTCTCACTTTGTTCCGTACACATTAAAGCTTTACTGACATTTCTGCTCCTCTCTCTCTCTCTCTCACACACACACACACACACACACACACACACACACACACACACACACACACACACACACACACACATAGTAATTCAGATATGCAGATGTCCAACAGACAAATCAACAGTTCCCTTTAACAGCTCTAAATTAATTACATGACGTGATTTATTCGGCTCCCATAGCACGTCGCTCTGTCTCCGATCCAGCTGTCGCTGTTATAGAAGAATGAAACAGGAGTTTTCCTTTATCCACATGTTCAGTTTGTGATGCATCTCGGAGCGTCCTGAAAAGTGCCCTGAAAAACTAGAGCTCGTCATCTGTGTATGAGGAATTTCTCTTTCCTCATTCAAAGGAAAAGATGCCAAATCTGAACAAAGCTTCTTGAAAAGATTCTCCTCTGACTTCATTTACTTTCAGGGCACTCTTACATAAAGGCACACACACACACACACACACACACACACACAAACACACACACACACACACCCCTTATTTTCAAGCTCTTAGCAGGATATAGGAAATCAGCAACACACACCACTTCAAACATGTTACATTATACAGTACAGTACCATATAAGGTCAAAAGTATTTGGACACCTGACATTTCTGACTTCACTTAAAAAAAATGCAAACAAGATTCCATCTATCTATCTATCTATCTATCTATCTATCTATCTATCTATCTATCTATCTATCTATCTATCCATCCATCCATCAATCTATGGTTAGCAGACACTGTCCTGTGTATATTCATTGTACATCTAATACAGTTGTTTTTTTGCACAACTTATAATCTGTTGTTCTTTTTTATTTACAGCATGAAACTAAACAAACCTCTTACACAAGCTACCTCATCCATCTGAAAAGTGGAAATTACACAATATCATGTTCCAGGGTTTTAATTTTTATTATTAAGTTCTTATAAATATCTGGACACCTGACTTTTCCAGACATCGATGGTTCTTTCCAAAACTGTTACCACAAAGGTGGAGGAAGGTGATTGTATAGAATGTCTATGGTGCAGTTTTCTTCACTTAAACTGAGAGACTTAAACCAGTTCCAGCATGACAATATCCCAAAACCAGCTCAATATGAACGCTGACTGCACCACAGACCTCCTCACCTCACCTTCATCAGTACCTGATTTTACTAACACCCTTGTGGCTGAATGAGCACAAATCTCCACAAAATAGTTTTATTTTTTATTACAGGATGTGAATAAGTTTTATGTACTTGGCTCCCTGGTGGTCTAGCGGTTAGGATGCGGCGCTCTCACCGCTGCGGCCCGGGTTCGATCCCCGGTCAGGGAACCAACCTCAGCCATTAGGGTTGCACAAGCCTTAGTGCCGGACCTAAGCCCGGTTAAATGGGGAGGGTTGCGTTAGGAAGGGCATCCAGCGTAAAAACATGTGCCAAATCAAACATGCGGATGATCCGCTGTGGCGCCCCCTAATGGGAGTTAGTTAATAAGTTTAATGTACTCAGTTGGTTACTAGACAAACACTATTTAATTTGAGTAAAAATGTCTGATTCCTATTAAAGTAAAACGTATAAAAGTTTGTAATGGACCTCAATTTTTAATGGACTTCAGGATGACAAACAAAAAAGTCATAATCTATGAGAACTCACAGGATAATGGATGTAGTTGAGTGTTCCTCCTGCACATCAGACCTTTCTAACCTTTCTAAGAATAGAGTTTTCCATAGTTTTACACACACACACACACACACACACACACACACACACACACACACACACACACACACACACACACACACATACACACACACACACACATATATACAGTAAAATAACTCTTACTCTCTATTACTCAAGAGAAATGTAGGATTACTGAATTCACTTCAGTGTTTTTTTTGTGAAATGTAGAAAATCAGAAAAAAAAACATGTAGTGAAAAAGAAATACATAGAAATGAAAGTGAAATGCACATAACTGAAAACATTTGCGCACAATAACATTAAAAACTTCTTTACTATCCAACACATAAATCTAAGTAAAATTGATTTTACAATTAAAGGGATCGCTGGCTCGGAGAACTCTGTTCCAGACACACACAGAACGGCAATAAAAACTCATTTAGTTTCCTCGACTCAAACGATATAACATATATAAGACACACATAAAAGAGTAATCATTCATCACGTGCAACTAAAAAGAGGCTGCATTACCTTTTTATTTTGGATTCCTTTCCAAAAATCCTTTTTCATGACATCTCATCATATACACCATATGCCAAAAGTATTGGGACACCCCACTTTTCCAGCCAGATGTTCTTCTTTCCTAAACTTTTACCACAAATTCAGAGGAACACATCTGTATAGGACGTCTTCGGATCCCGTAGCATGAAATTGTTTCCTTCCCTTGAACTCGGAGACCTAAATTTGTTCCTGCACGACAATTCCCTTGTGCACAAAGGCAGATCCATGAAGATATGGTTTAATGGGTTGGAGTGGAAGATCTGCTATAGAGATATAATGAATTCTGACTGCCCAAGGAATCCTCATAAATATATATAAATAATACTATTAAGTATGACTTACACAACTTTTCTGGCTTCACTACTTTGCATTAAATCATTGTAACACACCAGACACTCTATTAAAGTGTCCAGGCAACCATATGTATATGCACACACCATGTACACTGGGTAAAGATCATGCAATTTCTATGAAACAAAGTATAAATGGAAAGCGCGTGCGAAACTCTGCACAGTTATACATCTAAACATCTCTTGTACAATACATCTCCTCTCTATTATCCCGCACTGATGCACATTCATTCCCATGCATTACACAGTTACTGCATGAGTGCCTAATGCAGGTTGTATGTTGCATGTGCAGGTCCTCTTAGAGATGCAATAAAAAGCAAAAAACAAAAACAAACAAACAAAAAACAAACAAACACAACACTCAGGTGGGATCTGAGCTGCGCGCGCAGTTGCATTGCAGCTGGGTCAAAATATCACCCAACACACTTCTGTACTTAGTGCACTGTAAAAAACAAAATAAAAGAAAGAAAGAAAGAAAGAAAGAAAGAAAGAAAGAAAGAAAGAAAGAAAGAAAGAAATCCAACCACAGATTCTTACCTCGGGTTAATATTCCAATGTGAATAAAATCCCGCTGCATGTATTCAGATGTGTGTGTGTGTGTGTGTGTGTGTGTGAGAGAGAGAGAGAGAGAGAGAGAGAGAGAGAGAGAGAGAGAGAGAGAGAGAAAGCGCACTTTCTCCGCCTGAGTCTGATCTCATCTGATCTGTGTGGAGCTCCGACGCCAGCGCGCAGGTTGCACTTATGCGGCGTCAACAGTGACATAATTCCACACACACACACACACACACACACACGCACACACACACACACACACGCGCACGCACGCACGCACGCGCGCACACACAGAGAGACACGCGGTCGCTCTGTCTACCGCTTGGCTCATTCTCTTTCTTTCTTTCTTTCTTTCTTTCTTTCTTTCTTTCTTTCTTTCTTTCTTTATTCTTTTTTTCTGTTTTCTTTTATCTATCTATCTATCTATCTATCTATCTATCTATCTATCTATCTATCAGATTGTAAACATTCAGTATTGCCAAATCATTAAATCGTTACAAAGCATCATTAGGATAGAATTGAAAAAGAAAATGAAATAAAATTAGTGAAAAAAAAGGCAGTTTATATTTATAAGATATAAAATTAAATAAACACAATAATCCCTCGCTTTACTGTGGTTCGACTCTCGCGCCCTCGGTTTATCACCGAATCGCATTTGCCACATAACTAACACACAGACCAAAAAACTTATATGGAATTGTTTTTTTATGGAGTTTTATCTTAAAATAATGAAATGTACTAATAAAAATATAATTATTAATCATTAAATGAAGTAAAAAGTGGCGTCCGTTTATCGCGGGCGGTTTTGAAACGTAACCATCGCGATGAACGGAGAATTACTGTATATATACTAAAGATATCCAACCCATAAAACAATCTGTATGGAATTATGTAATAAACATAGAAATAAAATAAAAAGTAGCTCCATTCAGCTTTTATAACATTTAGCTTGGCAAAGTCATGGCCTTCTCTCCTTCTTGCCTTCTTAACGTACGTTAGATCATCACATGTCTCGTGCAGAGGAAAGAAAGAGCACAGAGTCAGTAGCCCTATTAGTGTTTGGACTACTGTACACATCCATGTTATGGCAAGAAACACACAGTTAAAACACTTCATCATTACTTTAAGAAATGAAAGTCAGTCAAAAATTCTCAAGAACTTTAAATGCATTCCCAAGTGCAGTCTCCAAAACCCTCAAACACCCTTCTACCTCATGTCTGAGTTATTGGTCCAAGAAGGTAAGGGATGGAGTGCTGCATCGGATGACCTCCACAATCATCTGATCTCAATCCGGTTGAGATGGATTTGAGAGGAGTTGGACGGGAGAGAGAATGAAAAGCAGCAAACAAACACTCAACACCTCTTTGAAGGAACTCCTCAAGATTGTTGAAAAACCATTCCATGTGACTACCTCGTGAAGGTGACTGAGAAAATGCCTACAGTGTACAAAGCTGTCATCAAACCAAAAGCAAGTTATTTTAAAGAATTACAAATATAAGACATATTATTGGAGGTTTCACATGTTTTGATGACTACATAGTCCTGTAGGTGCTCATAGTCTGTTAATAGTTCTCACTATTTATGTAGAATGTTAAAAAATAAGAAACATAAATAAAAAACACTGAGGGAGAAGGTGTGTCCAAAGTTCTGAAGAACTATAAGCAAATTAAAGCTCTTAGTGGTAAAATAATTCCAGTCAGAAAGATTGTCGTAAAATCTTGACCCGATTGGCCCAGCATAGGCACTGAAGGTGCTTTCCCTTACATCACAGTGCCTTTCTGCATCCGGGATTCCCTGTTACACACACACACACACACACACACACAGCACTGTAACACACACACATACAGCCTTATAACACACACCCACAGCACTGAAACACACAACCACAGCGCTGAAACACACACTTACAGCACTGTAACACACACCTACAGCACTGAAACACACACTCACAGCACTGTAACACACACCTACAGCACAGTAACACACATCATTATAAAACACATCTACAGCACTGTAACACACACCTACAGCACTGTAACACACACCTACAGTACAGTAACACACATCAATATAACACACATCTACAGCACTGTAACACACACCTACAGCACTGTAACACACACCTACAGCACTGTAACACACACCTACAGCACAGTAACACACATCAATATAACACACATCTACAGCACTGTAACACACACCCACAGCACTGTAACACACACCTACAGCACTGTAACACACACCTACAGCACAGTAACACACATCAATATAACACACATCTACAGCACTGTAACACACACCTACAGCACTGTAACACACACCTACCGCACAGTAACACACAGCATTATAACACACATCTACAGCACTGTAACACACACCTACAGCACAGTAACACACATCATTATAACACACATCTAGAACACTGTAACACACACATACAGCACAGAAACACACACATACAGCACTGTAACACACACCCACAGCACAGTAACACACACCTACAGCACAGTAACACACATCATTATAACACACACATACAGCACTGAAACACACACATACAGCACTGAAACACACACATACAGCACTAAAACACACACCCACAGCACTGTAACATACACCCACAGCACTGTAACACACCTTTAGCACTGTAACACACACCTACAGCACTGTAACAAACACCTACAGCATGATAACACACACCTACAGCACTGTAACACACACCTACAGCATTATAACACACATCTACAGCATTATAACACACACCTACAGCTTTATAACACACACCTACAGCACTGTAACACACACCTACAGCACTGTAACACACACCTACAGCATAGTAACACACACCTATATCATTATAACAGACAACTATAGCATTATAACACACACACACATGTCAACATTTATTGTGATTATTTTCTAGGGCTTTTCACACACACACACACACACACACACACACACACACACACACACACACACACACACACACACACACACATAGTAACGTAGACCTTCAACTTAGTATTAATACATATTTATCGATTGGTCAGTGCTACTAATTGTCATACTGCAGCATGTGTGTGTGTGTGTGTGTGTGTGTGTGTGTGTGTGTGTGTGTGTGTGTGTGTGTGTGTGTGTGTGTGTGTAAAAAGCCCTAGAAAATAATCACAATAAATGTTGCCACAGCGCCATCTAGTGTTAGATCTGAATCTGTTCAACATGTCTCCACGATGAGGTGGCAGTGATAATCATAATGATTGTTGGTGATGATGATGATGATGATGATGATGATGAGGAAGAGGAAAAAGACGATATAACTTGTTGATTAGTTTAATAAAGATGAAGATGATGATGATAATGTGAATGATTATTTTCATTAATTATTAATTTCATTATTATTATTATTGTTGATATTATTACATTACTATTGTTAATGAGGATGTTGATAATGAATACAGTTGTTAATTATTACTGATTTTTTATTTCAAGGTTATTGATTAATTATATTTTATTTACACTGCCCCATGATTGGGGAGGAGCAGCAGACAGGACAATTAATGTTAGTATTTAGAGATATATTTAAAGCCCATATAATGAGTCATATGAAAGCTTCTTAAATAAATTATGTTGTTTAAATCCATGACTGTGGTTGTTTTTAAAGTGGAGAGAAATAGAGCTGGTGTGAATGTACAGTATATATACAGTATTTATGCTTTCTGATAAAATAACACAAAACTCAATAGTTTTGAGAACCTTCAAGATGCAACATTACAGCTTTTAGTCAACTGAATTGAGTTTATAACAGGAATTTCATCAGGAGTGAAACCACTGTAGCCTTTTAAAGGTTTTTCCTTCTAATGTACAACCATTAATTTGTTAACAGTTAATATTAAATGTAAATGTTCTTACTTTCCCTGTCCATTATAACATTTAAAGTCTAAACAAAAGCTTTAATCTATCAAGCTATTAAAGGAAATCTGGCTAGTAAGGCAGCAACTCTTTGCTGTGCCTGGATCAATGTTATATTTAATATAAATATAAAAAAAAAAAAACACGCACAAGAAACAAGATCATACTAAACATTTAATTGTTCACGAGTAAATAAAAGGAATGTGGTTTATATACACAGAAACAGTGTAAGAAAAACAAAGCAGCCTTGTGTACATTTTCATGTTCTCATCCACTTCCTGCTCATTTATGATGCAACTGTATTGCAGGATTAATTTGCATTACTGAGAAACCACTGATGATATTCATTTCATAGCAATGACTGGACCAAATGCTGCCACTGACTCCCATTGTGAAGCCTGATTTTGGATGTCAGACTCATAATGGACTGAGTTAGCTTTTGCTAGCTAGTGTGTATGCTAGTGTGTGCTAATGTATGCTAGTTATTCTATCCTATTAAAGAAATTACCATAGCTTTGAGTAGATACGTGTAAGAAAAATTAAATGAACAGATGTCAACATATACACTAAAAAAAACATATTTCAGCACAATCTGCTTGCCTTGAATTTTATCTACACTATATAAACAAACCTGAATTTTCAGGCCACATGGGGTTTTTCCCCAAACTGTTACCACAAAGTTGCAAGAATACAGTTGTATAGAATGTCTTTGTATGCTGTATCATTTTATATTTTCCATTCACTTGAACTAGGAGACCCAAACCATTTCCAATGCGCAAAGCCGGCTCCGTGAAGATATAGATTGAAGCTATAGAGCTCTGCTCCCAAAACTAATGAACATCTTTGGAATGAATGTAAATGCTGACTGCACCTCAGGCCTCCTCACCTCACCTACATCAGTACCTGATTTTACTAACACCCCTTGTAGCTGAATTAGCAGAAATCTCCAAAAGCACACTCACAATGTTAATCTAGTGGAGATTTGTATAAATGCAAATGGGAACTAAATATTTAACGGGATGTTCAAAAAACACTTAAGAATCTTATGGTCAGGAGTCCTATATTGCACCAATGAGACCTGCACTAAATAACTCATTTA
>MU562658.1:2210555-2379736 GCA_024362625.1 Silurus asotus
GGCTTGGCAGATTGACATACAGAAATATCAGCAGACAGAATGAGAAAAAGAGCAACAAACAAATACACAAAGACAGACAGAGTAACAGACACCAAGAGCCACAGTCAGAAACAGACAGAGTTAAAGAGAGACAGACAGAACGACAGGAAATAAATAAAACCTGTCCATTTATCCAAGTCTGTCATCGTCTGAGGCTGGGTGTGAGACTCCGAGTTACCGTCTGAAAGCAGCACACTTTCATTACAACAGTGAAACAGAACACAATGCTGCACAGTTTCATGTCGGCCATTTTAAAATGCTATAATGTCTTGAAATGTGGTATTCTGTAGGGTCCTGATGTTGAACTGGAACGTTTTGTGCGCTACGTATGAACATTAAGATAATGCTTCGAAAACGTGTCATTATAACAATGTAGGTATGTACCAGTTTTAATGACTGCCTTCACTTCTGTCTTTTCTTCAGCCTTCACTTCAGTCTTCTCTTCAGTCTTCTCTTCATTCTTCTCTTTAGTCTTCTCTTCAGTCTTCCCTTCAGCTTTTACTTCAGCCTTTACTTCAGCCTTCACGTTGTCTTGCGGTTCCTCCGTCTCATTAACTGCTGATATAAAAGAATGCCCTGTTATTCAGGATTATAACAGGATTATTTCATTATCAACTTCATTAATGTTTCAGTTGACTCTTGCCAGTGTATACAATGCCCACCACAAAAATAATTCCATTTTAAACTGGCTACAATCCGATATAAAAAAATAATCAGCACCTTCTGTCCAACCGGATTTGATACCTTGAGCACTCTGTGGTAAATTGTGATTAAAATTGAATGGAATAAAATAACTCTTGCTGTCAGATATAACAATGATGTCTGTGTCCTTTTCCTTAATTTTCACAGCAATAAGTAACATAGCTTTTTTTTAAAGCTAAAAGAACGAGTGTGTGTTGAGGTTAATAGAACAAAAACATAATTAAAAGGATAATATGAAGGATATTTATCATCGGTGAGAAGAAAGTGGTGGTGGTGGTGGTGTGTGTGTGTTTTTATGTTGCATTTATTTGTTGTTTTTTGTTGTTGTTTTTTTTTTTAAGAAATTGTTTTTTTGCTCAAAATGTAAAATGAAGGAAAATGCCTCAATTATGGTTTCTTGCCATCATGTTTTGTGACTCATATTAGTATAAGAGCATTAATACAATCCTTTCATTACCCTACCAACTGAAATGCATCAACCCTCTCTGACCAATCAGATTAGATATCAGATAAGATATCAGGAGCACTGGATTATAAAATACATGTACCAATTCATTTGCGATGCTATGAATCTAAACCTATAACCTACGAATATGTAAGACAGCAGAATTAATATATACATACGCTGACACCGGTCCTGACATTCTTTAAGGGTCCTGAAGTTATTTGCGTTTCCAAAGCAGCCACCATAGAAGAAGCGTCTGCACTCGTTCACCTTGCTGTCAAAGAAGTAGCGAGGTACAATGCCTCGGCAGGGGCCCGGCTCGTCCTCCAGGTGGCATGGACTCTTTTTGGCTACAGAAAACAAATTAGTTGCTTAACAAATATAAAAATACTCTGCTTTAAAGAATGGTTTGGACAAAAATGAAAGGAAAAAAACCAAAAAAAACATTGTATATATATATATATATATTAATGGCATCGTCATTAAATCTATTACTTGAACAAAAACAACAACAACAACAACAACAACAACAGTTCATTTACAGTTCATTTACAGTTACATCCATTGGCAGATGATCTAATACAGAGCGACTTACAATTATCTCTTTCAACCAGCTAAGCGTTTAAGGGTTAATAGCCTTGCCCAAGGACCCAGCAGTGGCAGCATAGTGGTGCTGAGATTTAAACTCACAACCTTCTAATCAGAACTCCAAAAGCTTAACCAGTGAGCTACCCCTTTCCCATCACTGTAAAAGTGTGCTGTTCAATGAGGCAATTTTGAACCATTAGAATTATAATTATGGGTTCTCATAGCCCAAGCTTGTGAAATATACAGGTAATAGCTCCCAGCTTGACCAGTTAAACCTCCTAGAAACCTAGAAGTCACAGAGTCCCTTGAGTTCTCTGCTGATTATTAACTCAGCTGTTCCCCTGGCAGTAAGTCACTTTGGTGTCAGGGTGATTGATAATGTTTAGCTCTATCTAGAAGAGCACAGCCATTTAATAATAACCTAACAACCCCTTTGTTATTCAAAATGCATTTATAGAAGATGCTAATTAAAATGTTTGGCTGCAGTAGAGATCCATCAGGGTGTCAGGCAGCCCACCTTTTCACAGACAAAACATATCAAAACTGATATGTCCTTTTGTCCGATTTTTTTTCCAGCTATTGTACATGCTGTGCACTGAAATGAGACACAGCCTGCCTGAACCAAATCACCTACAGCATTTGGATTTATAGTTTGCAACTTGACCTGAAGCAATGTAATAAGCAGCAGTCCATTAATCACTGCAGCACCCACTCTGAACAAAAGTGGATATATTTATCAAAATGTCCTCAACATGAGATAAATTTTTTCTCAAAAGAAATATTACAGAACATTTTATCATTTCCCCTTGTCATATCTCCTTTTCTGGAACCCTTTCACAATACTAAATTGTGCAATTTTTTGTCTGAATTGAAATTCATTATATGACTACTGAAAAGTCAGAAGGGCTAAACAGCTACAAACTCCAAGATATGAAGACACTGCTAGCATAAAATAATGCTAACCAGAGCCCTCCACTACTTACAATTTTGAAAACATAATGTATAAACTGCGATTTCCCAATTACATCCTTCATTAGTTTATACCCATACGTAGCTACAGTAGCACTCAGCTAGTCAGCAAACTGACTAATTAAGTAGTTGGTTGTAGACAACCTTCTCTCTTATTATTGTCTAATTGGTGTATCTTTGTTTGTACTTTAAGGCTAAAATCTCACCATAATTCTGTTCAATTTGGACTATGAATTAATTAATTAATTAGCTTATTTGTTAGCTGGAACGCTGACACACCTCTCTGTTCATGACTCCAAGGAAACTGTTAACTGATATTCGGAAATATTAGTAAAGTATCTTCTGTGTATACATTTGATCAACTGTGAATGTGTATTTTAAATATTCCAACCCAAATCCCACATAAGAAGCAATAAAACACTGACTAAAATGTAAATAAAAAATGTTAATATAAATAAAAGAAAAGAGGAAAGTGTGAGTGCAGGACTAGACTGTGTGCAATCCAGACCTTAGACCTACTGAAAAAATTTGCCGCATCATGAAATGAAAATATGAAAAAGAAAACCCAGGACACTTTAGCAGCTTGAATCTTGTATTAGACACAAATGGAACACTATTCCTTTACGAAAACTCTAGCAAACGGTCTCCTCAGTTCCCAGATGTAAAATGACCTTTTTTTCCTCAGTATATTTCTCAGTTTAAACTTATGATATGTGGTTTAAGTGTCTACATATGCCTAATGTAATTATATAGGGTTATAAGATTTGCAAATAATTGCATTCTAATAATTGCATTCGTTCCTGTACATTGTCCAGAGGAATCCCCAAGACTGAGCTGGACTTCCTGATCAGCTTGTCCAGTCTCTTCCTTTCTGCCATAGAGATGCTGCTGCACCAGCAGACCACACCATAGAAGATGGCTGAGTCAAAAAAGGTCTTCAGTAGCTCTCCCTGCACTCTAAAAGACCTTAGTCTCCTCAGCAGAAAGAGTCTGCTCTGTCCTTTCTTATAAATTGCCTCAGTATTGTCTGTCCAGTCCAGTTTGCTGTTCAGATGAACATCCAGGTATTTGTAAGAGTCCACTCTCACAATGTCCTTTCGCTGAATGTTTACTGGTGGTAAAGTTTGTTTGTGCCTGTGAAAATCCACCACCAGTTCTTTATTTTTTCCCCGTGTTTATCTGGAGGCAGCTCCGTTGGCACCAGTCCACAAAGTACTCCCTGTCATTATCGTCCGTGATCAGACCGACGATGGCAGAGTCATTAGAGAAAATCTGCATGTGACAGGTTGCTGAGCTGAACATAAAGTCTGCAGTGTAGACGGTGAAGAACTTCCCTGTGAGGCTCCAGTGTTGCAGACAACCATGTCAGATTCACAGTCACGAGTCTTCACATACTGTGGTCGGTCTGTGAGGTAGTCCAATATCCAGGCAGACAAATGATGGTCCACTCCCATGTACACCATCTTATCCCTCAGGAGCACATGTTGGATGGTGTTAAAAGCACTAGAGAAATGTACCTCTAATTAGCGAATATGCCGTACACACACATGTCCACATTTATTTATTAAATGAACCTCCAGGTGAGCAACCCAAGTGATTTCATTCTGTCAGCATCTCTTCTGCTTAAACTAACAGGACAGATTCAGTGAAGCGATTCATATCCAGACTCTCACATCCATGAATAATGCAGGGAGCATCATGGCATCATGGGAATTGTGAAGGAAAGCAAGATAAGGTCTCTGCACACTGTTCCTGTTGATGAGGCTTTTAGTCTCATGGTGTGTTTTTCTGTCCGGGTGTTTTTCACAAAGAAACATATGAAGAGGCTCCTAAGAGCAGATGAAGTGTGTAACTCCCTGTGGATACGCCTCACCTCACCTCACACTTGTGTTATATTATTCTTGCTTACGGTGGCCACTAGATGGAGACACAGATCCTTCAAAAATATTTGCTCATTCAATAAGTGTGGACTAAATTAATGAAAGCTCATGGGGTTCATGTGAAGCTAATGTACAGAGGAGATCATTCTTCAGCACAGCTCTCTGAAGGATGAATATTCTGGAAACAAGTCAATGCTCAGCGTGAGTTGATTATATTTGATTTGGAAAGGCACACACCTGTCTATATGAGGTCCCACAGTTAACAGTGAATGTCGAAGCACAAACCAAGCCATGGAGTCCAAGGAATTGTCTGTAGACCTCTAAGACAGGATTGTATGGAGGCACAGATCTGGGACAGAAAGATTTATGCAGGATTAAAGGTCCCAGTAAGCACAGTGGCCTCCAACATCTGTAAATGGAAGAATTTTGAAACCAGGACTATTCCTAGAGCGGGCCTAATTTAGGGAGGTGACCAAGCTCCAGCGTTTCTCTGTGGAGAATGGAGAACCTTCCAGAAGAACAACCATCTCTCCAGCACTCCACCAATCAGGCCTGCATGGTATAGTGGCCAGACGGAAGTCACTCCTACGTAAAAAGCACATGACAGCCTGACTGGGGTCCTTGATGAGAACCTGCTCCAGAGCGCTCTAGACCTCAGACTGGGGCGATGGTACACACTACATCTTCTTATACAGATACACAAGCACTACATCCACACACTACATCTTCTTATTCAGATACACAAGCACTACATCTACACACTCCATCTTCATATAAAGATACACAAGCACTGCATCTACACACTACATCTTCTTATTCAGATACACAAGCACTACATCTACACACTCCATCTTCTTATTCAGATACACAAGCACTACATCTACACACTACATCTTCTTATTCAGATACACAAGCACTACATCTACACACTCCATCTTCATATAAAGATACACAAGCACTACATCTACACACATCTTCTTATTCAGATACACAAGCACTACATCTACACACTACATCTTCTTATTCAGATACACAAGCACTACATCTACACACTCCATCTTCATATAAAGATACACAAGCACTACATCTACACACTACATCTTCTTATTCAGATACACAAGCACTACATCTACACACTCCATCTTCATATAAAGATACACAAGCACTACATCTACACACATCTTCTTATTCAGATACACAAGCACTACATCTACACACTACATCTTCTTATTCAGATACACAAGCACTACATCTACACACACCATCTTCATATAAAGATACACAAGCACTACATCTACACACTACATCTTCTTATTCAGATACACAAGCACTACATCTACACACTACATCTTCTTATTCAGATACACAAGCACTACATCTACACACTATATCTTCTTATAAAGATACACAAGCACTGCATCTACACACTACATCTTCTTATACAGATACACAAGCACTACATCTTCTTATACAGATACACAAGCACTACATCTACACACTACATCTTCTTATAGAGATACACAAGCACTGCATCCACACACTACATCTTCTTATACAGATACACAAGCACTGCATCTACACACTACATCTTCTTATACAGATACACAAGCACTACATCTACACAGTACATCTTCTTATAAAAATACACAAGCACTGCATCTACACACTATATCTTCTTATACAGATACACAAGCACTACATCTCCACACACACACACACACACACACACACACACACACACACACACACACACACAACTACAAGTCAGTACTGACTGTTCCAGCAATTCCATTAAGTTCTGGACCTTTCTTATATTCTTCCTAGAGCTAATGCACTTCTTTCTGGACACTCCCTGTAGACTGTCACCTCCAGAATTAATGACACCCCTGGATTAAAAAATGTATGTTGAATTACTTTTGATCACCCTCAAAAAATAATAGGGTCACGATATCAAACATGTCATAAAATATCTACACTTCATCTTTATCAAGAAACCCAGATTCTAAAGGTTCTGACCCATACAACTTTTTAAGGTATCCTAAACAATTTTTACTAAAATTACCAGGGTTTCATAGATTCTGCTTAACGACATGTTACACTTGAACGATTTCTGGGTTCTAGATTTGCTGATTTCTTCTCTGTTATCCACAGATGCAGCTTAGACTGTTTGCTTTTCCAAATTGTGTTTTTAATGTATAATTGACGTACGGCTCGCTGAAGGTGTGACTTTGTTTCTCTGAATGAAAGGAATGGTTAATGTCTAATGATGCAACAATGAAAGACGACTCCACGCTCTCTATTTCACAGCGATCACCATCGTGGCGTGTCAGGGGTCCCCGAAGGAGCTGACAAATGCCACATCAAGCTGGAACCAAGACGAGCTGGTATTTGTGGTTCTTTTTCTCTTAGCACAAAAGGAGTAGAAATGTGAAGCACGATCACTTACTTTCAAATAAGAGATAATAAGAGCGAGTCACGTATAATAAGTCACGTATTTATGAGGAAAAATGTCACTTTATTACGAGAAAAATGCATCATGTTATTATGAAAAACATCACGTTAGTGCGATGGAAAAAGCGTCACAATATAACAAGAAAAAGCTTCACGTTATTACAAGGTATGACTTCACGTTATTGCAAAGAAAGCGTCATGGAAAAGGAAAAACCTCACAATATTATCATGAAAATATTATTATAACACAAAACATTATTATAAGGAAGCACTTCAGTTCACACCTAAGCTTTCAGTGGTGTCCTACCTAAATCAATCCACCTTTTAATACAATGTTTATGACCCCACAGCTATAGAAACAGCCTCTATAGGTTTAGACATTAATCGGCTAATTGTGCAGCAAATTAGGCCGTTTATGAAGCAGGCGCATCTAAACTGTGCGTGTACATTCTTCGCTTGCATGAGAGAACATAACTCTGTCATACCAGCAGGTGGCAGTAGTCAGTATTCAGCGTCCAAACTTAAAAACCAGTAGGCGAAGAACTGTAAATATTTATTCCACCTGCCGCGATCATCACTAACGTATTCGTGTAGCATGTCCGCTAAGTTACAAAGAAAAGAGCAAGAATGACGAGTGTGTTCCGTTTTTTTTTCTATAGTTCAATAGCTGACCTGAGTTCTCTTTCTCTCCGCTCTCTTTCGCTGACATTTACCACATTTTTGTTATTCAAAACTGATTTTTGTATCCAGTATACATTTTCATAGCCCTAATAAACATCTAACACATAAATTGATTAATCGGTTATCTGCAAGTACGATCCAATCCAATGCAATCGGCCAACCTCTAGTCTAGAGTAGCATGATGGTGAAAAAAGGCCACTTCACATTCGACCCAATGTTGGCCAGGGACCTCTACATTAACATATGACAATTGGCAGGTGCCCTTATCCACAGCAAGTTACGAATATCTCATTTATACAAGTGATTATAAAAGTCAAAAACAGTTCATATTAAAAAAAAAGTGATGAGGACAAAAAACCCTAAAAACTGAGTCGAAGTACCAACCAGGCAGAATATCCATCAAGCTGTATTTCAGCATCGAAATGATTTACAGCTCAGAATAAATGGAATGTGCTGAAGTAGTTTATGCCATTAGAGACAAATGCTTTGCCAGAAAGACCAGAAAAGCATGTTTTTGCCTGAATGAAAAGAAAATTCATAAATCTTGCTGTAACTCATCACCTGGATGCAAAGTGCTGTTTCTAATCAAATGTTTTGCAGACAGATTTTTGAAAAACATATTTGGCAGAAGTGATGACTGCAGAGAAAATCTTAGAAAGTCACAAAGCGCTCGGATGTTTACACACAAACCAAGTTGTGAGCTTTAATTTACTTTTTTTCAAGTCTCAAATCACAAAGTTACTCTATCACTAAAGCAGTATATAAGAATAAATAAGAGTAGACTGGTGTGGGGGTGCTTTGCTGGCCGTTTCAGAACGTGCTCGAGTCTATTAATGGAAGTCTTCAGACAAGAACAAGGAAGTCACTCCCAACGAAAACCTCAACATCTTCAGCTCTGCTACCTCCAGCTCCACCTCCTGTCTTTTACTCAATGCCACTGTCTCTGATCCATACATCATCACAGGTCTCACCACAGTCCTATAAACTTTCCCTTTCACTCTCACAGATACTCTTCTATCACAAATCACTCCTGCTATTACTCTTCTCCACCGACCCCCCCCCCAGCCTGCACTCTTTTCTTCACTTCTTTAACACACTCTTTGCACTATTGACCCCAGGTACCTGAACTCCTCCACCTTCTCCAGCTCTTCTCCCTGCAACTACACCACTCCACTGCCCTCCCTCTCATTCACACCCATGTACTCTTTATAGTACTCTGTAGTTTGCTGACCTAAGCTAATTTTATAAATGTTTATGATATTTATTACTTGTGCTAGCTAGAGGACTAGAATAAAGTAAACAAGTGCTGTCATAAAACTAAAAGCTGGACACCGAATAAGACATGAGTTTCAGAGTTTAAATTATTTTACAGTCGACAAATACAAACCCACGACTGTTGAGCAGCTGGAATTCTGTCTCAGACAGCAATACACTATTGGACAAAATGGTCAATTCCTTTCTCCTTTGACAAAATGGCAAATTGTAATCTTACGCACTAAGAGTTACCAGTTATCTTCCAGTTATTTAAAAAAAAAAAAAAAAAAAAAAAAATCTGTTCCAGCATGAAAATGCCCCTGTGCCCAAAACCAACTCCATGAAGAAATGGTGTATAGGGGGTTGGAGTGGTAGATCCTGCATGGTCTGTTATAAACCTTGCATCCCTTCTGAACACCTTTGGAGTGAGTGTGAACGCTGACTGCATAGATGCGAGATGTTTAAAAAGCAATGAATCTTATAGTCAGGTGTCTATGATTATGATGAGCTCCTGCTTGTGCAGTCCTACCGAAGACACTCGCTTGAATCAATCATTTGTGCGATCCAAACATGTGGAAGTGGAGGAGGGAGCGGCCAGCTGGTGAATTCATAACCTTGTAAAAGCGCAGTGTCAACGTGTTTACACAGTGACTCCTGCGATGGCGTGTTATTTTTATTGGCTTTAAGATACTCTTATCTCAGTGTTTCAGGGGGATGCGTGACAGTCCCACTGTATCAGATTAGAGAGTCACACCAGTTAGCACAGCTGAACAAAGAGGAGTGTGTAAACCAGTTTTAGAGGTCTCGGGTTTGAAGCTGGAATCAGAAACAGTACATTTAGAGCATAGACTCCATTATCCAGACCAACTTATAATTATCTGTGTGGGTAAGGGTTAAGGGCCTTGCTCAAGGGCTCAGCAGTGGCAGCATGGTGGAGGTGTGATTTAAACCCTTCTGATCAGAATTACCATGTCTTATCCAAAATGTCTTATTTTTTATATTTTTTCTGCAAATAAATTGTAAAAAATTTCAAATTAAAATGAAACATAAAACGGATTTCTACCAATTTCACTTTCAACATGGCTAGAAATAAATGACGGAAACAAAAAGGCTAAACTTTATTTATTGTCATGCTTTAAGCCAGGTGAACACTGTGCGATATTGGAAACGATTTGTTTGTCTGAGATATATTTTATAAATCGTCAATGATTCCTATTATCCTAGGCTAATATCTGTAGTGTTTGATCGCGGGTTTGACATGTTAACCTTTCCTGCTTGAGTCTATTAATAAAAGTCTTCAGACAAGACAGAACAAGGAAGTCATTGCCATTAATAGTAAGGCTGTATTTAGTTTGCTGACCTAAGCTTCTTCTGCTCCCATTAGGGGGCGCCACAGCGGATCATCCATCTCCATACCCTCCTGTCCTCTACATCTGCCTCTTTCACACCAACTACCTGCATGTCTTCCCTCACCACATCCATAAACCTCCTCCTTGGTCTTCCTCTTTTCCTCCCTCCTGGTGGCTCCATCCTCAGCATTCTCCTACTGATTTACCCTATGTCCCTCCTCTGCACATGTCCAAACCATCTCAATCTCGCCTCCTTCACCCTGTCTCCAAAACGTCCTACATGCGCTGTCCCTCTAATTAACTCATTTCTAATCTTGTCCATCGTCGTTACTCCCAACGAAAACCTCAACATCTTTAGCTCTGCTACCTCCAGCTCCACCTCCTGTCTTTTACTCAATGCCACTGTCTCTAAACCAAACAACATCTCAGGTCTCACCACAGTCCTATAAACTTTCCCTTTCACTCTCACAGACACTCTTCTATCACAAATCACTCCTGCTATCACTCTTCTTCCCCCCCCCCACCTGCACTCCTCCACCTTCTCCAGCTCTTCTCCCTGCAACTACACCACTCCACTGCCCTCTTTCTCATTCACACACATGTACTCTTTATAGTACTCTGTAGTGTGCTGACCTAAGCTAATTTTATAAATGTTTATGATATTTATTACTTGTGCTAGCTAGAGGACTAGAATAAAGTAAACAAGTGCTGTCATAAAACTAAAAGCTGGACACCGAATAAGACATGAGTTTCAGAGTTTAAATTATTTTACAGTTGACAAATACAAACCCACGACTGTTGAGCAGCTGGAATTCTGTCTCAGACAGCAATACACTATTGGACAAAATGGTCAATTCCTTTCTCCTTTGACAAAATGGCAAATTGTAATCTTACGCACTAAGAGTTACCAGTTATCTAGATCAAAATAAATAAATAAATAAATCTGTTCCAGCATGAAAATGCCCCTGTGCCCAAAACCAACTCCATGAAGATATGGTGTATAGGGGGTTGGAGTGGTAGATCCTGCATGGTCTGTTATAAACCTTGCATCCCTTCTGAACACCTTTGGAGTAAGTGTGAACGCTGACTGCATAGATGCGAGATGTTTAAAAAGCAATGAATCTTATAGTCAGGTGTCTATGATTATGATAAGCTCCTGCTTGTGCAGTCCTACCGAAGACACTCGCTTGAATCAATCATTTGTGCGATCCAAACATGTGGAAGTGGAGGAGGGAGCGGCCAGCTGGTGAATTCATAACCTTGTAAAAGCGCAGTGTCAACGTGTTTACACAGTGACTCCTGCGATGGCGTGTTATTTTTATTGGCTTTAAGATACTCTTATCTCAGTGTTTCAGGGGGATGCGTGACAGTCCCACTGTATCAGATTAGAGAGTCACACCAGTTAGCACAGCTGAACAAAGAGGAGTGTGTAAACCAGTTTTAGAGGTCTCGGGTTTGAAGCTGGAATCAGAAACAGTACATTTAGAGCATAGACTCCATTATCCAGACCAACTTATAATTATCTGTGTGGGTAAGGGTTAAGGGCCTTGCTCAAGGGCTCAGCAGTGGCAGCATGGTGGAGGTGTGATTTAAACCCTTCTGATCAGAATTACCATGTCTTATCCAAAATGTCTTATTTTTTATATTTTTTCTGCAAATAAATTGTAAAAAATTTCAAATTAAAATGAAACATAAAACGGATTTCTACCAATTTCACTTTCAACATGGCTAGAAATAAATGACGGAAACAAAAAGGCTAAACTTTATTTATTGTCATGCTTTAAGCCAGGTGAACACTGTGCGATATTGGAAACGATTTGTTTGTCTGAGATATATTTTATAAATCGTCAATGATTCCTATTATCCTAGGCTAATATCTGTAGTGTTAGATCGCGGGTTTGACATGTTAACCTTTCCTGCGGTGTGACTTCGCCTACGACGACCACTAGGAGCGCTGAACCTGATGACGAAATTAGCGCGTCAATTTTAAACCACCTCAGGGAAAATGCCAAAATGAGTCAGGTGGACAGTACAGCAAGGAGTCTTATTTGGTTATAGAGGAGAAAATGAGTGTTTGTATGAGGTTTTTATTATCATAAACAAAATGAACACTACAGACTGTTTTTGTTTGCTGCTAGCTACCATTAGCTACCAATCGCAAAGGAGGATTAAAAAATTACACTGTGTGCCCAGCATAAGCCAGTATCGGTATCCCAGGATGCATTGTGAGGGAGACTAAAACACCCAATCAAAAGAGACTAACGGTTTTGAGTTCCTGAATAAGAATTCCAATCTGCAAGGAAGGTTTTTATTTATTTATCGGAAAATGCTTTAATTGAATTCAGTATTACTCTTATGGAGTTTCTGTCCTCAGAACTAAACCGTTCCTCAGGCATACAGTTGTGACAACACCGATTGGCCCTGGTTAACGTCAGCGCGTCACTGAAAAAGTACAGAGCTCTGTCGAGTTCATTGTGAGCAAAAAAAAGACCCGCTTACCTTTGACCACACACATTACTTCGCATTGTTCCTCCGTCTCGAAATTGTTCTCATTGCCCTGACAGCCTCCGTACTCAAACAGCTCGCAGCGTTGCGTCTCGATGTTATAGTAGAATCTGTCGATTAATGCCTTGCAGGGGCCTTCGTCCTTCTTCAGGGCGCACCAGTGATGGAAAATCTTGAGTGGAAGTTGCTTTCCATCTGCACAGAAGAGTAATAATAAGTCTGTGAAAGGATAAAAAAAAAAGAAAATGCCCCAACTCTGAACCTGTGACTTTGCATTACAATAGTAAAAGTGAGGTATTAGAATTTTAAACTGACTACACCGTAAAAAGACAAAAGACTCTGAAATTCTTTCAACTTTTAGGTGTCAGATGCCATGCTGCCTGATGCACCTCTGCTTTTCACGTCATGGGGTGACAAAAACAAAAAAAAGTGTAAATAATTCACTAAGGAGGTACTGAGGTTTGAACTCATGACCTTTCGATCAGATGTTTGCCATCAACAGAAACCACAGAGCACACAGCCAGAAAAACCGAACAACATTCTAGCTGTTACTAAAATGTATAAAGAATGAGAGGGGAAGATGGGAATGTATAGCACATTAGCTAGTTTTATTCAGGACTTTCTGACAAACTTTTAAATATTTGTTAACTTCCACAATCATGAGATTATTATTTTTTTTTTTCCAGTTTAAGAATTCCTCTAGACTAAATACATACACTTACTATGTTCATATTATTATAAAAAATTTAGCAGGGGGGGGGGTTCTGCATTTAAAGAATATATACAGTAATACGTGTTGAATAGGTTCATTCTAAAAGCTATTTGAAAAAGAACTGGATATTATTATTTTTTTTCCAGTTTAAGAATTCCTCTAGACTAAATACATACACTTACTATGTTCATATTATTATAAAAAATTTAGCAGGGGGGGGGGTTCTGCATTTAAAGAATATATACAGTAATACGTGTTGAATAGGTTCATTCTAAAAGCTATTTGAAAAAGAACTGGAATGAAAGAGCATGTGGAGTAAACAGAACCCACAGTTATAGCTTTCACAGATGGTTTGGGTTTTGACTGTCAGCTTCCTACTGCAGGTCATCTACTTGACCTTCAGCACCCTGAACTCCCAAATGAACAGGAAACACAGGAATGTGTGATTTACTGCAGTCTTTCAGAGACAGGGATTGCTCAGCAAATGAATATGACTAACGGGAAGATATCAAATTTGTCTGAACTCCTCTTTGAACCCCAGTTCTCGAGATAATGATTTAGAGTGCATTCGTTCTCATATTATATACTCACAGTATATACAAATAAAAATACACCATCATGTTTACTCTCTTTTTTGAATTTCCAACTTTTTCTAACATCACAGGCAATTTCTTAGATTGTGGGGGCAAATAAGCCTCTATTACAAGAGTTTGGTGTCAGGATTTAGGAGTCCTGTCTGGATTCTGCCCCTTTTTTATTGTTTCTGTCTGTGTTTCATCTGGTTTTCCACCAGATGTCGCCATTGTGTCCCTGTATTTCTTATTAGTTACCCTCTGTTTCCACCTGTATTTAATCAGCTGCTGTGGATATTTAAGTTCTACGGAAGCGCATTGCATTCACAAAAAAAATAAATAATAATTCAGCCAGGAACTCATAATTATTAGATACTAAGTCATAATTATGAGATCCTTATCTCATAATTATAAGTTACTAAGTCATAATTATGAGTTACTAAGTCATATTTATGAGATAAGTCATAATTATGAGATACTAAGTCATAATTATGAGGTCCTAAGTCATATTTATAAGATTAGTCATAATTTCGAGATAATAAGTCATAATTATGAGATCCTCATCTCATAATTATGAGATACTAAGTCATAATTATGAGATACTAAGTCATATTTATAAGATTAGTCATAATTATGAGATAATAAGTCATAATTATGAGGTCCTAAGTCATAATTATGAGTTACTAAGTCATATTTATTAGATTAGTCATAATTTCGAGATAATAAGTCATAATTATGAGATCCTTATCTCATAATTATGAGATACTAATTTATAATTATGAGATACTAAGTCATAATTATGAGTTACTAAGTCATATTTATGAGAAGTCATAATTATGAGATAATAAGTCATAATTATGAGATCCTTATCTCATAATTATGAGATACTAAGTAAAAATTATGAGATACAAAGTCATAATTATGAGATACTAAGTCATTTATGAGATTAGTCATAATTATGAAATAATAAGTCATAATTATAAGATCCTTATCTCATAATTAGGAGATACTAAGTCATAATTAGGAGATACTAAGTCATAATTATGAGTTACTAAGTCATTTTTATGAGATAAGTCATAATTATGAGATAAGGATCTCATAATTATGACTTATTATCTCTTACTAAGTCATAATTATGAGTTACTAAGTCATAATTATGAGTTACTAAGTCATAATTATGAGTTACTAAGTCATAATTATGAGTTACTAAGTCATAATTATGAGTTACTAAGTCATAATTATGAGTTACTAAGTCATAATTATGAGTTACTAAGTCATAATTATGAGTTACTAAGTCATAATTATGAGTTACTAAGTCATAATTATGAGTTACTAAGTCATAATTATGAGTTACTAAGTCATAATTATGAGTTACTAAGTCATAATTATGAGTTACTAAGTCATAATTATGAGTTACTAAGTCATAATTATGAGTTACTAAGTCATAATTATGAGTTACTAAGTCATAATTATGAGTTACTAAGTCATAATTATGAGTTACTAAGTCATAATTATGAGTTACTAAGTCATAATTATGAGTTACTAAGTCATATTTATGAGATTAGTCATAATTATGAGATAATAAGTCATAATTATGAGATCCTTATCTCATAATTACGAGATACTAAGTCATAATTATGAATTACTAAGTCATAATTATGAGATAAGTCATAATTATGAGATAATAAGTCATAATTATGAGATCCTTATCTCATAATTATGAGATACTAAGTCATAATTATGAGATACTAAGTCATAATTATGAGATCCTGGCTGTGAATTATTTTTTTTTTTGTGAATGCAATGCGCTTCCGTAAAGTTTCCCTTTTGGCAGGTAGTTGTTAATATAATGAAGTCTGTCTTTTGTAGTTTTGGTTTATGCTTTCTCCAAACCTAGCTCAAGTTGCCCTGTGTAAAGTGTGAAGTGTTGTTGTTGTTGTTGTTGTTGTTGTTGCTGTTGTTGTTGTTTCTCCCAAGAAGAATTGAAGTATTTTTCTGCCTATGTTTCTTTTGTATATTTGGCCATGATTTTATGGACTGCTACCCTATGCCCTTATAGAAATTTTAGTTTTATCAAACTGTCACAGATTTCTCAACACATTTTCCATATTTTTGTATTCTATTCAAAACGTCTGAGTAAAGTGAGTAAATTTTTCCTCTTAATCTTAATATCAATTAAAGATCTCAAGTCTGAGACCTGACCCTACCCTCTAATAAAACTAGTGGCTAATACATACTTACTTTGTGTTAGTTTAATTAATGCTACCACACAATTTCACAAATGCAATATAACAAATGATTCTGAAATTATTCTTTGAGCAACTCAAGTAATTTGATTACAAAAATGCATCCATTCAACGAAACACTCAGCACTGTGGTTCCCACGGACCGTTATTACTGATGCACCACCTGCTAAACACTGGAGCGCTCTGAACATGGAACACTGAAATCGCTGCAGAATAAAAAGGGAAGAAACGGTTGAGAAAATGGCGAGGAAAAGATTCGGGCCAAAGAAAATGGCAAAAAGTTTCCAAAGCTTGAGATCATTTCGAACAAAAACAAAGAAAAAACACTGTATATCGTGGCTATTTTTACAGCATTGCTTGTACACCTCGCTTTAAACCTCTTACAAGCTTTGAGTAATTCACTGAAGCAAAAGCCCTATGCAACTTTTTCTACTTAGCAATGCTCGTTGCTACAGATCATGTTGCATGACTCAATATTTAGTTAAACTCTAGACGCTAACTGGAAATAACTAACATTTAATTGTATAGATGTTTTACTTTTTACAGTTTTTAATTGCTCATTCTGGGTAATGTAGCTATCATTTTTTGGGATTATTTTTTTATATGTATGTTCAAAATCTTGCCATACTGTATGTCCCAAAGATGCTTAAAAAAAAAGACACCCTCTACCCTATGTGTACACTATATTGACAAATGGGTTTGGGCACCACACAATAAGTGTGCAACATTTAGTCCTCATTTGTTGTTGTAAAAACCTGCACTCTTCTGGCAAGGTGTTCTACCAGATTTTGGAGTGTGCTTGTATAGTGAGCCACTGATTTAGGTAAAGCGAGAAGCCATGGGGTGCAGTCAGTGTTCAGTAGGGTTGAGGTCTGAGCTCTATAGCAGGTGATCTTCCATTCTAACCCATGACAACCACAGGGTCTTATAGTTTATGTGAAGGGAAAGACGTCCTATACAATTGTGTGCCTGCAACTTGTGTGGTAACAGTTTGGGGAACAAACACATGGTTGGAAAATTCATAAGTCCTAATAAGTGTATATAAGAAGCCCCGTGATGCTGTGAAGGTGACTGACCATGGACTAGGTTACCCAGCAGCCAGTGCAATTTCCACTAAACAAACACAGCTGTTCTTTGTCGCCTTAAATAGTCCATGTATTTAAGTTTCATCTTCGTCACATTCTTTGTCTCCTGTTTGTCCTGCCATGAGTCTCATTGTTTGTTTTCTCAGGTTTAGATTTTTATTATCTGCACTTGCATTTGCTTTCCTGAACATTGTGTGGCAAAAAATCATACATATGTTATAAAATTTGTTTTAGTACCGAAACAAAAAGTGTTTCAAAAATGATCCAAGTTAGCATGGTCTAGGCCTTACAGCGAACAGCCTTTTTTTATGACATCCCATTCAGAATCCTGTCTAACCCCATACTTGGTCCAGTGATACTGCCCTGGAAGGCTAAAGATCCTCATACATTCCACTTTCCTGTTTTTCTATCCTGTAATGAGCACGGTTCTGTTCCACCAGGTTCTCCTAGGATACTGTAAATGCTAGCAACGAGACAGAGCTAACCAACCATCGGACACGAAGTTTGCTTTGTGCAGAATGAATGTTTTGTGAGGCAAATATCCACCGATAGCATTATTTACATTCCTCAACGCTAGCAGCGAGGGGATCAGCCAGAGTGAAGCATTAACTGCTGAACTGACTTCACCATGCAACCAGACAATAACCGAAGTGTACGTTCATGCTCTGTAAGCACTATTTAGAGAGCAAACAATCAGCTAGACTGTTATCTATTATGGAATGGCCTGTCCAGTCATGGCACCTACATCCAATTAAAGTGCTCTGGGATGAACTGGATCACGAAAGAAATCTCTAACGAATTTGTGAAGTTTTACAAGAAGCATGGCAGAGTATTTCAGCTACATTTTTAAAGAAACAAATTGTCCGAAAGCCAAGAGTGTGTAAAGGTGTTATTTATGCAAAGGTAGGATTTTTTTTATTAAAATAGTGTGTAGATTATATACACCGATTAGGCATAACAATATGACCACCTGCATTATATTGTGTTGGTCTTCCTTTTTCTGCCAAAACAGTTGTGAGGCATTAAACAGTTACAACATGAACTTCTTCAGCAGTTTGAGTTACAGGAACTCGTCTGTTGGATCAAACCACACGGACCACTGTTCCTTCTACGGAGCACTTTTAAAAGATACTGACCACTGCAGAACAGAAACATCCCACAAAAGCTGCAGTTTTGGAGATGCTCTGACTCAGTCGTCTAGACGTCACAATTTGTCAAACTCACTAAAATTCTTACTCTCGTCCATTTTTCCTGCTTCTAACATGTCGACTTTGAGGACAAAATATTTACTTTCTGCCTAATAAATGAATCCACCCACTAACAGGTGCCATGATAAAGAGATAATCAGTGTTATTCACTTCAATTCACTGCTTATGTTATGTCTGATCAGTGTATTTGTATTAGTCAGTCTCATTTCAAACGATAAAGTTTAAAAATGAAATTAAGTATATTAAAAGGCAAATTTTACCAAAATGATAATAAAATTGTATTATATCCTTAAGCATAGTTCAGGAATATCCATTTTGTGATCGAAATATATTTTCCATAGCAAAAAGCTACGTTCGGGTTTGCCACGTTTGCCTCATGCACGATTAGACAGCGCCATAAACACAAAGCTAAATTGAAAACGAGTAAATGTCTGCTACAGCAGAGCATTCCTGAGCTTTTCAACGAATATAAATATTTGCTATTACATATTTCTGCACAAAATTTCATAAAAGCCAAAATAAGACAGACAATCATTTGTAAATATATAAATAATTCAGCTGGGGCGTTCTAGATTATTTAATTTATACTGCCAGTGTCTTTCGCCAAACTCAGCCAGCACACACATGCACACAATCACAGCTTGCACCTAATTAGGAGAATGGTGTAAAATAAGCACGCAGTGACTCAGAGCAGGTTCGTCGTGAACTGAGGCTCAGTGACGCATGTTGCTCTCACTCTGGAATAGTAAACGCAGATTTTTATCATGAAATGGAATTTAGCAGCTCCGTGAGAGATGATTTCACCAGACACTGGGGTGAGGACAGCAATCACACACTGCCTATGAATTTCATGGGTCGAAATATAAATGTAAATCAAGAAAGAAAGAGAAATAAAGAGAGTTGTTTCCTTTACCTTCAGATGTCTGCATTTATAAATCCTATCTTAATAATTACTCTCTTCACCTCAGCTACCTGCTTGAAAACATCTTCTTACCTACATACTTTATTTGCTTCATTTATTTTCTTAAGCACTTTCACTTACTTACACACATTAAATAGACAAAAGTTTTGGGACACCTGCATCTTGAGTGATCTGCTATAGAGCCCTGACCTCAACCCTACTGAACACCTTCAGGATGAATGTGAAAACTGACTACATCCCAGGCCTCCTCACCTCACCTACATCAGTAGCTGACTTAACTAACAAGACTACCAAGAGTTCACTAACTCTGAATGATCCTTAAAGACTAATCTACACAAATACATTCCAAAATCGAGTCAAACATCTTCCCAGAAGAGTGAAGGACATTCATACAGCAAATGAGGACTAAATGTGGAATGGGATGTTAAAAAAGCATGTACCAATTGTTCACCAGTTATCCATATATTAGGGATTTGTACAGAAATCTTTCGGTACAGGGCTTTCGGTTTGGTACACGTGTACCGAATGCAATACTATTTATGTGCGGAACATAGTCAAATCTGAGGAACGTATTACTTCGAGTGCATTTTAAATTAATATAATTATTATTATTAAACTTGTGAAGTGTCATTGCGGCTACTCTCTCCCTACCGAACAAAAGATTTGATTTGTGCTTGCATGAAAACGCTTAAAACTTCATAGCGCTAGGGTTAGCAGCTAACCAGGAAGTGGTACTTTAACATTTTATGTCCAGCTTCAAGAATTTCTCTTAAAAAGAGAAAATCCTGACAATTCCACATATCAAGGGAGTAAATGAATGAAGGATGGAAGGAATGAACATTTGTTAAAGGATGCTGAAATAAGTAGAACAGTTAAACATATCTTTAGAAAATGAAATATTAAAAGTAAAAAAAACACACACACACACACACACACACACACACACACACACACACACCACACACACACACACACACACACACACACACACACACATCTGTATTACCCAAATGGGGTCTAACAAATGACCCCATTAAATTAAATTAATTTTTTCATTTATTTTATTTATTCTAAAAATTATTTAACCTAAAAAACATTTGATCTTATTGTATTTACTGTTCAATTGTTGATCACAAACAACAAGGAATTTTATGTTTTGCATTTCTTCCCCTAAATATTCTGAAATTGAACAGAACCGTATTTTATAAACCAAAGTACGTACCGAACCGTGAATTCTGTGTACAGTTACACCCCTACCATATAGTGTTATTAAATTTCAAAGTCCAGTTATTATCATATTCTTGAAAGTTATTTTCTTGTGAATCTATTATTATGAAATTTAAGTTTCCTTGAATCCTTGTTTATTTCTGAAGAGATCAATTGAAAAAGGATCAATGTTTAAACCTAATCTATACAGAACAAAGAGTAAGTTTGTTAAGCGTAATGCCGATTCTGAATTACGTCAAATGGCTCGTTAACTCTTTGTCTATCTCTTGTCTTTCATGTCTTTCCACTTGTATGACTTTTCCCACCATTATGATCGGATGCTGTGTGCTGCTTGTGTATGTGTGTTGCTTAGTTTTATTCACTATTCTTGCTCTTTTAATCATCAATAGAATATAAGGGTAATGCCAACGATTGATGATGTAAATCCTAATAAAAGACAAAAAAATTATTAAATACAATTGCTAATGAGGTAATATCTAGGTGTGTGTATGAGTACGTGTGAGTCTGGTGTTTGCTTAAGGTTTTCCTCTTGGTCATCAAAGCAGAGCAGCAAATTATTCATACAGCAAACACTGACTCCTGGGATGATGTAATGAAATAGGTGCGTTTGTGAATCAATAACCAGTCAATAATTTTACACTCATGTGCATATCATCAGTGTTTGCTTTGTATGCATGAGCCAAGAGCTGTTTTAAGTGGATCAGAAAATGTGTGTGTCATACACACACACACACACACACATGTATATATATATATATATACACGTGTGTTTGTGTGTGTGTGTCTATAATTTTTTTTTATTGACACTGCTACAAATCAGCCAGAGTCATTTTAAAATCAGGCATGAGGTCTAATCTAATTACAGATCCTTCTTGATTTTTAAACAGATGTATTCGAAGAAAGTTGTCCTTTGAGTTTGGTTTGTAACCCACTGGTCCTGCTTATGCAAAAAAAACATGTCATTCCCCAAAAATTCCACATTTGGTCAGATCTTGAACAGCATCAGAGTCGTCATGGGCTTTTTAAGTCAAATTTTTTACGACCTAAACATACTTTCTTAGCAACTGGCCTTAACCAAGCCCTAGAGTCATACAAAAAAACAAAAAACAAGAGAGATTTACACCAATAACAGAAAGCTGTTTGGCTGTCATTGTAGCGAATTATCATTATACTACAACACCGCAGAAACATTTCAAAAACTTATAATAATAATAATAATAATAATAATAATAATAATAATAATAAAACTGCATTGAAACAAAAAACTAAAGCACCAAAATGTGAATTTTGTGTACTGTTACACCTCTATAAATATATTTGCACACAAAAAAATATACACAATAATGTATTACTGACAGAGATGACATTGTGCAATGTAAAACTATATAGTATTATATAGTATAATTAAATCATTCTTTAATTATATCTACTGACTTACTTATACAGGATTAAATAAAGGCACATCTTAGTCATTCTTTAGATTTTCTGACTCTACTACTGACTTCCTATTACACTGAGCAAATTAGTAATGAGAGTTGGTCCAAAGTACACTGATGTGTACTACACAGCTGTTTTGTTGTAATGTTTAAAAAATCTACGTGAAACTTTAAACCCCTTATCAGTAGTCACTCATAAGCCACTTAACACTGAGATTACAAAGGCTTTTGAATAACAATGTTTAAATTTAGTTGTTTGACAGACGTTTTATTCAACAAGACTAAGTGCCAATGCAGGCTCTAATTAAACAGCTGAGAAGTTCAGTATTAAAGGTCTTGCTCAAGGGCTCTACAGTGGCTCTGTCTCTGGCAGTCCCAGGATTACAGTTTTATCCGTAGAGCGCTTTGAACAATAGGCATTGACACAAGGCAGATTTATAGAAATCCAGGTGTAGTTTTAGAAAGTTAATGAACAAGACAAAGGTGACAGTCGCAAAGAAAATGCTCCCTAAGATGGCATGAGGAAGAAATCTTAAGAGGAACAAGACTCTGTCCTGTTTAGGGAGTCTTATTATGACCTCATAATCTACTGGACTGGATCATAGATTCTAATCACACTGATCACGATTATACCCGTGGTGTACATGTTTTATCTCACTGTTTGGATATGAAATTAAAAATCTGTTAAACACACTGGTTTTTGAATCGATTCAGCAAATTCAGCAAAAGCATTTTGACGTTGCTATAGTTTCGGCTCTATTTATGCCACAGGGACTGTATAGGATTTGACCATTTCTGTCCATTCAGGCTGTCCAGGTGCTTGTTCAGTCTCTTGTCATTTCAAGACTTGACTACTGCAACTCTCTGCTGGCAGGTCTTCCCCTGAACGCTATTCGTCCACTGCAAATGATCCAAAATGCAGCTACACGACTTGGGTTTAATCAGCCCAAGTTTTCCCACACCACCCCACTGCTGCGCTCCCTTCACTGGCTTCCAGTAGCTGCACTTATCAGATTCAAAACACTGATGCTTGCCTACAAGGCCAAAAATGGACCAGCACCATCTTACCTCAGTGACTTCATCACATCTCGCACTGCACCAGGCTGTCTGAGATCCTCCAGCACTGCTCGACTGGTACCTCCTTCTCTCAGAATGAGAGGTAAATACAATTTAAGGCTCTTCTCTGTTCTGGCACCGAGGTGGTGGAATGAACTTCCCCTAGATGTCCGTACAGCAGAGTCCCTGACTATCTTCGAACGACGACTGAAGACCTACCTCTTCCTGAAATACCTAAAGATGTCTCTGCAGAGGAGGGACATGGAGTATATTGGTCGGAGAATGTTGAGGATGAAGCCACCAGGAAGGAGGAAAAGAGGAAGGCCAAGAAGGAGGTTTATGGATGTGGTGAGATACGGATAGTTGTTTTGAAAAAGGCAGATGTAGATTAGACCCCTAATTGGGGTAGCTAAAAGAAAATGAAAATGTTTTCACAGATCACAGTAAATTTAAGACTTAACTGTTACTGTAGATGATCTGGAACTTGTTTGAATACCAAATACACCCCGCATTGTACCCGAATTACCAGCATGTGTAAACTGATCTGTGTTTTCCAGAAAATATTTGAAATCTATATAGGCTCCGGTACACTCATTTCCAGTTATTTCCCCCTGCTGCCATTAAACAAACTCAATGAGAAATCCAAACATGGCACAATAATAGCTAGGTTTTCGTGGATTTAAGGTAGGTTATTTACCTGTAGATGTAATCACGCCTTGATAATTTAGTGTCTTGGGTTATCTATAGCCATCCAGACCCTTGTATTGGCTGTATTTAAAAGCCCTTACTTACATAATGCGTTCCCCATTCCTGAAAAAAAAAACCCTGATTGGACTTTTCACTAAGGGCTAGTGGAAGACAACAACAACAGAACTTTGAATAAATCCTTATAATGCTAAGGCTTGTAAAGTAGGAAAAAACTCTGCACCTGAACAATTATCTGAGTTCTGCAGTTCAGGGCTCAATGAAGCAAATAATCCCCTTACACTCCAATTAATCAAGCTCTCAGCTGCAGGAGAATTCATAAGAGGGTAAACGAATTGAAATGTGGCCATATGGTGTTTTTTTATGAGGCCATAAGTTAAACATAGGTTTTACAGTACTGAGTATGGAAAGGTGACCTTGCTACAAGGTATTTTGCAGCTTGGAGAGCCAAAAGCCTGTACTCGAACTCCATCTGTCGGTTAAGGGTCATCAGTCGACATCCACACAACATGTTGAAGTTGTAATTGTAATTATGCAGAGGATGTAAAGGACTCTTTGACAGTGAGTATCTTAAATATTTCTTGATTTCTGGTCATGAAACTAATGTATACAGAAAATATGTAACAGTTTGTTTTCCAATTGAAGAAGCCAAAGATTATTTAGAGACCATGCTTTCTTTACTTTGATGTACAAAGGCCATGCCTGTTTTACTGCAACTAAGAGGTATAGAAGATTTACATTTAACACTTATTTACACATAACCCTTATCCAGAGCAACTTACATTCTTCACAATTATACAATCCAGCAGCTATGGGATTAATGAGATATGAGATTTGAACCATCAGCCTTTGGATTCAAGGTCAAATGCCTTAACCACTAAGCTACAATCACCATCTCAACTGAAAATAACAAACAACACCATGCCTCTTTAAGGAGGACTGACAGATACAGGCCTTATTTACTGTGACTGACAGGTACACATGCCACACCTCCTCACATACACTGTCAGCATAAAGACCAAACCCCACCCTCTAAAATGAGCCTGACAGGCACAGCGGCATTTTCACTGGGACTTACAGGCACAAAGGGCACACCTCTTTCACATAGACTGACGGGTGCAGAAGCCATGCCTTTTCATTTCTAAGAACAGGTACAAAGGCTACACCTTTTTCACATTGAATGACAGGTACAGACACCAAACCGCTTTTACTTAAAATACCAGATACAACTCTTTCAAAATATTGACTAGCAGGCATACATTGACCCATTCAACTGCACTGAAAGTACAAAGGTTACACACACATGTCACTTGATACTTACACATATAAAGACCACACCTTATTTGTGAGAAAAGGTGGTAGCTTAGTGCTTAAGGCATTGGACTTTAAGGCATTGGGCTCTAAAGGTTATGAGTTCAAATCCCGGCCCTAATCGAAACCCTTAGCCCAATAGCTGCTCATTTGTATGAATGAAGCAACATGTCTTTTATTATGGTTGACAAGTACATACATGTAGGTGATGCCTTGTTTCCTGGTACTGACATACATACAGACTAGAGGTCGACCGATAAATCAGTTTTGCCAATTAATTAACACCGATAGTTGATTGCTGGAACCATCGTCTATCGGCAGATATCTGTACCGATAGTTTTTCCTGTTTCAAGTCTGGAGGCAAATCACTGATGCCACATGCTGTTTGTTTTTAGCAATGTGACTGTGCGCTGCAGGGAGAGTGCTGTACTATATTTATTACTTATAATGTATTAATTATTTTTATAATTTTTTGTAATAAAGTTCACAACTATTTTACATGGAGTGTTATGTACATTTTTTTATTCCAGTATCCATTTTAAAAATCTGTTTAATCAGTTATCTGCAAGTACACGTCCAACATAGCTATCAGTGTCAGTAAAATCCACTATCAGTCGACCTGTAATAAAGACCACACCTCCTTTATTGAGACTTAAGGACACCTCCTTCACATAAAGTGAAATACAGCCCTGCATCTAAATAAAACATATACATTAAAAACTCTCAAAGACAAACTACAACTTCGATGGCCAAAGCAAGCAGGCAGTGAGAAAATGAATCAGTCTAGTGAGATTACACAAGACATGTGAAGACTCAGAGACCAATATTGACCATGCAAGCCTGACTACTGCTCATGTGGTAACATCAGAGCAGATAATGTGCTTGCTCAAGCAGTGTTATGAACAGAGACATTCTCTCAGGAATTCATCCTGAGTTATGGATCCGACACTTTTCTTCATTAAATTACACAATAAATATGGATTTATTATTGTTTTGCCTGCACAAACTGAGCAGCTTGAATAGCTTGTCGATGCAGCTGAATGCCTTGCGAGAACAAAAGGAGCTCAGTGAAATGATTGTTTGGCATTTAATCATAACAGGGACAGATGTTGGATGGTGTTATTTTTTTTTTTTTTTTGGTCTAATAAAATATACTTCAAATCCAATATGGTTTGTCAGTTACATCATACATTTTTTTAAGGTTGAACAAGAAAGGTTTAGAGAGGCCTCATGTTCAAGCTGTTTTGTGTTGCCCTTTTGTGTCTGTTTAATTGCCTTTGAAGAAGTTCCTTTAAGAAAAGAGATGATGATGATGATGATGATGATGATAATAATAATGAAATTTTCAGCATTTTGCCAGACACTTTTTCAAGAGTTATCTCATTTATACAACTAAGCAGTTGAGGGTTAAGGGCCTAGCTCAAGGTCCCAGCAGTGGCAGCTTCTCAGTGTTAAGATTTGAATTCACATCTATCGGTCTGTCTGTCTGTGCAGGTGAGGATGAACAGCTTATGATCCACAAGTCTGCTGTGGAGGTTAAATGCAAGAACCATGTTGATGGATTTGGATTGTATTTAATATAAACAGTTTGATACACTGGCTTAGGAGTAGGTTTTGACATAAACAGTTTCGCACTCGAATGAACTGATGATAACCTTAACAATGACGGAACGATAATGAATGGACATTTAGCAACACCTTACTGAGGATGAGTTCCCGCTAGTGTCTGGTTTTTCTCAAGATTTCTTCCTCATACCATCTCAGGGAGTTTTTATCTTGCCACTCTTACCATTGGATCGCTTATTATGAATAAACCTGTAGGAACTCATTTATGAGGCTGAAATGTAAATTTGTAATCTACTCTGGAATACTGGTGTCCACTGTTAAGAGTCCTCCGCTTCTTCTTCTTTCGGCTTCTCCCTTTAGGGGTTGCCACAGCGAATCATATGTCTCCATACCCCCCTGTCATCTACATCTGCCTCTTTCAACCCAACTACCTGCATGTCTTCCCTCATCACATCCATAAACCTCCTCCTTGGTCTTCCTCTTTCCCCCCTTCCTGACGGCTTCATCCTCTGCATTCTCCTACCGATATACCCCATGTCCCTCCTCTGGACATGTCCAAACCATCTCAATCTCGCCTCCCTCACCTTGTCTCCAAAACGTCCTACATACGCTGTCCCCGTTCCCTTATTTCTAATCCTGTCCATCCTCGTCACTCCCAACGAAAACCTCATACCATCTCAGGGAGTTTTTATCTTGCCACTGTTACCACTGGATCGCTTATTATGGATTAACTTGTAGGGACTAATTAATGACGCTAAAATGTATATTTGTAATCTACTCTGGAATACTGGTGTCCATTGTTAAAATTGCTATACAAATAAAATCAAACTGACAGTGTAGCAACTTGGTATCAAATTTACACCAATTAGCAGCTTTTCTTTATGGGAAAGCTTCCAGAAAAGCTTTTTATCTTTCATTTTTCATGGCTTCCTTAAGTTGTCTTCATGACTAACTGTTAGAGCGCCACATAAAAAAAAACTTACATGCTTACTACTGTAATAGGATGTGCTGGATCAAAAGCTATTTAATAAGCTGTGAATACATTGTTAAAATTAAGCACATTTACTGTAGTTAATGTTAAAATGTTATACAGCATAATAACTGATCATTTCTGATCGACTCGGCATAGTTTGTTTCTTATGCTTGGGTGCATAGCTATAAAGAAAGAAGCTACAGCTAATTAAGATAACAAACCCCTAATTTTCCATCGAACCTGTTTTGACTGGAATAAAGAACACGCCCTTGAACGTAAGGATGCGATGACAAACGTTGACAATTGTAAATGATATAACCTTTTCTCTCATGGGCTTCTAACGCCATTGAGAACTGAAATCGTTCGAACACAACAGTAGCTGAGTGAGTCACAAACACGGCTAAGCTTGGAATTACGATTAGTACAGTGCTGAAATCCGATCTTAATAATGTCCGTGCCAAGCCCATAAGCAAACAAAGAAACAGTGCCAGTGCCTGCCTGAACTTGACTCAGTTCCTCAAGTCCTGGATCGAAATGAAGTAACTGGTGCAAGTCTCTTCTTCAAAATACTGCATGATGGGTCTTGCAAAACCCTGAAATTCAACCATGTGCAACAAAGCGATGCACACCAACACACACACCAACATTTCTTGCATTCATCTAACACACATGTTTGAACAAGAATCGAAAATGATAGGTTAGCTACGAATAAATATGTGCTAGCAAGGTAATTAGCTTCCAGCTTGTAAGATCATATAGGTGTTAGAGCTGTACAATTAGTCAGTATTATTATTTTTTTTAGGCTTTCACAAGAATAGGTAATTAACTGAACTATTTCATTTTGTTTAAAAATGTTTAATAATTATTACAATAATATTAATTACAATTTATATTTATCTAAAGAATAAAATATTAAAATACAAAAAAACGTTGCTAAATTGACTGAAAAACTATTTTAAGTCACAAGTGAAATCGAATTTATTTGCTGTTTTGATTTCCATGATTTTTGTTTTGAATTGACTATTAGAATTACCAACGAGTGTGCAGTCAAGCTGTATCCTCATCTTCCAGGCTTCCCATAGTAGCACAGCGGATACAGTACGGAAGAGCTAAGCTAAGCTAAGTTAAGCTGTGTGTTGGCATGAGAGAATAGATTTGGCATTGGACCGGTTGGCACATAGCATTCAAGTCCTAAAAGTCTGTTACTTAGGAGAGTTTACTGCTAGTACAGGACACTAGACAACGTAGCTGGAAGTGTACCAGTGTAATACGACATGCCAGTATTTACAAAATATTGTTAAAGGTAACAGAACTTTATACTTGTCACATATACATCACAGTGTAATTCTTTCTTCGCATATCCCAGTAATCCTGCGAAGCTGTGTTCAGAGCGCAGGGTCAGCTGTGATACAGCGCCCCCTGGAGTATAGAGGGTTAAGAGCCTTGCTCAAGGGCCCAAAGAGTGCCAGCTTGGTGATACTAAAGCTTGAACCCCAGACACCCAGACATAAGCAACCCAAAGCCTTAACCACCAAATTAACCCCACAGCCTTAACCACTTTACCACATAAAATGACATGACATAGTTTAATTGTGTTGCAGTTTAACAAAACTTAGAGAAACAATGAATAAATGAAGATTCTTGCAACAATCTTCACACTGCTTGACTTTTAAATCAGTTTCCTTCTAAATCTGTTCTCAAGGGTTAATCCTGATGTCGTGTCGGGAAACTTTTCCCCGCTACCATCGCCTTTGGCTCGCTCCTCGAGATTCTAAAATAGATACGGAATCTAAATCCATATCCGTATTTATTGGAAGCTGCTTTGGAAAGAATGGAACTGGCACATGTAAGATTTAAACAGAAAAGGGAAAAATAAACTGTTTGACAGAATGAAAGAGTCTTTGCTGTTACACTCGAAAGGTCTCAGCATGTTTCAAGGTGAGTATGGGCTGGCTGGCAAGAACAATACGATGCAATCACAGAAGAAACTGACGGAGGCCTCAGCGGTCACGTCATGCGCATAGCATCTGGGCAAAATCCCAGAACGAACATGCTACACAACACAGCCTGTGATTAGAGAAGCTAGAGCAACAAAATGGCAATACAGAACCAAAGAAATACACGAACATGTAATTTTACACCGGTAATTTTAACTTTACAGCCCTTGTGGACATTGTCTCCGTCTACATTACGCAAGTATGCTGGGTCTTTAAAATAATAAAAATAATAGTTTTTTCTTGCTGGTATTTATTTGCTCTCTAATTTGGTTGGAAACTAAAGAATAATACTCAAAACACTTCAGGAAAAACTCAAGAGTGTGTGTGTGTGTGTGTGTGTGTGTGTGTGTTTCCAGGCATCTGGTTAAATCCACATACTTCTCCTGCTAGGTTTTCTTTTGGCTTAAGCCAAAACCAAGAAACAGAAGCAAGCACAGGTTATAGATTTGTTCTCTACACAGTATTTAACTAGACAGCTAGAGTGAGTAGACCAGCATTCAAAAGGAACCCGGATGGTTTTACACTTTCAACCATTAAATCTTGTAATTTTCTGAAATACTTAGGAAATGAGGAAATCTCTAAATTATTATATCCTCACATTCATGAACACTATATGATACTCTAAATAGTGTCATATTAAATACTACTGCATATACACTACTATACGGGCATAATGTGTAGTACACATAGTATGATTAAGGATGCAGCAGTTTGGTCAGCAGATTTCTCTGAATGAACATTAAAACTAGCTTGCAATAGCATTTTTTTGTACCATAAAAACCAATGCATGTAATATATACAATGTGTAACATGCAAAAACTAATAACTTCGTTGATATAATAAATATATAATAAATAATAATACACTGAAATGCACTTGGTAATTGGGATTGTTTCTCTAAGACCAGGTCTAGCACATTTCCATTTAGTGTAGTAAGTCATTTCAAAGACATGAATGTACACTGAGCGATTCTAGCACCAGCAAGCTGTTGAAAGCCCCATTGTCTGGAAAAGTGTCAAAACTCAGGAAAGCCACTGCGCTATCAGCCCTTACACGCTTTCCTTGAATGATTCACACGAGTGAGCCGCAGCTAATGGCGGCGTATTTAACACAAACTATGACTGTAAGACCAAATCTCCCCTGCAGCATATAAATAGAAAGTGCTGAGTAGCACAATAATGCTACAATTAATATATGAAACATCGATTCCACCAGCACAGCACATTTAGTGCATTCTGGATTTGAAATGGTAAAGAGAATTTTTATGATAGAGCAAAGTATGCCAAATTCTACAACTCGTATTGAGTGTTATAGGTTGGTATGTTGTTATTAATTAAAATATTAAAATGTTAATGCATTGTGATATTTAATGTGAGATACAGCCATCAGTGAACAGTTGATAACCTCAACAATGATGGAACTTTAATGAATGGGCATTTGGTGCCACCGGATGATGATGATGATGAGTTCCCTTTTACCATCTCGGGGAGTTTTTCTTCACCACTTTCACCACCACTCTGAAATGCTTGGACACAATGTCCAATTTTAAAACGCACTATACAATTAACATTGGAATGAAATAAATATTTCATTGGCAGTAAATAGGTGCATAAGCTGTTAAGCAAACAATATGAATGATGAATGACAGTTGTCACTAAAATCATTTATATATGAAAATATCTGCGGGATATATAAAGATAATCTAGAATGTTTCTAAAAATCAACAAGTATAGAGTTTATCAGTGTTCTTGCAGGCATTAAGTTGTAGGTGCAGATGGTTATGGTAATTAGCTATTCTGAGGTCACTTCAAAAAATCCTGCATATTGACATATTACAATCAGAGACGTAAAACTAGTTAATGCCATGTTTTCTGCTGCTGTGGTGTCACATTAAAACATAAAAACACACTTAAAGAAAAGCACTATCCACTCTTCTCCTCATACATGAGCTCACCAGTGATTGGCTAGAGTCTCTATGTTGGATAGCAATGGGAGCATCACTAATCTATTGTGAATGTTTTAGTTCGCTACAGCAGTCGTTGTGTCACTCAGCGTGTCAGATTACGAGTAAAAATAGACATTTCATGACAGGGCACCATGTATAGTTAATGTTTATAATGTTAATGCTTATATTGTTTCAGTTTTAAGAGATTTTCAGTTGTTTGGTAGTTTTAAAGGGTAGTTAAATGGGCAAAACTTAGAGTTATTGATCAGCAGGTTGTGAATTGAAATCGTGATAATTTTCATGCTGTGTTCTCTGGATCATTGAAAAAGACCCTCAATTGTTCAATCATTTTGTGTCTCAAGTGTAAATTGCATAATGCAAATATTATTTTTGGTATTATGATATATGCAAAAACTTAACTGAATTAACAGAAGGTTTCTCTATTAAAAAGGGTTGATATTTTAAAAAAGTCTATAATAAACTGACTGATAATTACTTGTGGTTAGACTTGTGGTTAATATCTCTCATCAATAGAAGCGGCCCGGGAATCAGGTTAAAGTCGATGAAACTTGACTATATATTGCTTGAAATAATTAGCATCTTATTGTACCATGCTAATTAGCCAACATGTAATTACTTCTAATTATATTTCAGGAGATTGACTCAGGTTTTATATATTTCCATGTCTTTTTTTTTCGCACAAATGATTTAAAACCTGGCACATCCTTCTCATTTTATTTCCAGTCAAAGGTTTTATTGTAACAGATGCCAGCAAATACTGAGTAACTAATTGCAAACAAGCATGACTGAATTTGTATGGTGCTTTCTTTGATCAGTGCCTGTGATTCACTTTCAGATCAATAATAAACCCTAAACAGAAATCAAAATCTGACAATGTGAATATATTACAAAAGCCACCGTTCCTACTGCAGTTGAAGCAGGAAGTCAAGTCCCAGAGTGAGACTTTCCCCAAACCAACACTTGGACACTCCTAGTCAAATCTAAGCCCTATGTCTCAAGTGGTTACTGTGGTTATATAAACATTCTTACACCCACTTTATAGACAGTTTATGTCATCATGGGGAATAAAATGGAAAGTAAGACTAAAACCGTGACAAAATGCACATATTGCAAAACCGCAGCTAAGGGTTGGTCCAGATAATAAACACTTTGAAGGACTATTTTTGAGTGATATATTTATTTAACTGGAGAGAGATTTCTCTTCAAAAAACTACAAAATACAAGGGCAAAGAAAAAGTATAGTCTACCAAAATGCTGTATATTATTTCCTTGGATGTGGGGTGAAGTTCCTGGAATCTTCTTGGGATTAAAATTCCCAAGAAATGGTGAAAGGACAAATGTTTAAAGGATAATTACCTGATTATAATTACAAGTTATACAAGTGTGTGTGTAACTTAATACAGAAAATCGTGGTGTAACACTTTCCCTTACTGAAAATTTACACAAATAAAAGTTATACAAATATACAAAAAACACAGACTATACAGCAGCCAAAAAAACATTTCCTTCTAAGAATCGTCTAAGTAGCACCAAGTATTTTTTGTTTACAAATCATATTGTTTTGGAGGCCTGCTGACATGATTTTACACATTACCATCATCTGTTATTAATCTTGCTTTCTGGATCATCTGGATCATAAGACTTTTTAAAGACAGATATGAGAAGTAAGAAATTATATATACATATATTTATAAATAACGACAATATTTATTGTGTTCAGGTATAAGAAGGAGAGTAATTATTGAGCAAGAATAGTTTGTTGTACTCTTACACCATGAATTGCACAACTACCACTCAAATCTATCTTTGCAACACTCCGAACTTATCAATAAAAACCTTCACCTTAATCCAGTTGACAACCAATTCTGTTTTGCACTTAACTAAAACAGACTGATTCTGAAATTCACAATTATTTAACTAAATAAATTATATTACAACCATTAGAGCATAACAGCCCTTAGAACAGTAAAGTGTGTTATAGGTACCAAATGCTTAGATTCTAACCACATATATAAAAAAAATAACATCTAAGTCTTATAGTGATTTTGAAATAACATTAAGTAAAGTACAGCAGTTCTGGTACAAAAGTTACTTTCGTTATAGATATAGAGGTGTATATTATATTTGAGGCATGATATATGTATTGTAATATTTTCTAGATATTATACAGTACTGTATAGAGATTGTACAACAGGTAAAGCATATTATGGGTATTGTTAAGAACTCTTAACAAAGTGCCTTATGTACCCAGGAGATCTGTACAAGTATCCACAACATGCCCTGTAGTAACAAACACAATGCCTCTTAAAAATACAACAAACACACATCTTTTACTAAACAATTTAAAGAGTTTTATTTTCTATTTCAGAACTTTCATGAGCTGAATAGAAATTAATTATATCAGGATCTAATTGATTAAAAGTTAATTTGACCACAAAGAATAAAAAGTGTTTTTCAGAGTATTTAAAACTTTGTTAGTTTTGAGTTTTCATGAAAAAGTAGCACTTAATAATGATTGCATTAAAAATGATTGTAAAGTCTGAGAAAACACACACTAAAAGCTGTATATAAAAGTATCTATGCATTTTAAGCACAAAAAAAACACACAATTAAACCCAAACCCAGTGCAAGTCTTCCTTACCTTGGATAAAAGTCGTGTGGGCAAATCCCAGTCCTGCACAAAGCACAAAGAGACAGGAGAAGTGAAGTGAAGACATATTTCCAGCAGAGCAACTCTGATCATAATAACGTGCGCGCTGGGGGAAAGGCTGCCTTAAAGCGCGCGCACTTCCTGCAGTGGTCAACGCTCGGGCCCACGCACGCACGCACGCGCGCACGCACACACACACACACACACACACACACACTCTCACATACACTCACACACACACACTCACACTTCCGGCTCCTGAGAGTGTCTTTCTTTTTTTTTTCTCTCTCTTTTTATTCCCCCCCTCCCACCATCTTTATCTTATCTTTTCTCGGAAATATTTGAGTTGGATTTTCCTTCCCTTGTAAAGAAATAGTCTGCATAATATAAGTGCAGAATTATACAGGTCGAATAACGTTTTAAAATATAGAAATTACAGTATGTTATATTTAAAATGTAAATAATTACCAATTGGTTAGCAAAAGGCTATTTGCAAAACTATTGGCACCCCTACTCACAGCAAAAAGTTTAGTATGGGAATAGTGGAAGATGTATTTGAGTTAAATTAGAGATGCACGAGTTAAAATATGACCCCATTAAAAGTAAAATTGCCCCCTTTAAAAGGTAAAAGTACAAAAGTAATTTGCCTTCAAATGCACTTAACTATCCAAAGTAGTGTGATTTTATTATGGTTATAATGTTCCTATTTAAATTTTTGGCACAATTTATTTATTTTTGGCACAACTCAGTTTATGTGAAAAGACTCAATACACTGGTTGGTATCTATTAAAATGATCATAAATAAACCATGGGCGCTGTGGCAAGTTAAAGTCAGGAGATTCTTCCATCTTTTCTTCCTCTCTAAAAGCATGACGTTTACTTCGTTACTGTCCACCATTGAGTAATCGGTCGCTTGAGAAGATCGTCAAGGAACCAGGGGTTGAAGAACTCGAATAGCGAATTACAACTGAGCAGGGGAGGGTTAAGGGCCTTGCTCAAGGGCCCAGCATTGGCAGATTGGTGGTGGTGGGATTTTAACTTGTAACTTTCCTATTCAAATTCTAATGCCTTAAACACTGAGCTCCCACCTAAAACACCCAAAAGTGAAAAGTTATGTTTTTCACTACAGTCCTAAAAACAAAATGCTGCAATCAATCTCAATCAAATAAAGAAAGATGCACAAAAATGGGGTATGCAGATTATGCAGTGCACAGGAGATGTTAGGGTTTGGAGAGACGAGGCTGAAAACCAATGTAACAAAAGGCTGAGATTTTATTAAAGGAATCCAGAATAACCGTACACTGATGCACAGATTCCAGCCATATCGTGAAAGTTCATATAATCTGTAAGAAACCCTTTTGGAAAGGTGAAGTCCATAGAATCTTCGGATCTCCCGAGAAAGGTAAAAAAAGGAATGTTCTCCTAAGTAAACTAGTAGAACGGACGACAACTCTGGGGAGAGTGGGTAATTATATAGAGGGAAGATCCAGTTTATAGGTCACCCTATGAACTGGGGACTCAGCTTTCTGCAGGACAGACATAGCTTAAAATCCCTTGTGGAAAGCCACACCCGAAGAACCACCAGGAATCATCTCCAATCGGTCTGGTCCTGGTGGCAATAAGATCTCAGGTATCGCCCTAACTCTTGAATTTTTGTACCGTCTGCCCATTTGATTGCAGATGGTACCCAGAAGACAGGTTGACAGACACTCCCAGGAGCCTGAAGAACGCTCTCCAGATGCTTCCTCGACCCAGGTGGCCTGAGCCGGGAGCTTCGTGTACAGCCTTCAATAAGGCTTCGGGGACAAATGCTCGACCCTCAGGGCACCCTGGGGGAATGGGTTCCTAATGTGTGCCTGAGCGGATCTCCTCCTCTAGGTTCCAAACAATGGGGCACATGAACAGCTTGGGAGGAATGATTGGTTCCGGATTGGTGGGCTCATCTGGGCTATGGAGCGGGAGAGGTCCTTTGCCTTACAGTTCTTCAAACCCGGCCTGTAGGTGATGGTGAAGTGGAACCGAGTAAAGAACAGGGCCCACCATGCCTGCCGGGGGTTCAACCTCTTTGCCTCACAGAGGTGCTGAATGTTCTAATGGTTGGTGATAATCATAAAAGGGTGCATCTCTCCCTCAAGCCAGTGCCTCCACTCTTCAAGTGCCAGCTTGATGGTGAGGAGTTCTCGGTTCCTGATGTCATTGTTCTGTTCTACTGAGGACTTCTTAGTTGTTTTTGTGGGGTGGAACCAAGCACGATTCTCTGACTTCTGGGAGAGTGCAGCCTGTGCGCTTGTGGAAGACGCGTCCACCTCCACAACAAATTGGCGGTTTGAGATGGAAAGGCTGTACGGCATGACCCAGTACTTGTAGTGACCAGCATGATGAAAGAGGTTTTTTATTCATCCCACCGTCGAATGCGCACGAGATTGTAAGCACTCAGTAAATCCAGCTTAGTGAAGATCCACGCCTTTTGGAGTTTTTTAAGGCTATTAGTCTATGCACGGTCGGAGTTCCCATCCTTCTTTTCCACAAAGAAGAAACTGGAAGCTGTGGGAGAAGGGGACGCGGCGTTGAAACCCTGCCAGAGGGCCTGTTGTATGTATCCCTCAATTATCGTGTGTTCAGGAGCTGACAGGGGATAAATCCGACCTTTGGGTAGTCTGGCTCCAGGTACCAAATCAATTGCACAATCCCAAGGCTGGTAAGTTGGTAGGCGTGTCACGGCCTGTTCGCTGAACACATCAGCATAGGCTCTGTATTTACCTGGGATTTTTACCTGGGATGGTTTAGGGAAACCTTTCACTAGTGTCGCAGCCAGGATCATACCCTTCAAGAGTGAAGATGGGAGGTAGTGCAGACAGTGTTCCCGGCACCAGTAAGAAGCCGCAATGATCCCAGGAGCATCTAAAAGAGTGTTTAGTGAGCCATGGTCGCCCCAGTTTAACGCTCACCGTCCTGGTGGAACAACCCGACTTTAAGGGTGATCGTCGGTGCGCAGTATTTTACTTAGCCCCGTCCTAGGTCTGGACGCCCAGTTCTTGGGGCCTTTTCTCCCGGCGTAGATGGAGTCAATCTGGGCACGCCTGGGAGATGAAGATCCCTGCGGAGCTGGAGTTGGCTAAGGTGGAGACAGGAATGGAGAAAGCATGGGTTTTTATAGTCACCAAATGCTTAGACAAATGCAAGATATCTGTGAGGAACTTACTGTTGCTCACCTCAGGATGTGGAGGTCGGACAGCACATTGAGCAATGAGATGGCCCCGATCACCAAAATACAGACAGGCCCCAGCCACCAGGCATCGCTCTCTCAAATTCTTGGACAGTCTTTGGGAGCCTACCTGAATGGGTTTAGAATCCGAAGCAGAAGGAGAGGCAAAAGCAAGGGTGGAGGCCAGCGCCAGAGCTCGACAGGTGGTGAGGTGTTGGGAGATGCGTATCGAGCGCTGTATGAACGCCTCCAATCCTAACGTGTCATCGTGTATGGCCATGGCTAAACGGATATATCTACGTTTAAACCTTGCCAGTAAGCTCCCTGGAGTGCAATCTTATTCCAACCGCTAGTGGCCGCGAGAGTGCGGAAACTAAGACTGTACTCCTTTGTGCTGTCCGCCCCCTGGCATATCTTTGGGAGTTGATCATCGGTGGTAAGGTCTCCCAAAAAACGTTCTTTTGGCTTCTCCCATTAGGGGTCGCCACAGCGGTTCATCTGCATGTTTGATTTGATCCACATGTTTTTAAGCTGGATGCCCTTCCTAACGCAACCCTCCCCATTTATCCGGGCTTGGGACCGGCGCTAAGCCTTGTGTAAGGCAACTCTAATGGCTGGGGTTGGTTACCTGACTGGGGATCGAACCCGGGCAACAGCGTTGAAAGCGCCGCATCCTAACCACTAGACCACCAGGGAACCTTTAAAGTTTTATTTTAATGAAGTGTTTTCTTGAACAATACAATCTTGCAAACAACTGAAGCTGGCAGAGTAGACTATTTGCAGGGTAACTTTCCAAACATTGTGGGGTATTTGAGCACCTATTGGCCAAAATTTAAACTGCAACATGTGTAACAGAGGCTTACTTGGGGCAGGAATCCCCACTGTTCCATATTTACTGGTGGAGCTTCTTACAGGATAGTTAATGACAAGGTTGCCCTATTGGGGTAGTTTAAAAAACAGGGAACCTGGAGCTTGTTTTATTGCAAGGCATGAAGAGTGTTTTTTGCACAAAGACACTGCTATTTCTTGGCCTTTGTTTGGGGAAATGTATGAGAGAAAGGAAATGTACAGATCTTGTCTACTTCATGGTCGTATTCTTTTCTCCTATCATTGTGATATATCTTACAGCAGAAATGTCTTTGTACATCTTAGAGACGCTGCTTGCACTTACATTTTGCCTAGTATTTGTGCTAGATTTTTTTTTTTGTGCTTTTTAAGAGTTAGGTGAGGTGCAATTTTGATTTAAACTGGCAACACATCTTCTGTTAAACACCTTACTGGCGATGTGCTGCTTTACCAAACACAACTGTCTGTCAAAAATTGTTCAAACTGAGTCATTGGAGGTTGTGATGGAAGCTTGCATATTGTTAACTCACACTTAAATTGATTTGGTTTGAAGATTTATACTTTTTAGTGTCATCCTACCTGCCAAATCTAGAGACAAACCCTATAGGATGACTTAAACAGAGCTGTTCACAGAAAATGTTCTCACAAGTTTTAGGAACTTGAGCTTTTTTTTGCAAAGAAAAGTGTGAAAAAAATCCAAAGTCTAGATGTGTGAATTTAATACAAACTTATTCACAAAAAATTGATGAAATAATAAAGGCAAAATGTGCTTCCACAAATTATTGGGAGGGGTTTACAGACTTATGCAATCAGGGTGTTTTAGAATTTTTAGGGTGTTTTAAATGTTCCAATTAAATTTTTGTTTTTGTCTTTAGATTTTGGTTTTTCGAAAGATTACATTAAAGATGTAACAGGTCTAAAATTGATGTTGTTATTTTTGTCTTTACATTTTCAAAACTTGCAAGTTAATGAGAATGTGTAGACTTTTTTATCAACTGTATACTATATCTGTTTTATAATCATTACCTGCATCATACACTGCAATGACCATTTGATAAATGGCCATTGTTCTTTCTCATGACCATGGTCGATGGATGGATGAGCGGATTTTTCCTGTGTACACACTATAACAAGTGTAACATGCCTCCAAGCAACACATAATCATTCAAGCTGACATTTTTCAAATAAAAAAAAAAACATTTCAAGAATGACAGTTTGCATATAATGCTCTTAAAGGGTGTTAATAATATTTCCAAGTAAATTTTACACCGTTTTTCCAAGGTTTCTTATACAGTATTTTATGCTCCCAAAGAATGCATTAAATTGTGAAGCTGGCTGTACATTTCCTTCTACAGGTGGCTCAAATTATAAACAAACGTAATTAATGCCCGAAGGTATTTGTAATAAAAGCAACAGAGCCAAAAGTAGTAAAATACTAGCCTAAAAGTATTGAAAACTGAGTAATAAAGTTGAACACAAATAATCCAGATGGGTCCTAAAATACACTGGTGGAGTCCTGTATCCAATTACTCTCCAGTCCTGCTAATGCACCTGTCAGCACTGCACCCTAATGCTATAATTCATGCTCTTAAAATGAAATATTTACATTGTAAGCTTGCCAAAAAATGTTTGTCTTTCAACAGCAACCCCTGGGAGATACTTTGTTTGGACAAGCTGATGCTAATCTGCAGAGTTCAGAGATTTACAGCCTTTTCACTCCAGAGGTGATGGAAAGTTTCATTCTTAGATATGTCTCTGTCTGCTTTTATATGGTCATATCTAGGATTTGTCTTCGAGCTAGCACCATCATGTTTTAATCTTTCCCAAAAGGTTTGAAGGCAGCATTCAATCCATATCAGCAGGCGATAATAACAGCTTAGGAGCCACATGGGTTTTAAAAGGTGCGTAGAGTGCACTGAGAAGTGCATGTATATACGCCATTATTATTTTATCCGACTTATCAAGATTCTCAGAGGCGTTTCACCACTGAGATCATTCTTTGCGAACATGGGCCATTTCACGGCGGTGTTCCATGCACGCTTGTGCTACTATATGGGTCGTTTACAAACATAAATGTGAGTCAATAAGGTAAGAAGATTAGACTGGAAAAAGTAATTGTGCAATAACAAATGCTATTTGTGAATAAAAGACAAATTGTCCAAGCCATGTTCTCTCATAAGAAAAAACTTTCAGAGCTATCAGTACCAGATTTTTTTACAAGGTCTGCTAACAGCGTCTTTTGTTTCATGAAAAAGGAGGAACAATGAATAAAAGGTAAATGCATTGTGCCGTTTTAGAACTTGCACTGCTTTTTAGATGGATGTGTGCATTGAATCAGCAGTGAGGAAATGGATCTGAATGTGATCTAAATTCAGCAACATAAATCCCAACATGGCATGTCATTACATTGGCATGATTGCATTCGTTGGCTATTTATCCACAATTTCATACAAAAATGGATCACGTGTGAGAAACCTGGAATTTTGGGTATACTCAGGTCTGAAGTCAAGACTTTGACTGGGCTCTTGAGTAAGGTCCTAAAAACTCAAACGCGCTTGATATGCGTTTTTGACAAGGACGTCTTTCAAATACAGTAAATGTCAAAACAATGGTTAGCATAGTGATTGCCTGTACATTACAGGTATATTATAAATCAGATTAATTAATAAAAAGGATAATGTGGAAGCTCCCACATTGAAAAGGTTGTGAGTTCTAATCCCTGGACCACTATTATGGACTGCTAGGTCCTTAAACAAAAAATGTAGCTCTCTAAGTGCTCAATTGTATATTGGGATCATTGTAAGTTGCTCTAGATAAGGGGGTCTGGCCAAACAAATATGCATATAAGACTGTAGAAAGGACATAACTCATAATCTCACATTCCAGTGCTCATGTTAGTTCTCTCTCTCCAGTGTTTTGTATTGTTTAAAGATTTATAATCACACTCTTTATCACCCAAATGAGGATGGGTTTCCTTTTTGAGTCTGGCTTCTCTCAAGGTTTCTTGCTCATAACATCTAAGGGAGTTTTTCTCTCTAATTCTCGGAATTCATTCACTTACAGTATAGCAGCACTACCGTAAACATTTCAGTTTTGTTTAGTTTTTGATTCTGCTGCCTTATGTGTTTTTGTTTTTGCTGAAATCATATCTTTGCCCAGGTCTCTCCACACAGATTAAATTTACAATTGGGATAAATAAAATATCTATCGATCGATTGTGTCTGGATTAAACTGTTTAAAAGCACTTGTGGCAATGAGTCTCTTAGTATTTTGTGGTCCAGTAATGGTAGATTCCAAGCCATGCATATCAATACGCTGTCTTTCTGGTTTTGATTGCTGTTCTGGTTTTGGGGTTTTGCCCATAGTGTTGCCTAGTTTGTTGTTGCCTGCACCCTGACCTTGTTTTCGGATCACATCTCTGGTACAGTATACCTGCATTTGCATCCTGTACCTGCCTGCCTGACACAAAGCAAGCAAAAATAGGACATCTATGAAAATAATATACACAGTAGATAGGAGATAACACTAAGAACATACATTTAATACATAATGCAAAAGTGGACTATTGCTTGGTTAGACAATCATGTCAAAAACCTTTTTTTTGTCATTTCAATGATATATAGCTGACACAGTACACAGCGAAATGAAACGACGTTCCTCCAGAACCCTGGTGTTACAATATAAGGCTACATAACAGAAAACTCAGAGCCAAGGACTAGTGGTGCATACAGTGCAAAGACAACAAAAGACAGTGTACGACAAATACACAAAAACAAAATAAAGCCTCCAGTAACCCTGCTGTATATTACACAGTGCGGTGTGTAAAAGAGTACTGAGTACAGAAGTGTACTTGTAATAAAGTGGTTTGTGCAAAAAATCTAAAGCAGCAAAAACAGCATGTAAACAGTTAGTAGTAATAAAGTGATATAATTTGGGCATGGATGCGTGAAGTGAGTACGGTTGTGTGTTTGAGTCCGGGTTGTACAGATCAGTCACACAGTTGAGTGTGTGTGCGTGAGTTTTAGTTCAGTTTTGTGTCAAGCCTGTGCATGATTGTCAATTGCATTGAATTCACATGTACAATCAAAACTTCTCCCTTACATCAGTCTCAATATAAAAGCTTGTAACGCAGACATTGTAAAATTGTAAATCTGGCCATCTGCTTTTCCGAGGTGTCGTATTATGCTCTGACTGAGAAGCAGCTGTGCTCAGAAAGTGAAGGGTCTATTGTCTAAGATTCCTTGACTCACTGCATTAGCTGGCACGAATGCCACAGGGACGACCTGAATTCTTTCCTGAAACTGTGATGATTCACTCTTTTTTTTTATTATCTTTGCCTTAGGTTAAGGCATGACTGAAATACAATCGCAATAAGCTAATTGAGGCAATTTGATGTTTAAGCCTCAAGCTGTTCGAAATTACAGTTAAGATGTGTTATAACAAGGCCTTAAGGCTATCTGCTTAGTTGTTGTAATACGTCTTTTACAATCAATAGTCTTTAAGATCATTTTACATTTTTCTGTAACTTTATCACTCTCAGGCAACTGCTTATGCCTTGTTTTGATCATCTTTGGAAAATGTCATAAAGGTTCACACACTAAAAAGTCAAGTATTCTCTACATTAAAAAAAGGGAGTTAAGAAATAGGTACATTTTACATATACATTCATGTATTATTACATACATATCACATACCTATTATTACATACATATAACACCTCTTATTATATATATATATATACACAGCTTATTACATTTGAAATAATATGTATTATTACATACATATCACATACCTATTATTACATACATACAGCTAATAACTTTTTACATAATGTGTAAAATGTGCCTTTTTAAATAGAATTATTACTAAGTATAATAAATTGGATGTGAAAGAATGTTAAAATACAATAAAATGTCATTAATATTCTCAGTCTATTGTTGACACAATTTACATTAGATGTGATGGTATTCAAAAGTCTTTCCGCAGGATTTGCTTGTATTTCAGCAAAAGAAAGTAAAAGCAAATATTTGGTCATTTAAATCAACTGCACAAAGACAGATATTATTCAGTATTCAAATATTATTTAATGCAACTCCGGTAACTGATAAACATTTGGAAATTTTACTCTTTAGAATGAATTCTAAAAGTTTAGTTTTGTGAGCTTTGTGTAATAAGTAAAATAATTTGAAGCCTTTTTTTTCCTGAAGGATAAACCATTCCATATTGCAGAATATGATGGTATGCAAAAAATTGTGTTATGCAACTATTGTGTAGTGTAACTTTATTTCTGGCTTGCTTTAAGCGCTGCAATCCCAATTGTCTAGATCCTCTGACTCAATGGCCAGCAGTAAAAGTATGTTTCTTCCTTGGTGTTTTTTATTATATATTTTTTTCTCAAAGCATCGACTCACCTGTTTCCTGTATGAGAGAGAAACTCATCAAGCCTATGCAAAAAAATATATGTCTATATTTTATGATAAATGTTTTTAAATTACAAGCAGTATGTCACTAATCTTCCTTATCCAGTAAAAACACAAAAACCTCCTAAGAATCTGGAGATTAATATATAAGGGAAAGCAACACACACACACACACACACACACACACACACACCCACACACACACACACAAACACACACACACACACACACACACACACACACACTTATCCTGGATACTGATTGGGATTGTCTTTATTACTGAGCTGTGGCAAGCTGCTTAGTGATAAAAGAGATCTGAGATTGATCCAGGAGAGGGTACAGTTCCTAAAACATGGTGTGTGAAGGTAAGTTAATGAAGGGCTCCCAACGCAAGCATGGCGTCAGAAAAATCCTCAGGGGAGAGAATTATGCTGAGGATTCTCAAATAAATATGTTAAGAGACCCTGGCCAAAATATTTAGATTATGTTAAGTGGTGGCTCAGTGGTAATATGGTGATGGTTGTATTTTTTTTATCCCAGCACTACTAAGCTGCCACAACTGCTACTTTAACCCTCGACTCTCCTTTTAATTGCGAGTTGTTTTGGACAAAGGATTAAGCCAAAATAGGTAAATGTAAATTTAATGAATAAAATGTTGGACTTCTTTTTAAAAGGTCATGGGTTCAAATCCCAAGATGGGCCTTGTGCAAGGGCCTTAACCCATAATTGCTGTATAACTGAGATAACTGTATGTTGCGTTTGTTAAGGGCGTATGCCAAATGTTGTAAATGTAAAATTAGCAAATATATCAAATAGACTATTATGATAAGATTTGGGTTATGCAATTGTGGTCCTTTGTCAAATACAATAACGAAATAATTAGTAGGCAACACTGAAAACGAGGGAGTGAGCTCTAAATGCTCTGTCTTGTGGTAGTGGTCTTTAATAGCACGTTTTTTTTTGGATGCTAATACTTTCAATGCATTTGTCTTTGGGTTAGATGTTCTTAAAATGTGTCTTTTCAGATAATGGAGCTTGGTTAATGGCATTAAAACCATTGTGAATTAGGCATGATTATTTTTAATTTGTCCTTTGTTTTATGGTCTAGTATATTGTTTGCATGTCACTTGGTGGTTGGTCTCTTGAAAACATGTGTATTAGGTGATAGGATCTTTGGAGCGTTTGTCTTCAGGGGATAGCATCTTGAGAGGATGTGTTTAGGGGACATGTGAAGCATGTGTTTTAAGATCAGGTGTCAGTGTGTCCTGAAGATAGACCCCTTGAACAGCAATACAGCGTTGCCAGCGTTTCGGCCACTTTTGGGATATACCCTGGAAGTCTTCTTTTTGGAGCATGTCATACACATTCTGTGATTCAAGCTGGATCTCCACAATGTTTCAAAATGGTGACCTTTAAACTGGAACTTTATCTTCGGAAAAAGGCTGAAGTCTGCAGGTGAATCTGGTGGGTGAGGTGTGTGAGATCTTTTTGTAAGGAGAGGTTAGGGTGCGCAAATTAATAGAATATCAGATGGGGTAGAGCACATGGTCAGAATAGCACCTGTTGCACAGCTCCCGATGTACACAGGACGATCTCTGACACACTTATAAAGGTCTGTGCTCCCTGTGACTGTGCGTGCAGCCTTGTGCTGCCATCTGTGCGCATGTTACAAAACTAGTCTCAACAACTTTTGATACCACCTCGTATCTTGCTAGTATCTGTGGCTAGTATCATAGGCTCATTTATTTTTTGAGGTTGGTGCTTTAAAAGAATTTGTCTGTGGGCCAGTATCTTGGGAACAGTGTACCTTAGGGCATAAATTTGGGTTCTGGTACCTGCAGGGCCATATGTCTTAGATCATATGTCAAGGAACCATGTATGCTTCTTCAAACGTCTGCCACTTACATTACAGCACAGTTAAATTCCTTCTCCACATATTAGTTGAACTCAAGGGCCCAAAAAATGCAGCTTGGTAATACTGGGGCTTAAACCTTTGACCTTTTGTTCAGTAACCCAGAGCCTTAAACACTGGTGGTTGACAGCGATGATATGTACACAAATAAAATAAATCTAAAAAAATACTTCCTGTCACGAAAACGACATGGGAGGAGGGGGGGTGGACTTGCTTCATCATTAGACTTCACTTTAATCTGGCAAACACAGTCCTCTGACCATGACCATGATTTTTTTCCCCTCTTCTGCATTCAGAATCATAATACATTCTGAAGCAGGTAGGGTCTTGCCAGACTCTTACTGATTAATGGAGCATGTCTACTCACAAAATTTGGCTATAAGCCACAAAAAATAATTGCTACTTTGCTTGATTCCCCAATGTGCCCAAAGTGAAACAATGAAAGGGTTAACAGAGCACAACATTAGCTGGCAGGCTATAAAGGCACTTTACTCCTGGTGGTTGAAAATCCTGTTGTGTAATTATGTGCCATCCGTGGTTATTGTCTGAGTACAGAAAGATAACGTTGACAAGCCTAACCCATTACAAGAGACTCCTCACAGGTTAATAAAGTTGAATAGGCAGAAGAAACACTTCCATAAAAGGTATTAGAGCTGAAGAAAGTAAACATCAAATTAGTATGTCTAAAATAATAAGGAATAAAGGAAATAGACTGCAGTTCTTTAGTACATAATGAAGCATAGGCTAATCTGTATTAGTACAATAATCTGAGAACTTTATTTCTGATTGCTTTATTAACACACTGTTGATTCATTAACAGTTTAATTATTCCATTTTTGTATTTTTCCTTTTGGGACATTCATGTCTGTGTGAGCAACTGCTAAGTCAACTTCCTTATGGTTGAGTTCTTGGTTAATGCAATCAGTTATGGTTTTTATTCCAATCCTACAACAGGACAGCCTTTGATAGTGGATGGGAAATGACTCAGTGCTCATATCATAGCAAATGCTGATCAGAGTCTGTTCTGGGCTTACACAGCAGTCAACCAAACCACTGATGATGAGAACATGGTGAAAGAGAGCATGATGACAGCAGCTGACACAGATCGTAACTGAGTGAATAATGATTCTCTTGGTGTGAAAGAGCTTTCCCTGAATTAAGGCGAGCTGGAATATTATGCCATGTGCCATTCAAATGAGAAACCCATACATTTATTATAGAAAGCTAATAGCTAATTTTAGCACAGTTATGCTCCTTTATAACTAATGAGAGCGTAAACAAGTTTTTGCCTTTGTCTTCTTTAGAAATTATTTTTGTGGTGTACAAAATCTCTCTGGTTTTAAAGGCTGTTTGTCTTCAGGTCCTTTCAGTTTCACACTTATTCATGCTCCAGCAGCCAAACAGCACCAGGTCAGTCACCTCAGAGCATCACATTAACCCAAGAGGAGCAGCTTGACTTGGTCTGTCACTCACATAAACAGAATTAATAATGGACTTTCCAAGCAGCTTCTTTGGGGAATTGCTCATCCTTCAGAGAAATGTGGTGAAGTGGCCAATCCTCATAAGTCTGGGGAAAGGTTTTTTTAATGATCTGAGGAAAGTTTGCTTGTTGTGCTTCTATTACAATCTGATGACTATATAGTATGTCTGGATCCTCTGTCTATGAAGATTGCATGGAATTTACCAGACATTTCAGGGATCACTTTTTGATCAAAACCAAGTAACAGGTCAAACCAAATAATTGTTTCAGAAAATGTGTCAGATTATTTATATGTATATAATTATATATTTATATAATATAGAATGTATATATAATGCACAATATACGGAAGTAGAAATATTGTTTAAATTAATGTACAGATGTTATTTACAAGTGGAACAAATTGGGGTGGGCACGGAGAGCTGGTCCAGTTTGACCGAGAGAAGGTCAAACTGAAGTCTACAAACAAGATCCTTGTGTAGGTCTCAGGTCTATCAAGATGTTGCAGAATATAATGCAGTCCCATGTTGACTGCATCATCTGCAAATCTGTTTGATCTATAGGCAAACTGAAGAGGATCCAGCAAAGGTCCAATGATGTTCTTCAGGTAGGCCAGAACCATCTTTTAAATAACTTTATGATTACAGATGTGAGAGCAACAGGTTTGTAATAATTTAAACCAGTGATTTGGGTTTGTTTGGGGACCGTAATGATAGTGGAGCATTTGAAGCACCAGGGAACTACACAGCTCAAGTCATCTGTTAAAAATCTGAGTGAAGATGGGGGCCAGTCGGTCAGCACATTATTCAAGTCAAGTTGATTTCTTTAGCGCTTTTTAGACTTTTAGGCAGGCAGGTGAAACACTGTCTGGGCCAGAAGCTTTCCTAGCCGTCTGTCTTCTGAAGACAGATCTCCAGAAGTTCAAGCTTGATTTTTAGCTAACAAAGTTTCTTTATCTAACAAGGTACCACATACAGTATGTTTTTATGATAGTGACCATAACAAAACATAGCAACAGGGAGTCAAAAATCTATTACAACAGCATTTTAGCAATAAAGACCTGCAGTTTCATGCATAAAGCTCCTTGAGCTTTATTTTTCACTATTATTATTAAATCATGAAAATATCATGTAGCGCAACTTTATGCAGTGATCTTCTCCAAAGTGTAAAGTTCAGTGTATATTTGGGGAGGTTAATCAGTTTCCCATCCCTTCCCTTAATCATAGATGTGTCAGTCATAAATGTGGGTTACACCTCATTATGAGAATCAGTGACATTTAAACAAGTGTCCATTGGGGCAAAAACAAGAATAAAATTATCTCAAGAGAGAGACAAAGAAACACTTAAGTGGCTACTACGAAGGTTATACAAGTTAATGATTTGCTGACTGTTTTAGAACAAGATTACATAGTAAAGGAGACATGGGAACAATTAAAACCAGTGGTGGAAATGGTGATTTTTAGCTGTGTGTTACTGAGGTGGAAAATAACAAATTACATTTACTCTTGCTATTGTAAACCCCCACAGAGTCTTTTTTGGACCTCCAGATTGATGCACAGGCTTTTTACTCCATGCTTAACGCCTTCCTCTATTTGGCAGTGCGAGTGTAGGCGTGATGACGCCACTCCACATCCACCGTGCTCTTGTTAACAAAGCCTACAGATAACACACATCGCATATCATAACCTTGTGCTCCATTACATCTGATCAAATGCACATTATCAACTTGTGCTTTTTAATATCATGAATAGCAGCTACGCTAATTCCTCTTCACTGCTTCTCTTTCTCTACCCATCCCGAGGCATCCGGAGGTTGCCCCAGCCCCAGTCACGTCCCACATTATAAAGATTGTGGACCTTTAAAGAAGTAGATGCCAAACTCGCAAACATCAAGAACCATCTAGAGACGTACCAGCGCCAATTGGATTCCACTTCATGTGGAATTTGGACACTGGACCTCCTGGAGTGTTTAAAGGCTCTGGCATGGAGAAGCTGGTGTTGGATCTGTGATGATCTCAAATGTTTAGCTATTTATGAGTTGCTTAGTATCTCCTAGTTCTATAACCACAAATGACTGTAAAAAAAACTGTAGAAAGAACATCACTCATAAACACACACTCCAGTGCTCACGTTAGTTTTTACTCTCTGGTGTTCTGTATTGTTTAAAGACTATAATCACACTCTTGATGTCCCTTCTGAGTCTGGTTCCTCTCAAGGTTTCTTCCTAATGTCATCTAAGGGAGTTTTTCCTTGCCACAGTCGCCATGGCTGCTCATCAGGAAAAAATACACACCGTTCACCTTAACTGTTAAATTTCTGTAAAGCTGCTTTGAGACAATGTCTGTTGTGAAAAGCGCTATAGAAATAAACTTGACTTGACTTGGCTATTGTAACTGACTAGGTACCCTATTGTACAAGCAACCAGTAGTACAAGCAAACGGAGATACGAGTGACCTTGCTCTCAAAATTTTACCCTATTTTGCAGAGAAATTTCGAAGGCACGAGCATACCCACGCTGCCAGTTTCCTGCTTTAGGCTGAGGGTAGCATCAGTCGCTTAGTTCATCTCATGTCACTTGGTCGCTCTCATTGTTCAGTGCAGAAAAAAAACTTTTTTTGTTTTATATTATTATTTTTTGTGTTATATTATTTCAGTAGAAATCTTAAGAATTGTTTGTGAAAAAGAAATTAAATAGAATTACCATTTAAACCAAGAAGCGATCGAATGAGGTCTCGGAACAGATTAAATCACTTTTACATTCATTCTTATGGGGAAATTCAGTTCAAACATACGAGCAAATGGACCTACGGGCAATTTTTAAGAACGAATTATGCTCGTACAACGGGGTTTTACTGTACTACTTTTTAATTTTAAAACAAATTTTTAGAACAAATGCACTAAACTAAACTAAATGCACTAAACTAAAGATGGAGTAGTATTTTTTTATTGCACTTTATTTTGTAAAAATGTTCCTTCAGTAACTGGGTGAATTTTCCTAACCTTAAACTTAGCTACTTTTTATTTTTGCTTCATCCAGTAACTTAACTTGTACTTAAGTTAAAGTTAATTAAAGTAAAAGTACATTTACTTGAGTAGAATATTGAATTACTCTTTCCACCTCTGGTGTTATTTTATGGGGAAAACATCTGGCATCAGATAATTATTTTAGTATACATTTTGCAAACAACAATCAATGTTCTAAAATTGATTTACAATTAAACTTTTCTTAAGACATTTCCAAAGATTTTATTCTGTATGCACATTCCAAGCCCAGTGTTTTGACTCCAGAGAAACTACTTAGGTTGAAGACAAATTTACTACAGTATATAAGATAATGTAGTTTACAATAATCTAGGAGTTCAGTTTTAAAATATCCTTAACGTTGCTAGCCAGTAAGTTTGTCCAATGTGCTGTAGTTTGGCCAATAAACTATAATTGTGATTACACCTAAATTATATTTGACTCTGTTCAACAACTTTAATTTTAGTTGAGAGGTGGTACCTCAATGAGGTGGTAGCTCAGGGGTTTGGCTTTGGCCTTTGAAAACAGAATATAATGAGTTAAAATCCCAACACCACCAAGATACTACTGCTAGGTTACAGTTTAGTTCATTCTTACCACTGAGCTACCGCATTCCATAATTACAGCACTGATGTGTTCAGAAACTGTGAAGTGTGTTAGGTTCACAGCAAAGCTGCATACCAAATGAAAGTTTTATGAAGGTCGGTAAACTCTGTATCTGGTGGGAGCCTGGGCTGCAGATTATAGTCTGAAAAAAAATTTATCATGGCAGCATTCATTTGCAATTCATTATGTGAAGCTTTTCACTAATAAAGTCTCAGAGGCCAGGCATGTACTGTGTGAGAAATCTGACACTTCAGCAGTATATTTAAAACCTGCAAGTCAGTAAGACGTATGGTTACTTGCAAAATATATTTTTTAAATATGTTAAGCAAAAGTCACTCGTTAAATTTTTTTTTAGTGACCTATTTATCCTGGTCAAGGTCACAGTGGACAGTGCAGGACTAGGCATGACACTTTAAAACACCCTTAATATGACAAAATCCATTACATTACAACAAATTTTTTTATTTTTTTTAATGTAAATTTGGACCTAATCAGTGTCTGAACCTCTGATTAAACAATGCAAATCTCAGAAAGAAATGATCAGAAACCCAGGCATATGATTCTCATTGCAATTTCAATTGATTATTATGTTCACTATTCAGCATCTTTATTATTTTATTAATATATAAGTATTTCTGTTGAGCATAGCTTTATAGTTAAAGAGTCCACCATTAAGAACTAAAAGTAATAAATGAAGAAATCACTGTTCCCATTCCAAAGAATTTTGTTATGCAATCTTAGTGTAACATTCACAATCAAACAACCACCTGACACCTGATATGCCTGTAGCACCGCCAATGTGTGTAAGCATGCAGCGGCTTGACCCGCTGTGGTGTAAGCCTTACCCACCAGTGCTGACTTATTACGTAGGGACTTGGTGGGCAATGTCCGGGTTTTGAGGGACAATGCAACACGTGAAGAGAGATAGCTGGCCAGCATCTCTTCAACCCGGGGTGCCGTTGTTCTTTCAGTCCCATAAGTTTGGAATACAATTCTGCTTTGGGACCAAAGAGGCAGGCTTAATACGGCCGCCCAGGACCAGAATGATCGACAGACCCCGATATTAATGTTGTGGTGTGGGTTGCAGAAAGCACTCATCGAGCTTGCTGGACAAAACAGCTTTTTGCTCATCACTGGCAAAGCCAGATCCAACTTGGCAACGGCCTCAGTCACAACCTCCATAAGCTCATCGGCATCTGACTCGCAAAGACCTTGGTGTGTATATTCACTTTAGTCTTTTCTTTGAGGCTCATGTGAATAAGATTACCAGGATCACCTTCTTTCATCTTAGAAATAAGACATCTACAGAGACAGCAGGAAAATGAGAAGTGTAGGAGAGTGGAGGTTAGAGTTGTCACTTGTTGGTAGTATGGTAAAGGGAGAGAGTTAGCTGATATGATGGGGTGGAGAAAGGTAGATGTGTTGTATGTACAGGAGACATGAGAAGTGATAAGGGAGACTGCGAGGAAGGTACATGGTGTGACATCTGGAAAAAGAAAGGAAGACAAAGAGACGTGGTGGTGGAATGAGAAAGTTCAGGAAAGCATAAGGAGAAAAAGGTTGCCAAAAACAGAATTGAGATCGACAGAGTGATGTGGCAAAAAGCCAAGGAAAAGACATATGAGGAGCTGTATGCAAAGTTGGATATTAAGGAAAAAGAAAGGGATTTATACCAATTGGCCAGGCAGAGGGACCGAGCTGGGAAGGATGTGCTGCAAGTTAGAGATAACTAAAAAAATAAAGAATGGAGATTGAAATGTGTTGACTAGTGAGGAGAGTGTGTTGAGAAGATTTGGGGGAGTATTTTTAACAGCTGATGATTGAGGAAAATGAGAGAGAGAGAGAAAGTTGGATGGTGTGGAGATGTTGAAGCAGGAAGAGGATAGTATTAGTAAGGAGGAAGTGAGAGCAGGGATTAAGAGGATTACCAGTGGAAAGTCGGTTGGACCAGATGAAATACCGGTAGAAGCATGGAGATGTTTAGTAGAGATGCAGTGAAGTTTTTAACCAGATTGTTCAACAATATTCTGGAAGGTGAGAGGGTGCCTGGTGAATGGAGAAGAAGTTTTGCTGGTACCAATCTTTAAGAATAAGGGGGATGTGCAGACCAGCAGGTGGAAAGAGTAGTGGAAGCCAGGCTGAGAGAAGAGGTGACCATCTGTGAGCAACAGTATAGTTTCATGCCAAGGAAGGGCACTACAAATGCAATATTTGTTTTGAGTAATTTAGTGGAGATTCATAGAAAAGGTCAGAAGAAGATGCAATGAGTGTTTGTGGATTTAGAGAAAGCATACAACAGGGTGGAGAGAGGAGTTGTGGTATTGTTTGAGCAAGTCAGGTGTGGCAGGGCATACATGAGGACAGTGTGACAGCAGTAAAGTGTGCAGTAAGAAAAACAGACTGGTTTGAGGTGGAGGTTGGATCGCATCAAGGATCAGCTCTGAGCCCTTTCCTGTTTGGAGTGGTGATAGACAGGCGAGGGTAGACAGGAGTCTCTATGGACTATGATGTTTGCAGACGATATTGTAATTTGTGGTGAGAGAAGAGGGCAGGCTGAAAAGAGACTGAAGAGGTGAAGGTTCATGCTGGAGAAAAGAGGAATAAAAGTCAGTAGGAGTAAGACAGATCATATGTGTGTGAATGAGAGGGAGGAGTGGAGTGGACTGGTGTAGTTGCAGGGAGAAGAGGTTAGTAAAGGTGGATGAACTTAGGTACCTGAGATCAACAGTGTAAAGTAATGGAGAGTGTGTTAAAGAAGTAAAGAAAAGAGTGCAGGCAGGGTGGAGTGGGTGGAGAAGGGTGGCAGGAGTTATTTGTGATAGAAGAGTATATGTGAGAGTGAAAGGGAAACTTTATAGGACGGTTGTGAAACCTGCGATGTTGTATGGTTCAGAAACCATAGCATTGGGTAAAAGACAGTAGGTGGAACTAGAGGTAGCAGAGTTGAAGATGTTGAGATTTTCATTGAGAGTGATGCGGATGGACTGGATTAGAAATGAGTTTATTCGAGGGACCACACATGTAGAATGTTTTGGAGACAAGGTAAGGGAGGCCTAATTTAGATGGTTTGGACATGTGCAGAGGAGATACATTGGGTATATTAGTGGGAGAATACTCAGGATTGAGCCTCCAGGAAAAGGGAAAATGGAGGTGTTTTATGGAGGTGGAGGGAGAAGACAGACAGGTGAGTAATTTGAAAGAGGCAGATGTAGAGGACAGAGTAGTATAGAGACAGATGAGGTGACCCCTAACTGGAGCAGCCAAAAGTAGAATTTGTTGTTTATATATGGCCATACATCAGATTTCCATATGGGCTGTCAATGTCTATTATGAACCAGACCTTCAGCATCTTGAAGCCAGAAGTAATGCAGTTTTTACCAATGTTTATTACATGCCTATAGCTCTGTGGGATCATGTTTCAAAGGAGTTTGTTTTCCCAAAAGCAAGAAATCAGATCTATGATAATATTCTGACCATAATCATCATCATAATTGCCCAAACATGTCTTAAATTAGGGTTTCAATCATTTGAATTGGATATGAGCTCTAAGCTGGGTTTTTTTTCCCCAAAGATACCTTAAGGTAGCAAGGTGGGAGATGTTATTATTCATCACAAAACAGTGCTGACATGTTACAGAAAAAAATATATGGGGTGTGTGGTGGGGTATATATTTTTTTTCCTTTGCACATAGTATGATTTATGAGCTCTAAGGATAGTGCTGTAAATCCAAGTCGAGCATTCAGTCCGAACTGCATTGTATTCATGTTACAATTTTCTGAATGTTTATTACATCCATTAGACTTAAAGTGATTTTTATAATAAAGAAACATATAAAGATAAAATATATGTGTATATATCTACTATTCCTTTAGGCTGCTTTAGGTTTCCGAAAATGCACAGTTAATTACTTACCCACTTATTCCACTGAATGTAAATGTATCTGATTTTACATAAGCTGGTCTTAAGAGCAGTATTTAGTGCAGAGTATTTTGTGATTCTGTTTTACATTAAGACGACGGATGGGGGCTTGAGGAAAAGGTGTTTGTCTATATGTGCATAAGGTTAGTTCTTGAATCTGTAAGGTACAGAGTTTATTTATTTTGGGAATGTAAAAAATATAAGAAATATAATGAGGTAATTATGTTTAAAATGAAAAAACCTGAAAAAAACAGTCCCAAGCCCGGAAAAATGGGTAGGGTTGCGTTAGGAAGGGCATCCAGCGTAAAAACATGTACCAAATCAAACATATGGATGATCCGCTGTAGCGACCCCTAATGGGAGAAGCCGAAAGAAAGAAAGAAACCCTGGAACTTCATCCATAAAATCTAATACTGAACTGAAGGAAGGAAGGAATTTAAATCTAGGAACAAGAGCTCAAGAATTCCAAATCAGAAACTTAAACTCAAAAAAACTAAGCCGGAAAATTCAATAGTAGGAATTCTTTGTACCTAAAACCCTGAATCTGAAACCAAGAAACTAAGAATTGAATCTAAGTAAACAGGAAGTCCAGCAAATTGAAACTAAACATTTGCTTAAATTTAAAACCAATTAATTAACTGATAATTATATCCAGAATCTTTCAGTGAGAAAACTAAATAAAAGAACTCTAGGCATAATTAAATGGAACTGGTTACTTTGTTTGTATGAATTTTTTATTTTCAGCATATTTTTTTGCTATTAGTTTGATTTTTGATTTTTGTAGTTTTAATTCCCAAGTTGTGTCCATAGATATATCAAGGGTGCTTAAGTTCCCAATTAAACTTTGTTCGTACTGTAGAATCTAATACTGAGCTCAGGGAAGTAAGCCGAGAAACCTGAAGCTAGAAACCAAAGCTCAAGAATTCCAAGTCAGAAACCTAAACATAAAAAACTAAGCATGAATATTTAATAGGAGGTCGGATAATGTTTACATGGAAACTTAAACCCAAGAACCTAAGACCTAAGAATTTAAACAAAGTAATCAGAAAGTTTAGTCTTTTAAGACTAAAACATTATGGCTAGTATTTAAAAACCAGTACCGACATTTCTTTACCTGTAACTTCAAACTGGTAATTACATCCAGAAACTTCCAGTGAGTAAACTAAAACAAAGAATTTTAGACTAGGAACTCCGGGCATAATTAAAGGAACTGGTTAAAGTTTTGTATTCATTTTTCATTCTGAGCATATTTTTCAGCTCTTAGTTTTAGCCATAAAAACTTGCTAGTGTTTTGTAAGCATTAAGGCAAGTTTTGTACCTGGATATTAAAAAGACACTCTGGTGCTTAAGTTCCCAATGAACTCTTTGTTGCTTGTTTTAGGTTCTTTATTTCATTCCATCATGCCCCAACATGGATACCAATTGTCCTGAAGATGTTGTTGGGGAATATATTAGTCTAATAAAGTCATTTATATACACTCTTGCCTGTGACAATGACCATGACATAGAACATCTCCACTATTGATTAACTCAAATGTTCAATAACAATATAATGACTCCATTTCCTGTTCCAATTTCAGTTTCCCATTAATAAAAAATAAGCCTTTTATATGGAATTTAAACTGTGATTAGCCAGTTCTTCGTTGGAAATAACAGAAATTAATCTCTTTCCAAAGAAGATATTTCCTTGTTCGTATTTCTCAAGTAGTGCATGATATCCATGACATTATAAGATGGATATGGCTGTGCACACATGACCTAATCAGTCCTGTGGAAGTTCCCAATGAACTCTTTGTTGCTTGTTTTAGATTATTAATTTCATTCCATCATGCTCCAACATGGATAACAATTAGGCTGAAGATGTTGTTGGAGAATATAATAGTATAATAATGTAATTTATATACACCCTTGCTTGTAACAATGACCATTACATACAACAACTCCACTAATAATTACCTGAAATGTTCACTCAGTATGATGACTCTATTTCCTGTTCCAATTTCACTTTCGCCTTAATAAAAAATAAGCCTCTTATATGGAATTTAAGCTGTGATTAGGCAGGTCTTCGTTGGAAATAACAGAAAAGAATTTATTTCCAAATAATATATTTCCTTGTTCGTATTTCTCAAGTAGAGTATGATATCCGTGACATTAAAACATGGATATGGCGGTGCATACGTGACCTAATCAGTCATGTGAAAAATTCCCATGCCTGGATATGATGAAAGATGGGTAAGTGTTAGGGAGGCTATTTTCTGGGCCAGTGGCTCAAAGTGTAACATCTGAGTCACCAGCCACTCCTACAGTATATTCTTACTTACTTTTAACAATATATTTAATTACATTCCTGGTTGACTTTCTCTGTAGTTTATTAGAGGGGAATCTTTGTAGACTTTTTTATAAAAAAAAAAAAGAAAATACATCATAACAAATTAATTAATTGTGTAGAAAAAAGAACAATATTTTATGCATCTCTTGCGAAGAAAGTCAAGGCAAGTGGGGAAAACTTCACTGTGTAAAACATTTGTAAAAGCTTTGTATCCCAAAGTGACTTTGTCACAGCAGTCAAGTCATGTTAAGTCAAGACAGATGCAGATACAGACAGGAGATTTATTAAAAACAAACTGGAAGACAGATCATAGACAAAATCCAAAACATTTTAGCCAGAACGCATGGGAGGTTCAGTCGAGGTGCAAACAATATAGACGAGGCAAATCCAGAGAATCAAAAGGTGAAAGCAGAGATCGAAACCAGGACATTAAATGGGGGAAATGACCCTAGTAAATAGTAGACTAAAGAGTAGTCAGTAGTGTAGAACTTTGAGCTTACTTTGCAAAGAACGGGTAAAACTGATTATATATGCAACGGGATAAATATTAGCTCTAGGGTTCTTTAAGTAAATCCTGCAATAATGGGATCTTGTTTCCTATTGGTGACAATTTTTTAACACTGAACCCAAGAATCTGCAGCAGAATAATGGAGTAATGCTGTGGGTGAGTTTTTTCTGCTGTAGATTGGTGCTAAAAGTAAAATAATATAGTTTCATGTGACATGTTACACACTATTTGAAAAGTATTAAACACCTTAGACATCGAGTGATTTGTAAAGTGTATGTTCTGTTCATATATGTGTAGTTTTTATACTTTTATTTCTGATTTGAAATCTTCCACGTGTGCCATTTTGCATGTGCTAATGAACTGAAATTTATTTAGGAGTAGATGGAGCTGTAGCATGACTGACCCCATAATTTTGTCTCCTATTGCTCTGTGTGCAGGTAATTGTTTCTTGATATTATAGTGTTTACGAAATTCTGCTTACTTAATTGCACATTGTGGATGTTTTGTGCTAACTGGGTTTCATAACGTATTTAGTTTTACAGAGTTGATTTTAAAACGTGTTTTACGATCACAAAGTCATACTTTCAAGAAGAGTGCGAACTAAATTATAAATAAAGAAATCAGTTTTATTGTCTCGGAAATGTTGACATTTCAGACTCATGTTGTATTTTTGCATGTTGTTTTGTCAGGACTTGCTCTGTGTGCAGTCATCAAATAGATTGTATTAATCCAGATCCAGAGTTAGGGTACTGATTAAAGGTGGGACAAACCGGGTCAAAGAAAACCAGAGGTCACACACATATATATACTGTATATACGATCAGGCATAACTTTATGGCCACCTGCCTAATTTTGTGTTCTGACCTGCCAAGCATTAACATCATTAACTTCTTTAGCAATTTGAGCTACAGGAGCTCATCTGTTGGATCTCACGGGTCAGCCGTTGCTGCCTACGTGCATCAATGAGCCTTGGGTGCCCATGACCCTGTCGCTGGTTCACCATTGTTCCTCTTATCAGGATCTTCTGGGCTCACGACTCCCACATCCTGCACCACCCAGTATTTAAGGATACTAAAAACTAATTAACTCACTTCCAGATTATCTCTCGCACACACTCACTCAACTGTTACTGAGCGTCTACAAATCTGAACTTAAACACACACCCATACTCATTTCGAATCACACACATTTATCTCCTCACCATCCATTTTATATTATAATTTATTATTACTATATAACTGTTTACATGCTGTTTTGCACATCTAGTAACTGCTGCTCCTGCTGTTTTGCACAACCTTTTGTGTTTACATGTTTTGTTTATTTACAAGTACACACTTGTATACAATTCTCTTTTGTACATTGTACTGGGGTCACTGGTGTTTCGGGTCCTTCAACATCAGACACCCTCATCCAGGCGACCCAGCCGAGGTTGATCAGAGCCCGGCCTGTGTCCCAGTAGCAGTTGCCCACAGTTTTGCCATCTTAATCCAAAGCCATCTAGTGGCTTTCTCTGCGGCTTAAGTTGCAGTTCTAATTGCAGAATGAACGCCCTGCAAAACCTCTGCAACACACCTCCAATGGCTCACAATGAGTTTCCAGCCCTGCCTTCTACACTCTTCAACTAACTTTGGTACTTAGCCTGCTTCCTCTCGTTGGCCTCTTCCATACACTCTTCACAAGGCACAGAGAGCTTCAATAAAATCCATTGCTTGGTGAAATCTGGGACAATAATCATGTCTGGACGAAGCTGTTGTACAAAGCTGTCGTTTCGGTAATCTAAGATGCAGCCAGGCAGTAGCTTATACAGAGAAAAAAATTGTGCTTTTACCGTATTTAGCCAGACTTTTCATAATACATAGACACCAAAGACAGCTGTGTTTGTCTCACGCTACTGTTTACCGCTAGTGGAGTTCGTGACTGTAAGATGCAGGACATTTTATTTAAAATGGGAATTCACCATAGTTTTTTATTGTCGGAGTGTACATTCCCTCCGGCACTAATGCTAAGGAGGCACTGTGTGAACTCTATGGGGCTATTAGCGACCTGCAGAATGCTCACCAAAAAGGATTGTTTATTATCGCTGGAGATTTCAACCATGTGAATACCAGGACTGTGCTCCATAAACTCATTCAGCATGTGGACTTACCCAAATGAGAATGGGTTCCCTCTTTAAGTTGAGTTCCTCTCAAGGTTTCTTCCTCATAGAAAAAACTCCCTTAGATTTTATGAGAAAGAAACCTTGAGAGGATCTGGGTCCTGAGCAAGACGTCATTGACTGTTTGGACTAAAAACCTGATAAGATGGGAACATGCTTTCCAAATATCAGCACAGGTGATTTTCCTTGCTGACCATTAACCTATCTAGTCCAAGCTCCTTGTTGTCCCAATCCCACCATCTGGCTAGCTCTTTCTTCCTCCACGCCAAACCTGCCTGCCTCCAGTTCCTACCTGTGTGCCCTTGTATGACAGCTGCTGCCACCTTGGGATCCCTAGACTCTCTGTATTGCCATGCTTCCTATGTTCTCAACACCATAAACTTTACAGTAAGACTACAAATCGGGAGGTGCAGAATATTATTGGTGCCATATAAAGCACCACTGCTTAGGCTTTGTGGTAAACCAAGCCACCTTTGCAGGTAGCTGCTTATCCTTCTTTCCAGGGTCTCAATCGTTGTTATTGGCACTTCGTACATTAGCAAAGGCCAAAGGATCTGGGGCAGGATACTGTGCTGATAAATCCAGGACTTAAACTTTCCTGGAAGACCTGATTTGTCCACCTTACTGAGCCATAACTTGAGCTCAATGCAAAATACATTGACATACATAGCACACTGGCAGCCAGACCCACACTAGGATAGTCTATTAAGTTTAAAATGAAGCTTAAAACCTAATGCAACAAAATATCATGAAAATATACACAGTAAGATAATAAAACACCTGATCTGCATGATTTAGGAAAACCATTGGCAAGATATAATCAATAATAATGCTATAAAAAATAATGCAGTACTGATTAAATCAAATGAAGTAAATAAACATTACACACATATTGATGCATTGCTGTTCATGCCTGAAGCTGTGAGGTTTAATGATGCTCTGCAAGGAATGGATAGAGACAGGGAATGGCACTATGAATATGGTAATGTAGAACATGCTGGGCTTATGCACTTGTATCCTATCACATCACTTTCGACTGGCCTTTTTCATGAGGTAGGTGCAAGTATAAACCCTATTCTACCTGTCAGCAGCTTTGATAAGAAATTGGCTGTGGATTTGGCTTTGCATTTTAAGAGCAGACAGAGAGAGAGAGAGAGAGAGAGAGAGAGAGAGAGAGAGAGAGAGAGAGAGAGAGAGAGAGAATGAGAAAGCTGTCCAGGTGTTGGAATGTGTGGGAAGCTGCAATCATTTTTTAGGCTTAAAGTAAAAAATCTGATCATTAAATTTGACTGTTTTGTAGAAAGACAGTACTTGTGCTTTGATTAATCATGGGGGCAGTAATTGACATGAAACCTAAGCATTGTGCTCTGCATGTTCGAAACAATATTGATGGATTTAAAGTGCACTTGACAAGCATTTGCCTGCGGGATGAATAAAGCCATTAGTCCGTCACAACTGAATGAGGTAGTCATGAAATTGGGCAATAATGGTATGTTTTACAATTAAAATAGTTCTGTGGCAAGCCAAAAAAAATGCACGTGTAACTTCAGGCTATAAGTGTATCACCATTTGCACACGTCATAGTAAAAAGTCCCTTTTGAGGTTTCATCTACATGCCATCTCAGGGAGTTTTCTTTTACCAAGCTTTTTGACTTGTTTATCAGGAATCTAAACCTACATCGATGTTTAATTTACACTACGTAATCAAATGTTTTTTTTTTTATCAACACATTATCTGTGTAAAGCTGCTTAAAACAAAGTTAATTTTTAAATGGCGGTAATTAGACAGGGTCTTTATCAGGATTATATAAAGAGTAGGATTTTGTTGCCTTTTCAACAACAATGCAAAATGATTGCCACTATAATTAATATTTGTGCAATAACACCAATTTAAACCATGCAATATTTCCTATGTGCAACATGTTGAAAAGTGTTACTACTTAATTGGTGGACTCTTTTCTTTTTCTTTTTATTGTGATGTATATACTTGTTATTTCTCTACTTTATATATTTGCACATTTCTTTTCTTTGCTGCTGTAACAGAAATTTCCACCACTGTGTACACAAAAATAATAACATAACAAAAGAGATCTTTAAAATAATAATAAAAATAAATATAATTCCCCTTAATATTCAGTTTGTCTCTTATGGTATGTTGGTTCAGAGTTGGATTCCGTGGAAAAGTGTATTAACGTGAGTTAAATTTCTTGTCCTCATGCACTTGTATCACTACTGTGTGTGGATGATGTCTTATCTGGAACTCTTAATGCAAATCAAGATGCCAAATGGTACACACAGTAAGGGTTCAGTTCTCTTTTTCTTTTCTAACATGAGACCTCGTTAACTTTGCACTCTTTCATAGTGCATGTAACCAATGTGCAGGAATACACTATATTATTAGATACGGTATGTTCCATCAACTATTCCCACTAACAAATTAATTGTAGTTGCAATAATATTTCTGCTACTATGTTATTTAAAAAAAATGTTGTAAATGCATTTCTTTAAATTCTGTTATACATTTAAAATAATAACCCTGTTTAACACATGAACATGGAAATTAATTAGCATATTACTAATTTATAAACAAATATGCAATTTAACACAAGTAAATACATGTTATTTGGTCATATTGCAAAACTAACCACTACAAAATTATTAGCATGAACTTTTACATGCTCTCCAGAACTATTCTGTTCCACTAATCACCCTAGCGCACTGACTCTAATGAGCTGCGGCCTTAGCCAACACAGTCAACTTCTGATAATTCATGGTTTGGAACTCGCATCTTGAAAAAAAAAAAGAGGACCACTGTATGTATATATATATATATATATATATATATATATATAAATTATATATATACAGTTTCTTAACACATAAAAGTGTTTCTTGTTATTCTATGCTTTAGCAATAGGAACAGTAATAGGTTAGGAAGAAACAAATAAAAACGATTTATTGCAATACTCCTTTATTTTACTTGAAAGCTTCCCAGTGTTTTGTATAATATAAACATTTTTCATTTTAAAAATAACTCTGACATCTCACAGCTGCTGGTAGCCCATGTACAAACTGGGGAACACATACATTCCTAAACATTTTTGGCCTCCTCAACTTGCATGTATTCACTGCGTGTGTCAACTCTTCTGCCAAAACTGTTCTGGTTTAAAGTACAGCGCTTTTCATTTCCCAATCCGACATGTAGTGAATAGTTACAGTGATGTACCAGTTGGGTATGTATGCTGGAAGGATTCAGTGAGGGACTGTTGTTTTTTGGGGGATTTAAAAGACGCCGGCGCCTTCTCATACTGTAGCCTCACTTCACCACCGCTTGCCATGTTAAAGTGTGGAATGATGGTTCAGCGCCCCCTTTAGAGCATAGTGATTGAACATTTACTCGTGGGGAGGAGTTTCCTCATTTCAGCTCGTAGACTTACAGGCACACACAAACAGTCAATTCGGAGAGAAATATAAACCACATAAATTATTTAAACGTAAAACCGATTCACAAGCGCGTATTGAACCGTGGATGTCGTACCGAACGGTTCAATATTATATTGAGAATTGTAGCATCCCTTATATATATATATATTCACTAGAATTGTTGACTTGATGTCACCCAGATGAGGATGGGTTCCCCTTTTGAGTCTGGTTCCTCTCAAGGTTTCTTCCTCATAACATCTAAGGGAGTTTTTCCTTGCCACAGTCGACACGGCTACTTATCAGGAATAAACACACACCATCACATTAACTGTTGATTTCTGTAAAGCCGCTTTGAGACAATGTCTGTTGTGAAAAGCACTATACAAATAAACCTAACTTGACTTGACTTGACTAGTGATAATTCTGTACATATTGAATGTTGAACGATGCCACATTCTGAAATGTTGTACAAAATAAATGATATGGTTTTAGATGAACTGCTGTGGTGTGGACTCAGGTGAACTCATCCAGAGAATATTTCTCACTGGTAATTATACTGAGTGCAAGAAAGAAAGCAGCATAAGTAAAACTTGGCTCTTAATTAAAGTCACTGCCAACAAACCGGTACCTTTGTTTTCGAGCATAGGAGCTTCACAAACACCAATCTGTTTAAGAGACAACCACAGCTGTCAAAACATCAGGCACAAAGAAATGAAAATTACCCTGCATTTTGGTGCAGCTAGCTATAGAAACGACAATACCTATACCATCAATACAGCATAGTCTGTTTTTAGGGTATATTTCCAGAAACAAGAAGAGCGACCAATTAAATTTGTTATAGGGATATCCAATCTGATTCAGTTAGATTTAATACAATGTGATTCAATGTAATATGATGCAATGTGAAGAAATATGATGCTCTATAGTTCATTCTAGTGCAAATGAGTCACTTTTACTTCTTTGGTTCAGACAGACAGCAAATCACCAATTTACTTAAGTGGCTTCGGACTTCTTATACATGGCCCCTTCACAAACACACCCTTGTAGTGCAGAAGTTCTTTTTCTGTTTTGTCTCCAGGTAGACCAGGTAGCTCTTCCTCTGACATGTTAATCTGTATGCTATGTGACTCTCGTATACTCTGCTTTACGTAGCATTAGTAGTGCTGAGAGAGCACGCTTTAGGAACAGATTAGCGAGAAGAAATCAATCTACATATTAAATATTATTCAGAATTCATCAAATAAATGAATAGCACATAGAGTACATAGCAGTAGAGGGTCTTGCTCAAGGGCTCAGCAGTAATAGTTAAATGATATTGAAATTTTAACCCAAAACTTCCAATTAGTAGCTCAAGCAAGATTATGTCTTTTTCTTCGAGTTAAGTAGCTGTGCAGATACACTGTGTGGAATGATTCAATAATAGCTGAATAGAACTGAACCAGCAAAAATGTGAGTAACCCAAATTGGATGACTGCTTCTATGAATGTGCAGGAAATTGCTGACCATAGAATAACACAAGGGAAGGAATTCGCATGTATTCAGATCCATAACCAATTTCTATCTCCTCAGTCTTTTTGTACATTCATCTTCAGGTTGTTGGCTTCACACCATGACACCAGACGGCTAACATCTCACTATTTAAAATCAGGCCAACCAAAAATTGTATCATCAGCAAACTGACCAGTTCATTGCAGTACAGAATAAAACCCATTGGTGCATAGTGCCATGAAACTTTAAATAAAATAAAGTTTTTGGATTATGATAAATAAAATGAAGTTATTAAAAAGCTATTTGTCACTGGCTCTTGAGATAATCAATCAAATCAAATTGTATTTGTTACATACGGTACACATTCATACAGAGTACAGCAATGAAAAGCTTTTTACGACTGTTTAATACTGAAGAGTGTAAATGTTAAAATTATATTAATATTTTATATTTATACTTATATTTTAAATATAAGTATAAAGAAATAGGTAAAGATAAAGAATTCTATCAGTAGCTTTTTACACTGGTAGGTGATGTCCTTAAGCATGGTCATTATATGTGAGCAAAACTAAGCAAATTTGATAAAATATTCATAGTACATTTTCATATTCTCTCTTTCTCCACCAAAATAGAACTGCTCCTGACAAACCAGTGATCTGGAACCCTTCTGCTCTCTAGACATATCTGCTATGTCATAATCATTGGCATTGGCTGCTGCTGTCGCTGGTGCCACATGAAAAATTCAGAACCTTGTTGATAACATAAACTTTTGAATGCAATTAATATGCTTTGATATGTTAGGATTACATTTTCCCCAAACAGTTGTGAATTCACCCCTCCATCAATCAACAGCTGATGGGCTTCAACAATGAACGGACGTTATTCTGTGTGCCACAGATGAGATCACTTTGGCACCTGGTTCCATCTTTGTTTCTTCCTCATATTATTATTATTATAAAATCAGTATAACATTTACTAATAAAAACAAAACATTGTAGGTATAGTGGGAAAATCTAGTGTAGTTCAAAACTGACAAGGAGATATAAATCTCAAACAGGTTGTGAACACCTTTACAAATTAAACAAAAAAAAGAAAAAAACACTACAGTCCACGACTTGTGTTGTGCACTTTTGCAGCAAAAAAATTGTGTTATGTCTTTTATAATAATGAAAGAAATCACAAATGCAGATTCAGAATTCAGATAGTGATAATGTGCATTCAAAAACTTTTAATTCAGTTTGATGAATTTTTATTTTCATTGCGCTCTTAACGATGAGCATCGGGTCATAGCAGCTTAACACAGATAATGTGGTGATAAAAATGAATGAGATGTTCTTTATAAGTGTAAGTTTGTCCCTGATGAGCGAACCGGTAGCGACTTTAGCATTTTGCATCAGCGGCGTCTTTCTTGTCCATCTCCAACTTGCCTTCTTGTGAGTTTAGCGTGTTTGTTCTCCGCCCATCAATCAATCAGTGCAGTAGTTTCTGGGGTGCGATCTTTTTTTCCCATTGCATTATTTTATTTAATTTTTTTTTTTTACTTAGCAACAGCTATAATTAAACATTTTGTTAAGTACAATACTTTGAACAAAAAACACTTAAAATTAAAATGAAAAATTTTAAAAACAACTCGAAAAATTAGATGTATTAAAAAAATAAAAAATACTCTATTGCAGTAATGGGAGTAAATGTAATTCATTACTGTCCACCTCTGGGGATAAATGTATAAATTGAACACTTAAATTGTTAATATATTCATTTGTGTAAAGCTGCTTTATGACAATGTACATTGTAAAAAGTTGCATACAAATACAATTGAATTTTATTGAATTGAAATTACTTGCATATCCCATGCACATGTCTATATTTAAATAAGCAGTAGCATGTACACATATGGTGCCAACAATCAATTAATTTTATGCAGTATTTTTAGGCAAAACTTAATGCTGCCAGTGTATTTTTGGTTAATTTCAATTGTACATTTTCTGCACACATATAGGATAATGTCAGTAGATTAAGTGGCCATAGCACTTTATTTCCATTGTGTAAACAGGATATTAATACAAATGTACATTCTCTTTTTCTCTTGCATACACATACATGCACCGAAACACAAAAGCTGTGTATCCGGATGAATTATTTATATAACGGATGGTACAAGATGAAGTGTTTCTCAAAGATGCTGGCACACTCATCATGTTGATAATAAAACCATCTTTTCACCTGACTCTGTCAGTGTGCTGTGTGTTTGTGTGTGTTTGTGTGTGTGTGTGTGTGTGTGTGTGTGTGTGTGTGTGTGTGTGTATATATATATGTATGTGCTGGGGGAGGGGGGAGGGGTCATAATCATAAGGCTTTTACAACTGAATAAGGCTGAATGTCACTGCTTATGCTTAATACCAAATTCTGTTTTCCAGTCCATTTTGTAAGAATACTTTAATCAATCTGCCAGACAAAATATCTTTCCCGTATTATGTGACTTGTCTTGAATGCAGCCTATGAGAAATCATGACTAATGAATAAATAGAAGATTCAGCCATCCTTTTAGAGGAAATAGAAAAAAATATATACACGACAGATACAAGGTGGTTAAACTGGCTGACTGCATTAATGGCATTATTACAGGATGTAACTCACTATAAGACATTTCTAAATCCGTATTTCATTTCTGACAGTCACAGACAGAATTTATTTTTTTTTTATAACAAAGCGTTTTGAGGATGCTTTGAGGATTCAGTGAAGAAATATCTAAAGGATTATCTATTTTCAGACTTAACCACTGTTAACTATTTGAACTAATAGATTAAGATGAAATCATTAATAGTTGTATATAGACTGTTTTTGCAAGCTGGACTCCAGAGGGAAGTGTGGATACAATTGCAGAACTTTAACCGAATCAGTGCTGAGCTACAGCATGACTTAAAGCAGGCAGATAGAGCGAATGCAGAAAAAAATAATTAAAATCAGGTGAAATCAAATTTCCAGCTGTGAAGCCTGATGTCCAGAATAAATATAGATGACGATAATGTATGTCATTGATTTTTACTTTATTGCTTTTCATAAGTTCAGCTTGTTATCAGGGCCAAACATGTCTTAGTCTTATTTTCCTTTAAGGAACTCGAGCTGTGTCGGAACACTTTGGGAACGCAACTGCATTGTCTATGCTCTGAATAATGTATGTAATCAGTCAAAATTGGAGGCAGGCTGTCACCGGTGAGTGATGTCATGACCAGGAAGTATGAAACGCAAATGGAGTGAAGCCGGCTTTAGCTTCTGTTTGTTCACAAAGCACTTTGTGTGAAATTCAATTTAGTTTTTCTTATTGTCAAAAAAATGTAAGCAGTGTGTTTATTCCTGCCCCAATTTTATCACGGGGTGGGGGGTACACACAGCCTTAATGTAGCTTGTTTGGGAGCGGAGCACGCTATATCGGCTCTCAAGAAAGCTAATTGCCAACACAGCGATCTCAGGATCACGCGATCGCTTCGCTCCCGGTGGGCAATTTTCGAGAAGGCTGTCCCCATTCCCTGTGGTTCTTGCTGAGGCAGAGCGGTGTTCCGCTTCCTGGGGTTCACTGATGGACCTCGCAAAGGGTTTGGAGACAGGCTTTTCCCTTTCTCCTACCTCCTCTCATTCGCAGGCTTCAGAAGCACACCTTTCGGGGGTTTCTCCCCCCCTGCCACAAAAGCATTCAGCTCCACCTCTCTTCCTCTTGTGAACCCGATAGCGAGGAGCTCCGGTTGTGACACATGCTGTCCAGAAGCTGGATATAGCTTGGCTGGCCGATAAGCATAAAGCCCCACCATCCAGTAAGCTCGACGAGCGCTTTTTGCTCTTGCTTTTACAGCCTCTGTGTCATGGTCTGCCATTTTTCCATGTCCTGCACACCAAGGTGTCCAGATCCTGGGCATTGCCTTTCTCCGCCTGCCCCTTCAGCCTTAAGACCGTAGTGTATTCCAGCATTGTGGGTCTTAGGGATTATGGCTATGCCACAGGTTGAAGAGATCTCTCCCCAGGTGTGACATCTTCTCTTAAGCTACCAACACTACCCACCAAGCCCCTGCGTACTATGTCGGCACTGGTGGGGAAGGCTTATGCCTCAGAAGGTCAGGCCACGGGATGTCTGCACACCATGTCGTTGTTGTCAGGGGCTGGCTGTAGAGACCCAAATGCAGGACGCTGACAGGGAGCTTAAAAACCCGGCAAATAGACAAAGAACACAAACCAAAACAACTGTGCAAATCCCAACAAACAATACAAGAAACATAAACCCCACAAAAGTAATAAAAAAAAATCCCCACATCTAATTAGATTGAACGTGCAGCAAAGAAATCCAGGCAAAAAAAACACAGAACAAAGATAATCAAAACCCAAAAGGCAGAGCAGGAATACTAAACAGAGACACAAGACATAAAAAACATCCAAACAAATAAGCAGGCAAACAAGGGAAAAGGGAAAGGAGAATCTCAGAAAATATCTGAGATAATCCGGCAGAGTTCAAAGAGTCCTTAAATACAGGGCAGCGCAGGAAAACCTCAAAAAGGCTGCAGTTCCAGAATTGCGAGCCACGAAACCGGAAGGGTGCACCAAGAACCCAGAAGACCGTGACAGTTGTTACGGGCATACCAAGCTGGATGTCGGAGACATCATTGGTGGCCAGATACTAGAGCTCCGCCGTACGGCGGACTTGGCCCTATGAGATACTAAAGAGACCACTAAGGCCATTAGCTGGTGTATGGCCACACTAACAACCACATCGAGTGTCTCACCCTGTCCAAAATCCCTGACAGGGATAAGGCCCTGCTGCTGGATGCCCCAATCTTGCCCTCAGGCCTTTTCAGCGATGCTGTTTTTTCGGTAGTCAAAAGGTTTCATGTCGGGGCTGGCTACTGACGTGGTTTATCATTTCTCATTTTTGTGACCAAGAGTGCCTGGGTGGGACCTAGCCATAGTGCTGGAGGCTCTGTCTGATCCTCCCTTCGAGTTGTTGGCCGGGATTTTGTGGAGGCACTTGTTTATTAAGACTGCGTTCTTGCTGGCTATCTGCTCTCTGAGGAGAGTAGGTGATCTACAGGCCCTTTCAGTGGCCAGGCATGGCTGGTGCGTTCCTGCACCATAAAGCAGGTTACATCCCCAAGGTGCCCTTGGTAGTACCACGATATGTCAGGCTCTAGGCATTCAATTCTCCTCCATTCCAGACCCCAGACAAGAAGAAATTGAACTGGCTGTGCCTGGTTCGAGCACTGGACTGTTATGTCCACAATACAAGTCCTTGGAGACCTCTTCCTGCTCATTAGCAGACCCTCAGCAGACGGATTATTGACGCTATTGCGTCCTTTTTTAGGACCTCTGGTCTCCCCGCTCCATTCGGGGTCAGAGAGCACTCAACCCGGAGTGTGGCAGCCTCTAAGGCTTGTTCCTCTGGAGTGTCCCCCTCTTTTACGCTAGTCAGGGACTGATCATTGTGGTGGTACTGGACTCTCATTCCCAAAGCGTTCTGACACAGCTCAAGTTCCTAAAAAAGGACATTTTTAGGTTATGTATGTAACCCTAGTTTCCTGAGGGAACAAGATGCTGCATCTCTATGCCACACCTCTGGTGTCTCTTCAGCACTATTTTTTAAAAATATAATATTGTAATGTATTATAAAAATTTTCAATATTGTAGTACTGTGTATTATAATATTGTTGTTTTGTGCTTTTACAATCAACATTAGTGTCATTTCATTATGTAAACAGAGCAAACAATTTAACATGTAATTTTGGAAAATACTTACATATACGAATAAAACCCAGCCATTAGGGAGGCACAAGCCAGTGCATTCTTAGTGCCGGTCCCAAGCCCGGGTAAATGGGGAGGGTTGCGTTAGGAAGGGCATCCAGCGTAAAACATGTGCCAAATCAAATATGCGGATCACAAATGAGAATTTCATACCGGATCGGTCGAGGCCCGGGTTAACAACGACCGCCACAGGTATCGTTAGCCGACAGGGTACCGGTGGAAATTGGGCTACTGTTGGCCGAAGAAGGAGAAGGAGAGGAGGAAGACGTCTACAGAGACGGCAGGAAAAGGAGCAGTGTAGGAGAGTAGAGGTTCGGGTTGGTACTTTAAATGTTGGTACTATGACGGGTAAAGGGAGGGAGGTAGCTGATATGATGGAGAGGAGAAAGGTAGATATGTTGTGTGTTCAGGAGACCAAGTGGAAAGGGAGTAAGGCCAGGAACATTGGAGGTGGGTTTAAACTGTTTTATCATGGTGTGGATGGAAAGAGAAATGGTGTAGGGGTGATTCTGAAGGAAGAGTACAGTACGAGTGTAGTGGAGGTGAAGAGGGTTTCTGATAGGGTGATGATCGTGAAGGTGGAAGTTGAAGGGATGATGATAAATGTCATCAGTGCCTATGCTCCACAAGTTGGCTGTGAGATGGAGGAGAAGGAAAGATTCTGGAGTGAATTAGATGAAGTGGTAGATGGTGTACCTAGGAAAGAACGGTTAGTGATTGGGGCGGACTTTAATGGGCATGTAGGTGAAGGGAACAGAGGTGATGAGGAGGTGATGGGTAGGTATGGTTTTAAGGAGAGGAATGTGGAAGGGCAGATGGTGGTAGATTTTGCTAAAAGGATGGAAATGGCAGTGGTGAACACTTATTTTAAGAAGAAGGAGGATCATAGGGTGACGTATAAGAGTGGAGGAAAGTGCACACAGGTGGACTATGTGCTATGCAGGAGATGCAACCTGAAGGAGATTGGCGACTGTAAGGTGTTGGCAGGGGACAGTGTAGCTAGACAGCATAGGATGGTGGTCTGTAGGATGGTTTTGGAGGCGAAGAAGAAGAGGAGGAGAGTGAGGACTGAAAGAAGAATAAGATGGTGGAAACTGAAGGAGGAAGAGTGTAGTGTGAGGTTCAGGGAAGAGGTCAGACAGGGGCTCAGTGGTGTTAAGGAGGTGTTGGATGATTGGGCAACTACTGCAGGAGTGATGAGGGAGGCAGCTAGAAAAGTACTTGGTGTGACATCTGGAAATAGAAAGGAAGACAAGGAGACGTGGTGGTGGAATGAGGAAGTGCAGGAGAGCATAAGGAGAAAGAGGTTGGCAAAACAGAAGTGGGATAGACAGAGTGATGAGAAAAGTAGGCAGGAGTACAAGGAGATGCGGCAGCAGGTTAAGAGGGATGTGGCGAAAGCTATATATATATATATATCCTTATTTATCTACCTTCTTTTTCTTGTTATTATATTTTTCTTTTTAAATTTTGTTATTATATTTATAATTTTTATTCTACTTTTCACCCTATTTTATTCCCTCATGCTGGACCGTCTTTAAAAGCATTTCACTGCATGGCGTACCCTGTATGTATGTGTATGTAACAAATAAAATTGGATTTGATTTGATTTGATTATGGAAGCAGTCAGGATGTAAATAGTTTTGCACACATGCATTCTGCTTTTTGTCTTTAGTTATAAATATGAATAATGACAGGTTGTGCTTGTTCGTCTGAGATTGTATTTACCTAATTCTAAGATCTATCTATCTATCTACCTACCTACCTACCTACCTACCTACCTACCTACCTACCTACCTACCTACCTAAACAGCACACCAATTTTAAAATTTCAAGTATGTTATTAGCATAATTTGAACAAACAAACTGTTTTAGGAACAACTTTTGGAGCAATTTTCCAGCTGTGAATCAGTTCCGATTTTGTTCTTTCTTTTTTTCTTTACTCTGACATTTGTTTCAGCCCGCCTTGGAGAAACGTCCAGAAAGGTCACGGCTTCATCTGAAAAGGCGATGCATTATAGTGGTGCCAGAGAAACAGGATAAAAGAAGCTTTGGTGTGCTTTTACATAGTTCCTTACATCGTTGCAAAAGCCCACACACAGAAACATGACTGTGTGAGTTTGATCTGTCTACAGCCAGGTCCAGTGGCTCTGATTTCACTGGCAGAAGATTAAAGTATTAAGTCATTTGATGTATTTTGAAACATTCACTCCCAGAATATAGTGTAAACAGGGATTTACTATAAGCACAGGACTAATGGTTCCTTCTTGTCTTGGAAAACCAAAATCTTTTAATAATCTTCTTATATTCATATTTTGGGCCACATCTGGATCTAATGTCAAATTACAACATATACAACTGCTTTGTTTTTACAGGACTGCCGACTTTCAAAATTTTTTTAATTCTATTAATAACCATTTTGAATACAAGACTTTATACCACATCGATATAAAATTCTCAAACGTCTTTGAACGTTGACTGATAAATCTTCTGTAATGACAGCCGGAAATATATTACTGTGTAAAATTCATATTACTTGATTATAAAAACATGCTGATTTAAAACCATTATCATAGCATCATTCTTAGGGACTTGTCATTTGGCATTTGTTTTACATTTGTAGAATGAGTCTCCATTGTCAGAGTCGTACTGAGGGTGACCAAAAAAGTGAAGATTCAATGCTTCAATAGAAAAAGCCTGATTCGACAACCAATCTCACAGTTAAAATATGCAGAGGTGTTATAAAACAAGGATTATGCCATTTTGGTTATAAGGGGGTGCACAATGTTGCCTGGTTTCACATAGAATTACAGGTTTTCTCCCAATTAGTTTATATACAGCCTATTATGATAATGTTATAAATATAAATTTGAAAAGAAAGAAGCTTTGAATAAATATTTTTAACGTGTGTGAATAAATCCAACCTGTACATTGATTTATTGTTTTCATTGCATCATTTTGCGATGTATAATGTAGTCGATTTAATTTGATTCACCGACATGTGAAATGGCCTTCACGCAGTTATTTATTTGTTATATTTTAGGTTTATTGAACCAACATTATTTATACATTTTCTTTAATATATTTATGAGATATGCTGTACATCGTGGTTTTGAAATTTTTATGAGGAAAAGTTTCACGAATGTTTATCCAAATTGCCTTTTATTTTAGCTTTAAAAAAAATAAATAAAAATTCAGTTTTATTTATCAATTGACAGCCAGTTCTATTCGCTTTATTGCAAAGTTGTTTCTTTGTGTAAAAGAAAAAAAAATGGTCTTACCCACTTGTTGAGTAGCTGGTGTCATCATAGCCCCCATTAATCAGGCACACCACTAGATTGTAGTTTGTTTTGTTATTTTTGTTGTTGTATTGTGTTTTATTTTGTCATGACAGCTCCACAACAGCAGAAGGACACTTCAAAATTACAAAGTGTTCCTTTACCTGTATAAAACCTGTGTCAGGAAGCAGGCCGAGAAAGTCATAAGAGACCTCCAACACTTTGCACACAGTCTATTCCACTTTTCTCTGGCATGTGATGTAGACTGATCAAAACAAAGATTGGCGCACTCTAAAATAGCTTTTTTTCTGGTAGCAGAAAATTCTAAACACCCCATAACCCCAATCTATATTAGACCTTTTGCTACAAAACCTCACTTTCTGTCATGGGGCAATACATTCTGTCTTCTATATGTCTTAGTAATGTAGCTGTGTTACGTGTGAGCATCTTTGTTTAGTTTGTCTTTTTTAGTCCAGCATTGCTGTGTGGTAAATGTGCGGTCGGTTTGGTCTGAACCTGGAAATGAATTCTTTGTATGCTCAGGCATACCTGGCCTACAAAGCTGATTCTGATTCTATAGCTGAATGCATTTTAAGCAGTTGTTAAGTAACACCTACATGATGCCAATAGCTATATATATATATATATATATATATATATATTCTCAATAATAGGTTACTCTCTCTTAGAATCTTTTTTGCCCTTTAATCCATATAAATCCCCCAGGCATGTTTTTTATGTGTAATGAGATTTTTGTCTCTTGTCCTCTCTGGTTTCTAATTCCAGCTGATTTCAAATGAATCCAGCTGTTTCTGAGTGCTTCTGAATGAGTCAGTGTCCTGTAGCTCAATTAATGGAGGCAAAGCTCAAATTTTCCTCTGTGTGTGTGTGTGTGTGAGTGTGTGTGGGTTTGGTCTTGCCAGGCTGAAAATATTCCATTGCTCAAATGAAACATTACGTTAACGGCACTGCCGTCTATTAGTAAAGCTGAAAAATCTATCAGTGCCATGGCACGTACAAGTCTTTACAGGAGAAAGTGGGGTCGTGATACCACAAATCAATCAACTTATTGATGTCTCTTTCTGCATTAAAATGTGGTTGTGGAAAGAGGCTTTAGCACATGAGATGAAAGTGTTAAAATAAATTGGTTGATGCTATCAGAAGGTCTCTATCTACAGCAGGGATGGGCAACTTTCATAGTGATAAGGGTCAGCATTTTTTCTCCTTCATTTTTCTCCATCATTCCCCTTCCCTCCAGCACATACCTCCACCTCTCCAGGCTCTTCTCAACCTGCTCCCTACTCTCCCCACAAATCACAATATCATCCACAAACATCAAAAGTCAATGAAGACTCCTGTCTAACCTCGTCCATAAACCTGTCCATCACCACTGCAAACAGAAAAGGGTTTAGAGCCGATCCTTGATGCAGTTCCACCTCCACCTCGTTCCTACTGCACACTTCACTGCTGTCACACTGTCCTCATACAAGTCCTGCACCACCCTCACATACTTCTCTGCCACAACTGACTTCCTCATACAATATATGGGAAACTAAATTAATACTAATACTAATTTTTGTTTTTGTGTAAACTATCGCTTTAAAAAGAAATTAAAATAGTAAAAAAAATCTGAATATAAGAACAATTCAGTGCATATATTTCCCCTAACATATCAATTTATAGGTCATTTCAGACAACATGCCTACTGCCAAATAGTCTCAATCAGAATCAGAAAGAGCTTTATTGGCAAGTATGTTTGCACTTACAAGGAATTTGTTTTGACAAAAGCTTCCAGTTGCACATTTTCAAAAGTAAAAAAATAGAGTATTATTGTACGAAAAAGTACAGATTTAGATTAGTGAACGTAGTATTGAACATAGATTTTATTTTATTGCACAAGGGGGAGAGCATTTAAGGGCTCATGAGGTAGATTGCATAAGGGAAGAAGCTTTTCTTGTGCCTGGCTGTCTTGGTGCTTGGTGCTCTGTAGCGTCGGGCAGACGGCAAAAGTTCAAAAAGCATATGGTTTGGATGTGAGGGATCCAGGGTAATTTTCGGCACCCTTCTTACTCTGATTCTATACAGTTCTCGAAGTGTAGGCAGGGGAGCATCAATAATTCCTTCAGCCATTCAAACCATCCTCTGTAGTATGCTGATGTCTGATTGTGTAGCTGGGCCAAACCAAACAGTTATTGAAGTGCACAGGACAGACTCCATGATGGCTGAGAAAACCATTTGAGCAGCTCCTGTGGCAGGTTAAACTTCCTCAGTTGGCGAATGAAGCACATGAGTCAGGAGTCGATGGCAGGAGTCGATGTGATTGTCCCACCTCAGGCCCTGAGACGGTGATTCCCAGGAACCTCAATGACTCCACTGCTGCCACAGTGCTGTTCATGATGGTGAGTGGGGGGAGTGCAGGGGGTTTCGCATGAAATCCACAATCATCTCCATTGTTTTGAGTGTGTTAAGCTGCAGGTTGTTATGACTGCACCAGCCAGCCAGCTGCTAAATCTCACATCTGAAAGGAGATTCATCACCGTCGTTAATGAGGCCAATGACTGTATGTCATCTGCAAACTTTGGGAGCTTGTCAGAAAGCCCTGTAAAGATGCAGTAGTTGGTGAACAGGAAGAAGAGCAGTGGGGAGAAAACACATCACAGTGCTGATAGTACGGCTGTTTGACATGAATTTACCTAATCTCACTAGCTGTTGCCTATCTGTCAGAAAGCTGGTGATCCACTGACAGGAAGAGATGCTGGGTTTGTTTGGTTTGGAGGAGTGTTGGGATGATTGTATTAAGGGCTGAACGAACAGGATCCCTATATCAGTCCCCGGTCTGTCCAGATGTTGTAGGATGAAGTGCAGTCCCATGTTCACCCCATCGTACACAGACCTGTTTGTTTGGTAAGCAAACTGCAGAAGGTCCAACAAGGGTCCAGTGATGTCCTTTAAATAAGCCAACACCAGTCTCTTAAATGGCTTCATGACCACAGGGGCAATAGGTCTGTAGTCATTAAGTTCTGTGATTTTCAAAGAAACCTGTGGCTTCTCCTTTTTATTCAATATAAAGTGCCCCCTTAAACTTGGTAAAAGGATCATCTGTTTCAGACCTTGCCAGGAAAACATGGTTTTCAATGTATATATTTTTTTATTTTCACTAATTTTGGTGAACATTCTAAATGGCGTGCATATCCTACTATGTTTTAATTACGATGGTGAACAGTAGAACTAATGCCCTCTCCTGGTCTTAGATTTACCCACTAGCCATATGCATACGTAAGTAAGTGTACTTAAAGATACTGTGGGCTGTATTCGGAAAGTTGGCTGCCAGTTCTTCATTCTGGATCTACAGTATAAAGAATACATTATGATCTACAAAACCTAGTTCAATTGAAATGTGCAGGCTATTTGTTGGTACCTTGAACTAAAGCAGAAGGCAGAGCTTTCTTTTACAAAGCCTGACTGTAATAGAACAGCCTTCCAATTAGTGTTCAGGAACAAGTCACAGTTTCAATTTTTGAGTTCTAGGTTGAAAACTAATTTGTTTAGTCAAGCCTTTTGTAAATAGGTGTGCACATATGAAGGGATCACAGTTATAGTGTTTTAGTCAACTGGGGTGTCTGTATGTTGTCACCTCCCCACTATCTTTTTACTATGGTTTGCTGATGGTGGAGTGACTGGCCTTTTTATGTCCCTGAGATTTTGCATGTCTGTGTTACCTGGATCTCCATTTTAGTTGCGCTGCCATATACAGTTTTGCTGGAGGCGCTGTTTGCACTCTGGTCATAGAGTGTTGGTACACTGTCCTTAAGGCATTACCTGACAATTAGTATATCTAATAATCTGTATTTCATGTCTCACTACACATGTTCCAGAGTTATCCATGATTTTATCCCTTCAGACCTACATGAGCTAACTCCTGGATGGAGTTCTCTTTAATCGGAAACCAGCTTCCTCAAGATGCATGAGGTTCATCGGTTTTGCTGATTAATTAGTTCAGATAGGTGATTTTTGGGACTATCACCCATCAGCAAAAATCCATGGCAGTAGTTTTTCCAGGTTGTGTCTGTGCTGAAGCGTCTGAGAAGGTCCCCTGACATTATACAGTATAAGAGCAGCCTCTAGAGTTGAATCTTTGACACCATGTGCTGCTGTAAATAATATATCGAATCTGCAATAGTGGCTTAAGACTACAATTTTCTGAGAAATTTGTTTTACATTTTTTTTTTTTTATTATTATTCCATTTATTTCTGCTTTTATATATAAAATTAAAGAACGGAAACATATAAAGCATATAAAATAGTATAGTATTAATAATTAATAAAAATAAAAAAACAGAATTCGAACCCTTGTTAGAACCTCATTAGCAATCCAGTGAACTTTTGGAGGAACTATTTATCTGAGTGACCCAGGCTATAATAATAAAAAAAAAAGGAAAAGGTTTTAAGAATATAATTTGACAAAATATTAGTATTTTGTGAAAATTGCCAAATGAAAACCATGCTGTTTTGGCTTGTACTATACCTTCCTGTTTATTTCTATGAATGTTTCAGTGACTCTGGCAGCAGCTTTTGTTTACAACACTTGGAGGAAATGTGTGGAAAACACACAGCACAGCCTGCTGAGCATCAGAATGCGTTATTTACAACAAATTAGTGACAGTATGCCATGCTTTCAGGAGCGTAGATGAAAATATACATGCCGAGTCTCACTGTGTGTGTAATCAAGCCTTCACTGCGAGCGCACTGTGATTAGTTAGAGCATGAGTAGTCTCCATCACCACGACTCTTTTTTTTTTTGGCTCTTGGCTGAAATGAGTGTCACAGCGGCCTGCTCTGGTGCCAAGCTAAAAAGGTTACAGCCTTGGCGGTGGAAACAAAAGCAGCTCCAGCCTTGCCAGTTGTGCCAGCCATGAGTTCTGCCTGTAGATAATTGGCTCTGAGCAGCAGTCATGTCATTTCTGATCTGATATTTCTCTCCAACAAAAAAAGTGAATATGCTTACACACCCGGAGCAATGGCACATGTTAAAGCAAACAAGGCTGCTTTTAGAAAATGCATTGAATTTTAAGCAATAATTGCTGTTTAAAGTGTAAATTTTCATCAAAATACAACAAAATTACAACAACAATAACAATGTATGAATACAATACTATGTGTATGTAAATTATAAAGGTTTGATCAAGCATATAATCATCTATAAACATGGTTAAGATTTTAGTAGTTATATTTAAGCGAATCTTCCTGCTTATTATGTAGTTCAGGATTATAATCATGGTGTTATATTACTCAAAAATAAGTTTCTGTTTCACCCCAAGATAAACCAATCAATTTAAGGACCTAGAAGGATTGACAGTTGTGCATGTGGATTTAACTTAATTGATTTTCTGGAAGTCCCGCCCCCTCTCACTTATCTTCTATTAGTATTGTTTTAGCACAACACAACTCTGTGTTCTTTAGATTGATAAAGTGTCTGCTTTCTTCTCCATTAATGCGTAATAAAATCTATTAGTATACGCCTAGCTTAGTAAACATTTGCCAAGTACTTCATATACAACTGTGATGAGTGTAAATTAATGGGACAACCTTTTATTCCAGGAGCCAAGTAGCATAATCATCTGTGCTTACTGAGTGGGAGGGGCATACTGTGTCTCACCAGTCAATCACAGCATCACTAGTCAATTGTTGACCAATGAGCAGAGCTTTTGCTCTGAGTCTGCTATGCCACAATAAGCCATAGTGGCTGGCTTTGTGCGTCAGAAGAACAACATAATGGAACTGTGATAAAAGGACATTCAATGACACTAAGATGAGAATGGTTTCCCTTTTTAAATGTTTTCCTTGCCACTTGCTCACTCATTGATAGATGAACTTACAATTATAAGGAACAAACTTATAGGCACTAAACTTATAAATTATTTTATAACTGCTTTATCTCTTTAAAGCTGCTTTGGGACAAAGTAATTGTAAAAGTGCTATCCATTAAAATTGATTTGAGAGAGCAGATGAAAAAATAAGAAATCAATTATGCCTCAGGCCAGATGCATTCAAACCATTTAGGAATTAGATCAATAGTGTAAAAAAAACAAAAAAACAATGTTCTTTGTGAAGCCATTTCTTTAAGGGATAAGAGACATGAAAAAGAAACATGTACTAGGTTTGTTTCCATAATCACATCTAGAGCCTGCTTTTGTTTCCATAATCACATCTAGAGCCTGCTCTTGTTTCTATAATCACATCTAGAGCCACATGATATAAATTAAAGCAGATTCCCCCTTATAACAACCAACCACCTCCATCCATACACACCGATAAGAAACATCACAGAATACAAGGAAGTATTTAACTCATCAAATCCTATAATTAAATTTAAATACATTGTTAAATTTGTCAATAATTGTCTTTGAGCAGGACCCTTAACCTTTAACTTCTCAGTTGTAAGTCTCTGAACAATGGTTTTGCCTTCTTTTCATTCCATCTTGTTTTTTTTTCCCACCAACCAGGGATGTAGAAGTCACTGTAGACGTGGGGCTTCTAGTATTAAAGCACAGTCACAGAGAGCGAAAGCGAGGGAGAAACTCCCTGTCTTTACAAGAGTTTTAGTTATTTAAATCCGCTGTGATGAGTATTGGCTTGTACTGAATTGATCCCCTCCTCACTGTACACTCTCTGTAATGCTCTGTGTGGAACTATAGTGTGCAAGCTTCAGGATTTGAGCAAATTTCACGAGGACCAACTTGCGATGGCTAGACGACTGTGTCAGAGCATCTCCAGAACTGCAGCTCTTGTAGGGTGTTTCCAGTCTGCAGTGGTCAGTATCTATCAAAGGAGGTCCAAGGAAGGCTATCCTGTGTGGTCCAATCCGCCGGACGAGCTACTGTACTTTAATTGCTGATGACATTAATGCTGTAATGCCCGATAGGTCATGAATTTTTTGGCAGCAAAATGGCAACCAACACAATATTCATAATGTCATAATGTTCTGCCCGATCGGTGTATATAGCCCTGTTTATGACCAGAGGTGGCAAAAGTACACACATCCTTTACTTAAGTAGAAGTACAGATACTCATGTTTTAAAATACTTAAAAAGTAAAGGGTAAAAGTTGAAGTACTGATTATACTTTTTGACTCAAGTGAAAGCAAAGAACTCTTGGCTCTGACATGTACTTAAGTGAAAAGTAGTTATTACTTCTACATGTTTTAGTGTCACACTGGTAACTGGACCTCATATCATAGATAGATAGATAGATAGATAGATAGATAGATAGATAGATAGATAGATAGATAGATAGATCGATAGATCGATAGATCGATAGATCGATCGATCGATCATTATGAAGTCCAGATAGATGTTTTAAGTCTATGGCATTGAAGAGCAAATGTGCAGAAGTGGAAGGTTATAATACTATGGCATTTAGAAAAATGCCATAGTATTATATATATATATATATATACAGTGGTGCCTCGACATACGAGTGCCCTATCATACGAGTTTTTTGAGATACGAGCGGCCACTCAGTCGATTTTTTGCTTTGATACACTAGCAAAAACTTGAGATACGAGCTCGAGACGCTGCTGCTAGATGGTGAATCGAAGCCAGAAAGCGAAGATTGTGCCGAAAATTAAGATAAGCAAAGAAAAAAAAGTAAAAATGTTAAAGTTTAGGGATACAAAGTGTACAGGAGTGATAGTAAAAAAACAAGTTTTTCCTCTGCCTCCACTTATCGCCTCTACCACCCCCTCTCCACAAACTCACACACACACTCACACTCACACACACACACACACACACACACACACACACACACACACACACACCAGCATTTTCGTTAGCTCAAGTCGTCTCATATCCAAGAATAATTCACTGAATAAAACCTTATTATATCTTTACATACTCTTATTATGTTTTTATTCAATATTTGTCATTTATAAAGAATTTTTTCTAATTTAAAAACACGTAACAAAAACAACTGGGAAATTTGCTTTGAAATACGAGCAATTTGACATACAAACAAGGTTACAGAACAAATTAAACTCGTATGTCGAGGTACCGCTGTATATGAATGATGTATTGTTCTTATCTGTACAATCAGTAAAGACTGTAATTTAAGTTTGTTTCGACATCATGAGGGAAAAACCCACAACACGCCATCCAGAGTGTTAATTGTGTGAATCATGGTGGATTTGGTGTTTGATTTGAGACTTGGCACATAAATAAAACAAATGTTTACTGATTAAAAATGTTTTTCGGTGGAGTTTATTTATTTATTTTATATCTAAATAAAGAAAGGACGAATGTGCCCAGGCTTAACATCCACATATAGAACACAAGCAGAGAAAAGATGATGATGATGATGATGATGATGATGATCAGGTGATCAGGAATGTCTTTGTTCTAAGTCATGTTTACATCACTGACTCCCTCTGTCTCACCCCCCGTTGACTTTACTTCTTGTTGCTTTCTGCCTCTTGTTGCTTTCCTACATCTTTGGTGAGTGAGAGACAGGACTTTATACACCAGTGTTTATGACTATTGTAAATTTCTATTATACACTGGCGAAACTAAACAAAAAGAAACTACTACTAAGTCTCATTTATGTCCTTTTATTCCAGATACCAGCACAAAAACAAGTTACAAAGTTGGGAATATTTAACACTCTCACAAAGCAACTTTTAAGAAATCTGGTTGTAGATTTACATTCCTAATGAAAAAGCCAGAATCGTGTGAGGATATGAGAGAAAAAAAACCTTGAGGACATGAGGAACTGAATTCAAATTATCATACTCTGGTTAGGGAAGTTGTAGCTCAGTGGTTAAGGCTCCGGTTTACTGCTCAAAGGTTGGTGGTTCAAGCCCCAGTATTGACAAGCTGCCACTCTTGGGTCTTTAAACAAGGCCCTTAACCCTCAGTGCTCCAGGGGGCACTGTAGCATGATTGACCCTGTGCTCTAACTCCAGCTTCTCGACATCTCTGGGATATGCAAAGAAAGAATTTCACAGTACTGTGATGTACATGTGACAAATAAATGCATTTATTCTAGGGCTGGATAGTGTGTTTTTCAATGAGTACACTATAAAGGTGTAGAAGTGCAAGGGCAAACAGTAATGAGTGCATTTACAGAATTATATAATGCACCCTCATGTGGCATGTCACATGACTGTTTGCAAGATTCAACACAAGTTGGATTTGGAAAGTAAATAATATCATAATTCGGATCAGGACCACACTTTGCAGTTCTGCATTCAAGTGCCAAATCACTGAAAAATACACCTCAACTGTAATATATGGACATTTGGTTTCACCCAGATGAAGATGGGTTCCCTTTTGAGTCTGGTTCCTCTCAAGGTATCTTCCTCATGCCATCTCGAAATATTTTTGGCTCACTCATTAGCAATACATTTATAAAGAACAAACTTATAGGCACTTAACTTTCTTTCGGGTTCTTCCATTAGGGGTCCATTTGAACCAGCACTAAGGCTTGTGCAACCCTATTGGCTGCGGTTGTTTCCCTGACCGGGGATCGAACCCGGGCTGCAGCGGTGAGAGCGGCGCATCCTAACCACTAGACCACCAGGGAACCCAGGTACTATACTTAAACACTCTTTTATTAAACCTTATAACCTCTTTATCGCTGTAAAGTTGCTTTGAGACAATGTCTATTGGTAAAAGTGCTCTAAAAAAACTTTTTTTCTTCTTTTTATTTTATTTTATATGTGTTACTTATGATTTTTTTTGTCTTTTAAAGTCTTCATGCTTGTGTTATGGCCTTGTGCACCAACCTACTGGCTTCTTAACATATGTACTATTTTCTAAAACATAGTAAAAAATATTCAGTGATTTCTTTCAATCCCACACTACACGGTATTCGCTATTGCACAAGCAATGTGACCAACCAACCACAAAATACTCATAAACATTGTTGTTTGGTTTACAACATTCCTTCAAACTACTTATAAACCCAATGAGTTGTAAATTCACTTCTATAGCTCTGATAAATTGATGGTTAACTTGGTTACATTACCACAGTTTGATTCAGTTTAATAAATGTGTGTATAGAGAATTAGCTAATATTCTACATGATTGTTTATCCGATAAATTGAAAGTAATGTTACATCTCCAGGAATTATTTTCTGTTCAGTGCTTTTTAATATTCTCATTTATTAGAAAGATAATTTGGGCACCATTTTATACCCAGCATGATGCTAATAATGAAGAGAAAATGAAAACATACTTATTATAACTTAATATATTCAATATTATGCTCAATGATGCTTAGTTTACTAAATTTAGCATTTTATTAGTGTTTGGAATTTATCAGATGAATTAGATAAGACATGAGGTCAGATTTTTAGCCATTGCCATTTGCTCTTTTTCTAAGATTATTATAATGGAAATAGAAACAGTGTTGAAATAATTTTTTATGTTTTTTGGCAAATTAATCTGATCATCTATCTAATTAAAATATACAGTGCCATTTAATGTTTTGGAATGAACTAATCTTTTATGGTTTTTGAGTGACCTTCCCAGTGACAGTACCAGTTCATCCCAGTGCATTCAATAGGATTTAGGTGCGGAGGCTGAGCAGACAATTCCATGATAGATAACACTCCAGTCAACAATTTGCTCTCTAAATGACCCTTACAGAGTTTGGACGTACACTCCAAGTCAGTCCAGATGGAACTCATGGTGTTGAAGTATGGAACAGTAGCCATGTTGGTTCAGGATACCTTTCACCCGGAATTACTCTCCAACCTTCCCTGCACCAAACAAGCCCAAACTATTAAGCTTTCACCACCATGGTTCTTTGTGGGGGTGAGGCAGTCTGCTAACATCTTCTCTCTTGTTCTTCAACTTACATAAAATCCTTTGTTAGAATCAAAACTGTCAAAGTTGACTCATTTGTCCACAGAACTTTCCTCCAGTCATTCACTGTTCAATTTGAATGTGTTTTTGTCTTTTACCTCGTTTGTTGCTTATAAGGAACTTGCATGTGTTTCAAAATTTTAAAAGAGTAAGAGTTTTTAAACTTGGCAGGCCCTGTACTGTAGTGTTTTGTCCCCATGGGAATCTCATCACTCATGGTGGACATTGTCGGATGCTTAAATAAACATTGGTACATTATTTAAAATGTGATATTGAGACATAAATAATGAGGTTAAATATGAAAAAGCTACATAGCATACGATTTTGTTATAGAATAGAATAGAATAGAATAGAATAGAATAGAATAGAATAGAATAAAGCATTACATGCTGAATAATTATATGGAAGTTCTCATGAATGGATAACGAGTTCATGCTAATGCTTTTTATCCTGTGCAAAACAGATTGTAATATAAAAAAATTGTGGAAAGGCATTGCCAAGAAATGAAGTTCTCCCATTTTTTAGAACTTTTAACAAAACAGTGCTTATTATATAAACATTTTTACACATGTAGAAAGCAATAATTTTTCAAACCCTATTATATGCATTTATTTAATTCTATATTTTAACATTTATACAGTTATTTATGTCATTGTTCATCGTTTGTCATTTGATTATTACCAAATACAAAAAAAAAAAAAAACATAATAAGGAAACTAATTAACATTAAAACAGATCAAGATCATGTAGCACATAAAAATAAATAAATAAAAAAGATGCATATCCATGGTCCTAAACAAAGATTATACGAGACAGAGGCTAGACACTCTAGACGTATATATTATGGTTGTCAGAGAGAGATGCAACAATGCACAGCTTTGACTTTGCATAAACGAGTGGAAGTACTCCATTAGGCGAGTTTGGCAGATCAGAAAAAGTGCTGGCACATGCAAGCAGAGTGACTCGGCCCCAGAATTTCAATGGCAAATTCATAAATAATTACCCTGAGGCTTAGCTGGCAGACACACACACAGAGCTGGCACGAGGCTGGAGCCTGGCCTTCACTGCAACCATACTGTCACTTGAACTCCTAAAAGTGAAGGAATATGCAGGATGTAATTTAGTAAAAAGGTTTGAGAAGGACTAAGAGTGTTTTCTTGAATTGAAGAAAACTAATTTGGTCATTTTGATTTTGATGGCTGCAACACGTCTCAAAAAAGTTTGGACAGGGCCATGTGTCACTGTGAAGCACCATGTCTTCTGTCCAAATACATATATGAACTGAGTTGACCAGCTGTTGAAGTTTTGTGAGAGTAATGTTGTGCCATATGTGTCCGATATAGGATTCTAGCTTCCCAACACTTCTGGGTGTCCTTTGTTGTATTTTATATAAGCCAAATGTGGTTTTAAATGGTGAAAGACTGCAGGCAGGCAAGTTCAGCACCTGGCCTCTTCTACTATGAAGTCATGCTATTGTAATGAATGCAGTATGCCGTAAGCATTGCTTACAATGCAAGGCCTTCCCTAAAAAGACGTTTTCTGGATGGAAACATTTGTTCCTTTGAAACCTGTATATACCGTTCAGCACTGATGAAACCTTTACAAATGTGCAAGCTGCCTATTCTACATGACTGAACGCACTAATGCATAATGACATATAAAATGCTATCCTTCCTTGCACCCCATAACAGGTCAGCTCTTTCAGGATAATATTATCAATACAGCCTTGCAGGTATGTTATCATGTTTCCACCACTACAGCAGAACCACACTGGATCTGATTCTGCCTGCTGGTGTACTTGGCTGGAGTTGGTGGCCAGCTATATTTCAGTAAGAAAACACAGCACTGAATGAGCCAGGATTTAGATGACAGTAATATAAAAATATAATAGATACTGGGTGAGTAGCAAACACCCACACGGGTCTTAACTCAGAAGCATTAACATCTTGAAATCAGATCCGTCTCACAGCAGCACAGAAAATACATTGAACTGCAATTATACTGTTATTATTTGACCAAGAAAATGGAATCGGATGTTGTTTCATCATATAATTCCTGTAAGCAAGATAGAAAAAGAATATATTGTTCATTATAAAATGTAGTTTACTGTATGTTTCACCACCAACTAAGCAGGGGAGGATTAAAGGCCCTTAACCTCCCATTATATTATTTATTATTATTTCTTACTATATAAATAACCTTGGAAATATGTGGTTCATGATAAAAAAAAACATAATTGTCTGCATGGATGGGAAAACTGTTCGGAAACCTGCACACTAAGCCAGAGAGCTTGTTTTTTGTGCCTTCTTTTAGCCATTTTATAGACGTTTCCCCCTGCAGCTTCACTCCACTCAAATCTCAGTCTGAAATTGGTAAGTGCTCTGGAAAGCCAGATCATTCTCAAGAAAATTCTGTGCTTCAAAAAACTAAGGTTTTAAAACCAAAATATACACTGGCAGAACCTTTCCAGATGGCGTAATTAATGGCTAATGAAAGCATACAGCTGAGAGCAGATTTTAAAAATGCTTAAATCAAATGGTGTTTATACCTGCTTTACATAATCAAATATTGAAGATATTTTCATTTTATTTGATGTGTTTATAATGTTAAACATGGCTACAAAGCAGCTGTGAATGGCCTACAGTTAAGCAATGATAGCGATGCTAATTATGATAATGTCAGGGTTTAAAGCTTTATAAACTATTTATAAACTATAAATCAGCAGGAAGTCCACGTGTGTAATACGGTGCTTTTAAAAAGCCCCCGTGAAGTAGCCATATAGAGAAGGTTATGGAAAAATATTTGTTTAATATAAAAGCATTATTATTCTCAGTCATGTATTTATTTATTACATCTCACACAGTATTGCGACGTGGTACTCTCGTTTCCAGCAAAGCTGCTTGGAATTTTCCACGCACTAAATCTGTGTATTTATCACCAGCTTTAAAAACGTTCTCCACTACCTGCTCTGATCCCACTTACATAAGTGATAGCTACCCATTTTGACTGACCAAGCAACACCTATTAGAGGGTGGGGTATTTTAGGCAACAGTCGAACATTTTCTTGTCAAAGTTGATGTGTTCGAAGCAGGAAAAATGAGCAAGTCTAAGAACTTGAGCAAGTTTGACCAAAGGCCAAATTGTGATGTCTAGATGACTGAGTCAGAGCATCTCCAAAACAGCTCTTGTGGGCTGTTCATGGTCTATTAAAAGTGGTACAAGGAAGGAACAGTGGTGAATTAGCGACAGGGTCATGGGCGGAAGAGGGCCATTGATGCATTTGAGGAGTAAAGGCTGATCCAACAGATGAGCTCCTGTTGCTTGAATTCCTGAAGAAGTTAATGCTGTTAATGTTAAAACAGTTTTGGCAGTTAGGGGACCAACACAATATTAGTGAGGTGGTCCTGATGTTATGCCTGATTGGTGTATACTCACATTTGGGTATATTTATTAATGTTAGACCTGATTTTCTTGTTTAAGCTAAAATCTGTAGGCTAGTATTCAAAGAACTGAGAGCAGCTAACAATAAATGGATAAAGGTTTGTGAAAGCCTTACCAAAGGGTTTGTATGTGTTTTTTAACATCCCATTCCATATTAAGGTTCCATTTTCTGTTATAATAAGATCCACATTTCAGGGAAGGTGTTCCACTAGATTCTGTGAAGATTTTAGCTCATTCAGCCACAAGGGTATTAGTAAAGGTCTGGGGTGCAATCATCCCAAAGATGTTCAATAGGGTTGAGTTTAGAGCTCTAGAGCAGCAGATCTTCCACTCCAACCCATGTAAACATATACTCATAAAGCTGGTTTTGTGCACAGAGGATTTGTCATGCTGGAACAGGTTTTAACACAAATCTTTAGGCAATTCTTGATTAGGCAAATCTTAATACTTGATGCTTTGTGTTAAAGGTGTTATTGCTAAGATTTGCTTCCTGGTGTATGTGCATTTGAGCTGCATGACCTTGAAACATGCTCTTTAACACAAATGTGTTTTGGGATTTAGTAGCAAGCAGCAATCCCACAGTATGTCAGTCGTACTTCACAGTCTGACCTGTACATCAAACCGCAACTCTATTAAATAGCTCACTTCGTTTCTTACACACAAAAAAATGACAGTTGCCATGTTGCCTAAAGCTGACAGCTTGTTCCATTTACCAAGCAATTGCATTTTCAATAGCTTTCAAGTCCAGAGAGAAACAAAGTAAAATTATTTTTTAAGATGAGTTGTCAGCCTTGAGCAGCTAGATAATGATTTTGAGCTGGACAGTTAATCAAAAATTTTTTTTGACCATTTTACTTATTGAGAGACTTTTTTGCATAGTTATTCACGTTTAGGTTCTGTTTGCTGTTTCGCAAACCTCTATTTGATAATGCTATTAGATAGATAATTAGATAGATTTTCATTGGGTTGTTACCTGATTGTGTTCACCTGTTCTGTGTTTGTCCTTAAATACAATGTTTTATGTCTGTTTATTAAACCTATACTTTTTGTATACCAATTATGTTAGCATGGTTTTGTGTTTAGGATTATGGATCCTTTAAATGTTCTTGAATAAAATGTTGTCTTCTGTTCTCAGTAAATAAAAGCAGTGGGCAAGTAAATGTCAGTTAATTCTGCATTATACAGAGTTTGTAAAGAGAATAAAATAGAGTTTTACAAGAAATAAAAAATACAGTTGAGTTTGTACATTCTTCTTAATTAATTATTGATAAAACTGTCTTGGTAATCGGTTTTAATATACAGCACACTGTTAGACACTTACCCCTCTTTTGCCCTGTCTCCTGTTAGGGGCAGTAGAGGGTGCTAAACACTGATAATATCTCAATGCTCATGAGCCTGGATTCACTATGACAATCCTTAAACAGAATGCAAAACAAAGACACCATTTATTCTTCTTCCTTTTCTTTTTTTGTAGTAGTTTTAATTATCAGAATAATAGACGTCCATAGTTACAGAATTACACACAAGAAAAGAATAAAGTGAAATCAAAGGACAAGATATTTATCAAAAATGCAGTTTTCACTAATCGGAAAAAAAAATTGTTATTTTAATATTTTATTATATGATCTATTATTTATTATTTTAATATGAAAGTTCTGTTATAATGACTGATTTTTAATGTTTCCTTGTTCTGCTGCTGGTTTATTCGTTTTAGGCTTGTGCAATATAACAATGTAATATCCTGCTTTGAACAAACTGTCACTACACAGTTAAACCACAATTCTCATGCTGAATTTTGTGTTGGGATTTATTGGGAAATTTTCACTTCTGCTTTAAAATGACGACAGGATATTAAGCATTTTTATACTGGCTGCCATCAAAAAAGGATTCATGTAGTTGGACGTTCACATCCAATAGTACCATTATTTCCAATCTTCAGTTGTCCTTTGAGTCTTTGGTTGATGGTAGCTTAGTGAATAGGATATTGGAATTCTAATTTGAAGGTCATTTGTTCAAACACCACCAAGCTGCTCCTGCTTGTTGGCTGACAGGAATTGAACCCAAGTTGGACTTCTCTATATTGTATTCCTCAAGGTTTGATATGTCCTGCATAATGAGATTTGTTTCAGCTCTCCACAACTTCCCAACAAGAGTTGTTCATTTGAGTTACTGTGGCCTTCAGCTCATTTCTCAACAAATTGATCCACCTTCAAACCTACAACTTTGAGTGACCATGTGTTGAAGTTTTCAACAAAGACATTCAAAACTAGCTGTTATCTACAGACATGACTTCCAGGAAAAACAACACTTCTAGGATTCCAAGGACTTGGCTCTCTCGTCTTGTTTCATTTGAATTCAGGGTGGCTGAATCTGCATTCATTTATCTGCTCAGCCTTTTCAGGACATGTCTGGACTGCTGCCAGTTCAGAGGCATTTTCAGATCATCTGCACTACACAAATTAGATTGCTATAGAGACATCTCGCTTGGTGGTTCCTGAAGGTCTAACAGGTATTAGATTTCTGCAGGGAAATGAACCAAAGTAAAAAGTCTAGGAATAAAGAGTGGGTTTATGTCAAGACATGACGCAGAGGAGGATGGAATTATGAATATTCTATGATGGTGCCATTAAATGGTTGTTTACACTCGTAGTGTTATATTTATGTACATGTAATATGTACAATCTGAACAGTACGGTGACATTCGGTGGAGAAATTCAATTTAGTTTGCTGAAGAACTACATATGACTGGAAAAGTCAGGTGCCCCAATACAATAGATTATATAATGTATGTCTTTTCACATGACCAATGAGCCTGAAATCATTTGTCAAAATACAGTAATATCTAGTTTTATACATGTTTGTAATCCTGTCACACTGACAGCTTACAGCATTATAATATCTCCAGACTATACAAATGTCGTATATGGATTAAAACACAATCATATATTGCTAGAAAAGGTTGTGTCCCAATTATTTTTATCCATATAGTGTATACTGACTATAGTTCACAGGTTTAAAGAGGAAAATATATGTACCTTCTTGATAGAAGGCAAACTGACATTTACATCTTTGAGTCTCTATCAATGAATAAATCTACTCTGGTACGCTAGATAACAAACTTAAGATAAATCAGACTACAACATTCTTTTTTTAATTTAAACGACAAAGAAAATCTGGTAAGTGCTAGTTTAAGTGTTTTATGAAGAGATAGGTTTTCACCTTTCGATTGAAGATGTCAGGGACTCTGCAGTTCAGACATCTAGGGGAAGTTTATTCCACCACCTCAGTGCCAGAACAAAGAAGAGCCTTGATGTATACTTACCTCTCATTCTGGGAGAAAGTGGTACCATTTGAGCAGTGCTAGAGGCAGTGTGGTGCAGCGAGTGGTGTAGCAAACTTGTAGGCATCCATCTTTTTTTTTCCTGGTTTGTAGCTGGAATGCAAAAGTCATTCTGACCCCTGTATCTGGGGTCAGTCAAAAGCAGAGTATGTTCTTGCAAAACAAACATGAGATGCAACACAAAGTTATGAAATGTACATTACTTTTGAAAATTGAATTGTGGACCTTTAAAGAAGTAGATGCCAACCCCACAAACATCCCAAACCATCTAGAGACGTACTGGCTTCAATTGGATCCCACTTCATGTAAGTCCTCACTCTCCAGTGTTCTGTATTGTTCAAAGACTATAATCACACTCTTGATGTCAGCCAAATAAGAATGGGTTCTCCTGTTGAGTCTGGTTCCACCTAAGCTTTCTTCCTAATGTCATCTCTCATGCCACAGTCACCATGGCTTGCTCATTAGGGATAAATACAAACCATTCACCTTAACTGTTTAAATCTGTAAGCTGCTTTGGGACAATGTCTGTTGTGAAAAGCGCTATAGAAATAAACTTGATTTGAAACTTGAGTAGCCTTAATACAGTCAGAACCTTTATCTTCTTCTTTCGGTTGCTCCCATTAGGGGTCGCCATAGCGGATCATCCGTCTCCATTCCCCACTGCCCTCTACATCTGCCTCTTTCAAACCAACTACTTGCATGTCTTCCTTCACCACATCCATAAACCTCCAGCTTGGCCTTCCTCCTTTCCTCCTACCTGGTGGCTTCATTCTCAGGATTCTCCTACCGATATACCCCATGTCCCTCCTCCACACATGTCCAAACCATCTCAATCGGGTCTCTCTCACTTTGTCCCCAAAATGTTCTACATGTGCTGTCCCTCTAATAAACTTATTTCTAATCCTGTCCATCGTCGTCACTCCCAACGAAAACCTCAACATCTTCAGCTCTGCTACCTCCAACTCCACCTCCTGTCTTTTACTCAATGCCACTGTCTTTAATCCATACAACATCTCAGGTCTTACCACAGTCCTATAAACTTTCCCTTTCACTCTAACAGATACTCTTCTCTGCCCAATTCACCCTGCCTTCTTCTCTAACACACTCTCCGTTACTTTGCACAGTTGACCTCAGGTACTTAAACTCATCCACCTTCACCACCTCTTCTCCCTGCAACTACACCACTCCACTGCTCTTCCTCAGCATGAAACCATACTTTTGCTCACAGATGGTCACCTCTTCTCTCAGCCTGGCTTCCGCTACTCTTTCCCAAAACTTCATGGTGTGACTGATCAACTTTATTCCCCTGTAGTAACTGCAGGTCTGCACATCTCCCTTATTTTTAAAGATCGGTGTTAGCACACTCCTTCTCCATTCCTCAGGCATCCTCTCACCTTCCAGAATCTTGTTAAACAATCTTGTTAAAAACTCCACTGCATCTCTCCTAAAGATCTCCACGCCGGTATGTCATCTGGTCCACCGACTTTAAACTCTTCATCCTCTTAATAGTTACTCTCACTTTCTCCTACCTAATCCTATCCACTTTATGCTTCACCATCTCCACAGCATCCAACCTTCTCTCTCTCATTTTCCTCTTTTATCAGCTGACAGTCATAACCTTTATCCTTGACCAACATGCCTCTGGTGTTGAAGCCTAAAGTTTGCATTCCCAAAGATTTATTTTTTGACATTGACTTTCTTTGAATCTTGCTACAGTGTTCATTATTGCTCAGGGATTCAAATGTGTAGAGGGGGCTTGTGTGTCAGAGTATAGAAATATATAATATACGTACCTACTGAAGCATGTTACATTTTAAGCATTTTCCATTCATCTTTATCGTTATACGAGGTTGTAGTGGATCTGGAGTTTATTCTGGAAAACTGCTCTGTATAAAAATTACTGTCGATTTTATAGCAATTCACTGCACCCCAGGACTCGCAACCTGCCTTTAGATTTCCAGTTACGTGACGTACAGTATAAAATGACACATAAAATGCAGCATATATCGCTGATGGAGGATCCAACAGAGCAGAAGTACACACCCATAGTATTTAAACAAATGAGCTTTTGACTTGTATCTTAAAGCCTTGCCACTAAATGACCGCAGCTAACTCTATCATTCTCTATGGATTCAATGCAGTCTTTTATTGGAGTCAGTTCAGTCATAGTAGTCATTGGATCGATTTGAGTATTAAAGCTAATAGATGAAAATTTACAGCATTTTCTTTTACAGTGTGTGTGTGTGTGTGTGTGTGTGTGTGTGTGTGTGTGTGTGTTGGTACAAAAGTAAAAAGTGGTGGAAGTTTTTTTTCTATTGCAGAGGTGGTAAGTAATTAAGTTCAAATAATTTGTTACTTTACTTAAGCAGATTTTTCTGGTTATATGTGGTATTTTATCTAATCATTGTGTGACGTCCCATCAACTTATTTCCTGTCAGCTTTTTTAATCTACCAGTGGTGTTTCATTTCCTGGCTCTCACACACCACAGACGCAGACTAGTTTACGAAGTTAACTGGAAGTATAGTGGATGAGACATAGGGAGTCATTGATGTAAAAGTAACTGAGAACTGCATATAATTGCTAGCTGACTAAATACCGTCTTACTAATTGCCTTGTGACCAAAAACTGTAACCTCCGGTGCACTGGAAGTCAGTAACCCAGCCTGTGCAGAGCAGAGACTTGGAGAAAGGCCTCATACTGTGTTCAGGATTGTTCTTGGCTTATTGCTCAGATGTAAAGTATATAAAAAAAAAAAAAGTCAAAGAGGACATGCAGACTAGAGATAACACATTTTCTGGCTTCTGTTAGCCATTAGCTGTGTGACTCAGTCCAGTTCTCTGCTCGTTCCTATTTGTCCTATTAGTCACCACATCTATGGTTACAGTAAAACCCTGCGTTAACCTGAGCAGTGTGAGAAATCTGCAACCGCTCGTGATCTTCCTTTTCAGCCGATGGCCTTATTAGCAGGGTTTCCGTCACAGCCTGAATGTCATCATCACTTGCGAAAGTGGAAAATCTAATCTCTCACGTCGTTCTTTTTTTTCCTCAGTGGGGATTAAAACCCCATGTGCACAGTTTTCACACTTCCAGCCATGAGTCAGGCTCCATCATGATGTCAGGTCAGATATAATGAGAAAAGTGCTCTTTTGCGTGCTCGCTCTCCCCCGCTCTCTCTCTTTATTTACTATCTCACGCTCTTTTTCAGTCTCTCTTGCTCATCCTTTTTCTCTGTGTTTTACTTGGACTGTGCTGACAGTGAATTGGGCAATGAATGACTGGAAGAAAGTTCTGTTAACAGATGAGTCCAAATATGTCATTTCTGTCCCAAACTGCAGAACTTGAGTAAGACGGAGAACAGGAAAGATTTTAGCAGACTGCATCACCCCCACAGTCAAACATGGGGGTGGAAGCTTAATGGTTTGGGATTGTTTCAGAGCAGGGAAGGTTGGAGACTTATTCCGGAAAGTGAAATGAATCCCAAACCAACCATTCGATATTTAAACTCCATGCAATTCTATCTGGACTGCAGCTAATTAGAATGGAATTCAAGTTCAAGTTTATTTCTGTAGTGCTTTTCAAAATGGACATTGTCTTAAAGCAGCTTTACAGAATTTTAATATAATATAAAAATGTTAATATAAGTGAATGATGTGTATTTATCTCTGCTGATGAAGTCTGGGGCGGTTGTGGCAAGGAAAAACTACCTTAGATGGTATGTAAAAGAAAGATTGAGAGGAACCAGACTCAAAAGGAAACCGATCTTCATTTGGGTGATATCAAGAGTGTGTCCTTCCTAGAGTCAGTTGACATCGTGGAACCTGAGCAACTCATAAAAGAGCTCAACATCTGAGATCATAATAAACCCAACACCAATTCCCCCATGCCAGAGCCTTTAAACGTTCAATGATGGAGAAACAGCACATGTAGAATGTTATATTCTGAGGAGCAATTAAGAGGAAGTCCAGTGGCCAAGCTCTACATGCAGTGGGATCCAAATAGTGCTGGTACATCTCTAAATGGTTCCGGATGTTTGTGGAGTCGGCATCTACTCTTTAAAGGTCTTCATGAGGTGGGACACCAATGGAGCTGGTGCAACCTCAGGATGCCTCAGGATGGGTAGAGAAAGAGAAGCAGTGGAGAGGAATTAGTGTAGCTGCTGTTCGTAATAGCACAAGATGATAATGTACATGTGATCAGATGTACTGGAGCACAAGGTTATGATATGTGATGTGTGTTATGTGTAGGACTTGCTAAAAAGATATGTTTTTAATCTACACTTAAACTGGGTGAGTGTGTCTGAGCCATGAACACTGTCAGGAAGACTATTCCAAAGTTGAGGAGCTAAATGTGAGAATGTTCTAATACCTTTAGTGGACTTTGCTATTCTAGGAACTACTAGAAGTCCAGAGTTTTGAGATCTAAAATAGTGTGACGAAATGAAGCATGGTAAAAACTAGATAGATACATGGGAGCCAAACCATTGAGAGCCTTGTAAGTAAGTAGCAACAGTAGTCGATTCAAAACCAAACAGAGAAGGATGATAAGATTGGGGGTTTATGGTCATATTTTCTCGACCTTGTGAAAACTCTAATGACTCCACCTGGATACTGGATTACTTCACAAACCAACCACAGTATGTAAGGACTCGTGATTGTAAATCTGACATGGTTGTCTGCAACACTGGAGCCCCGCAGGGAACAGTCCTGGCTCCGTTCCTCTGTACTGTCTACACTGCAGACTTTATGTTTAGCTCAGCAACCTGTCACCTGCAGAAGTTCTCTGATGACTCTGCCATTGTCAGCCTAATCATGGATGATGATGACAGGAAGTACAGAGGACTAATCCAGAACTTTGTGGACTGGTGCCAATTGAGCTGCCTCCAGATTAACACATGGAAGACCTAAGAACTAGTGGTAGATTTCTCTAGGCACAAACACACTTTACTATCTCCAGTGAACGTTCAGGGAAAATATTAAATTATATTATATTATATTATATTATATTATATTATATACTGTATATACTCTTAAATACCTGAACAGGATGCAGTTTGTAAGAAAGGACAGAGCAGACTCTTTCTGCTAAGGAGACTACGGTATTTTGGAGTCTAATGAGAGCTATTGAAGACCTTGACAGATTGTTACATACTAAGCTGCTAAGTTGCACACAGCCAGGATAACCAAGAAGTGGCTCTGTAAGAAGCATATCAAGGTTCTGGTGTGGCCTAGCCAGTCTTTAGACCTAAACCCAATAGAGAAAATTTTGGAGGGAGCTCAAACTAAGAAACCTGACTGATCTAGAAAAGATCTGTGTGGAGGAGTGGGCCAAAATCCCTCCTGCAGTGTGTGCAAACCTGTAGTAAATGTAAAATAGGATGTTCAAAAAGCACATATGAAAACTATGGTCTGGTGTCTTAAAAATTTTATTGTGACAATATTTGATAGCAACATTAGCTTTAGCAGCAACGATGTCTTTTTATTTTGTATGACATTTAATTTTTATCTGTCTCTCTTTGGTGTACAATAATGACATAAATACAATGTAATAAAAAAATGCTGCAAACCACCAGTTGAGGACAATCATTTTACATTACATTAAGTAAAGATATAATATATTTAGGCAATTATTGTGTTCAGGGCACAGGGCAGATACATGAACACAGTCAGCAGGTTTCTGCCAGTATCATCTCTGCTTTTTGGCAGCTGCACCAGCCTTACTTAATTACTCTGTTTATAGCCTTCATATTTCCTCATTATTACATCTTTTATTTCAGTGCTGAAATACGCTATCTAAGACTTTCTCATGCTTCACACGACTGCCTGTATGAGTGTGTTCAGGGATTACTGATGGATATCCATGCACCGAATTTTCAGCTGTAGAGTTTCTGCACTTTTTCTTCACATACTTTATTATTCATTAGTCTGTCCAGCTCTCTTACCTCCGCTCACCTCCCCTGCTCAAATAGATCAGCTTCAAAGCATCAGAGCTTTCGTGCTAATACCAAACTCATTAGCATTGCACTTGTAGGTCCCATAGCATCATATAGATACATAGCATTCTGAGGACATCTACTTCCTGAAAACTGGCAAGAGATGAAAAAAATGTATTAAAAAAAGAGTTATTACTTAGCTTCAAATTTCTTCTTGAGTTCTATTCTATAAAATAAACGTGTAAATATGTAGGCTTTGCATTTCACGGCCTTCAGTGGTGTCCTACCTCAATCAACCCACCTCGTTAAACCATCATTATGTTATTTTCTTAGTTACTTGTTGTCTTTTGTAGGTCTTTTAGCCTTAAGTTTTGTTAGTCCTCTGTTGTATTTTGTTCCTCTCAGTCCCTTGTTCGGTTACTTGTTGTCATTTGTTAAATCCCCATTATGGTCTCTCAGTGGTAAAGATGTTGGGCTTTTGCTTAGAATACTAAGATGTTCAAATCCCAGCATCACCAAGCTGCCACTACTGGGTCCTTGAGTAAGGCCCTTAACCCTCAAATGCTATGGTGTATAAATGAGATCATTGTAAATCGCTCTGGATAAGGCCATCTGCCAAATGCCTTAAGTGTAAAGTCTTTTTTTTTTAGTCCCCTGTCACTCACAGCTCTAAGTTAAATGATAAAAATCAGCATCATGTGCATGGAATCATGAAGATATTTAAGCAAATATTTTTTGAGGAAGATTCAGCTCATGAGTCACCACAGCTTTGATTTGGCGAAGGCCCCAAAACAATAATCACAGTAGTGATGATATGCAGTAAAACAATAAACATTGTCCCCTCCATGACCTATTGATGAACAGTTAAGCTTCTTTTTGCAGAAAATTGTTGTCATTTGAACCAACAACGATCACAATGGACAGATTGTTTTGGTAAAACAATCTGTTTTACCAAAATCCATTAAACATGCCCATATCATATTGTTACAACCTCTATGTTTCCGTACCTGTTTTCTGTTGTGTATGTTGTGTTGTGTGCAGGTCCCATTCCGAACCAGAGTTTCCAGCCTGCCTAGCCTGCCTTTGTCCCGCCTCCAATTGATGACCTAATGACTGATGCCTCTATTTAAAGAACAGGAATGGAAGCAACTGGTAAGGGTTGTTGTAGTGGATTTGTTGTGGTGGCTTAGTGGTATATGTTTGTTGTGTGGGGTTCGGTTCGGTTCGGTTCGGTTCGGTTCGGTTCGTTTTTACTTTGGCCTGTATTTTGACCCTGAACTTGGTTTGCCCTTTTGGACTTGGTTATCTTTTCTGTATATAAACCACTGTACATCTAGCACTTGGTTTACTGGCAGGAGTGGTGTGGCTTCCATTTCCTTTGGGGTGGAGGTTGTTGTTCTGTGTTTGTAGTAGGGAGTTTGGGAAGCTTCACTGTATTTCTGTTTTTTTTTTCTTTTAGGTAAGGAAGCTTCTAAACTTCTTGCTGTTTATTATTTTGGCTTTGACCCACCCTGAAGACAAGCCATTGTAGTGTGTGTGTGTGTGTGTGTGTGTGTAAAACAATTCAACTTATCAATATACCAACACCTTGTGTGTGTGTGTGTGTGTGTGTGTGTGTGTGTCTGGGTCGTAACAATATGTACTGACACTTTACGAACATTCATTCATCTGCTACATTGGTTACTGTTTGATTTCGTAATGTTTGATCGTCTGTCTGTGTGTCTGTCTGTCTAGACACACTTATTGTCCATACCTGACAATTTCAACCATATGCAACTCTTCCCCCAAACTAAGTTGAAGTGTGTTGGAGAAGTTGAGAAAAAAGTGTAGGCAGGGTGGAATGTGTAGAGAACAATGGCAGGAGTGATTTGGGATAAAATGGTATCTGCAGGAATGAAAAGGAAAGTTTCTAAGATGGTTCTGTGAGGGTTTGACAAAAAAATCAAATAAAAAAAGGAGGTGGAGCTGTAGGTGGCAAAGCTGAAGATGCTGAGATTTCTTCAGGAAAGATAAGGATGGACAGGATTAGAAATAAATTAGAGGGACCAAACAGGACGATTTAAGACAAAGTGAGAGAGGTGAGATTGAGATGGTTTGGACATGTGCAGAAGAGGGGCATGGGTTATACCAGTAGAAGAATGCTAAGTATAGAGCCACCAGGCAGGAGGAAAAAAGGAAGACCAAGGAGGAGGTTCATGTATGTGGTGAGGGAGGATATGAGGCTGAATGGTTGGAAAGAGGTGGATATGGAGACGAATGATCTGCTGTGGCGAACCCTCATAGGAGAAGCCGAAAGGAGATGCACCTCTTCTGTTGCACACAATTTTTAAATAAATACCATTAGATGTTGTAGCATGAAATATTCCCTTTACTTTAACTAACCCCCTGTGCACAAAGCCAGCTCTATAAAGACCCATTGGAAGATCTTGAGTGGTCTGCTATCGAGCTCTTGCCTTTGAATGACCACAAATCTCCACAAGCAACTCCAAATTCAAGTGGAACATCTTTCCAAAAGAGTGGAGGTTATTATACCAGTGACTAAATGTTAAATGGGATGAACTGCATCTTCATCGTGGGAGCTTTCGTGTGTTAGGTTAAATGATATATTCCTGAGAAGTATCATTTGTCATGTTCACTGATTCTGCAAAGAAGAAATGTGTGATTACAGGAAATGGAGGTCCTCATGTAACTCTGATCAGCCAGTTAGAATCGTGATTAGGACTGCACCTATATGTTGCAATAGATAAATCATTATTTTTTTATTTTTTTATTTTTTTTTTATAATTACCCTTCCTTCCCAACAGAAATTAGTTTTCTTACTACAATAAATGAGTTAGCTTCTTTTTTTTTTTCTTTTTTTTTTACTTTTTCTTCTTATTGTGCTGCTGTTCCACAAGATTAGGAAAATCGATTTGCATATTGTAATGTTCCACTTGAAACACTTGATATTTTCTCCATCGCCGCCTTTCCGAGGACCGTCTTATTGTCCCTGTGATAAACCTCTGAATGCGGGCTGCCAGATTTATTTTCCTGCTTTACTCGTTTTTTACAACATGGTGCTGCAAGCAACTGATTGTGTCTACAAGATAATGCTGTCCATCTGCAACACTCCTGCAACATAAAGCCTTAAACGGTTTTTAAAATGTACAACATCGGACCATTATGCTGAATTTCAAAAGGGGATTTTTGCACTTTATTAAGATGATGATTATGACTCTTTAAATTATTTTTCATCCATAAAGGGCTTATTGGACTTAATTTTCTGAGATCTCTTACTCTGAGTGTGTAGTTGTGGTTAGCTGCATTAGTTTACTCATCATTGTTGTTACATACAAAGATACATGTATAGTTTTGTGTTACTCTTTAGCTCTCCCTCCTTCCTTATATAAAATCACACACAATATTTATTATATATAAAATTATTAGTAGATTCACTTTTTATTTATATTTTAATTTAGAAAGTGTACACTCTGGTGCGCATATTTCTATGTAGTGATGTGGAAAATGGAATTTTTGGAGACGTGTTTTAGGATTGTCTTACACATTTATAATTTTGTGAAATACATTCTCAGGTCTTGTCTTCATACTCCTCATAATACCAAGCCTGCTATTGTTTATTGTTTTTTTCATGATATTGACCTGCTTTTGTTGCAGGTTTCTGATTCGAGCCAAGCCCACTAAGGATTCCTGTTTGTAGATCGTCTGACCTTGTTTGGATTTTAAACCCTGTCACAATTTGAATTTGTTTTCACTTCTTTTTATAAAAACGGAGTTTCCTGAATTTGCATCTAAGCACACATTAGTTTTTGTTTAGTTTTTCTGCTAGTAGCACGATGCGAGAGGCACTACCGCCTCAAAACTTTAGGGTCTCTGGTTCAATCCACAACTCAATTTACGCAAGTATAGAGTTCAACATGTTCTATTGTGTGTGTGGGGGATTCCTCCTGGTGTTTAAGTTTTTTCCACACTGTCCACAGCAGTGGCTGTCTCAGCCATGCTAAATTATGTAGCGCTTTCCGGCGATCACTTTGGTTCAATTCTTGCATTTGAATTTGATTTTTTTAGTGCTTATCCTTTAACAATAGATATTGTCTCAAAGAAGTTGCAAAAAGATAAAGCCAATATCAAAGTATGTACAAGTTTGTTCCTTATAACTCTGTTTGTCTTTAATGAGCAAGCCTGTGGAAAAACTCCTGGCGATGGCATGAGGAAACATGATTAATATTTCTTGGGAAAGCCTTCAGATCCACCTAGAACTTATACAGGAAATAATGGAACTCAAGGACAAATAATGAATAAATGAATGAACATGACTGGTTATCCTTGTTGTCATTTGTGCTTAGATTCAGAATGTTTCCAGGTTGAGTTCAGTTTACAGTAGTAAACAACTCGGATTTCTTTTTCAGTACTTGGTGAGTTCACATGCTTTACAAAGAGCATGTTAAATACTCTGTAAACCTACTGCTATGCAGCTATGTACAGTAGATTTAACATATTCCATCACCTGCCACTAGGTTACACTGTTGCTACCCTAAATTTTACAGCACAATATGTCGCATGTGTAGCAAACACTTAATGCAATTCGAACTTAAATCCTTAAATGCACTGAATATTATGGAGATATATAAATTAATAAAATGTTTGTCAATCAAAATATTATATATATAAAAAATATCGCACGATTGTCATGATATGACTTGTGATTAATCGCAGATTAATCGCACATTTCTATCTGTTCTAAATGTACCTAATACTTTAAAATTTTTAATTACTAAATATGGGCCTGGACAGATGTGGATGATTTATGCAAATGTATTTTTATTATTAGTAAAACCAAATTCAACAGTGCATGAAGACCAAATAGTCTTGTAAATGTTTTAAAGTATCATTTACATTAAAATAATAAAAAATAATAATAATCATTTGTTTCACACAGCAAAAAATATTCATATAAAAATCATTTTATTGGTATTTTATGTACAAATTATTGCTCGTAATGTATCTGAAACAAATAACAATGATTATTACACAATATTAAGTAAAAAATAAAACGTATTAAACTTTTACCTTTTTACCTTAGAAAAAAGTCGTAGAAGGAGAATCTCCTCCAATAAGAACATGTGGTCATAGTAAACAGTACACAGGATCTTTCTACAAGTAATTTTTTGTTTTCCATTTTTCCCCCTAACTATAACGAAACTGAACCAAACCGTGACTTGAAAAAAATGAGGTATGTAACGAACCATGATTTTGTGTGTGTGTGTGTGTTTGTGTGTGTGTGTGTGTGTGTGTGTGTGTGTGTGTGTACACTGTAATTTAGAGTTGCTTAACTGTAGATCCAACAAGCTTTAGCTTCACAATATCAGTCAGGGACAGGTGTCAAGAATTTTTGACACAACATTATTAACAAGTTTGGAGATGGTTGTAGAGACACTCCACAGAGCAAAACATTTGAATCTCTTTTATACTGTACTGAGCATTCTCCAAAAAAAAAGAAAAAAAATTAATTATCCTTCCCAATAATTACTTATGAACAAGCCTTAAGCTCAGCTTTTTGGCAAAAATATTCCTAGCAGAATTCCTGGGTCCCTGGTGGTCTAGTGGTTATAATGCGGCGCTCTCACCGTTGCGGCCCGGGTTCGATCCCCGGTTTAGGGAACCTACCCCAGCCACTCTCAGTGCCGGTCCCAAGCCCGGATAAATGGGGAGGGTTGTGTAGAAAGGGCATTCAGCGTAAAAACATGTGTCAAATCAAACATGCGGATGATCTGCTGTGGCGCCCCCTAATGGGAGAAGCTGAAAGAAAGTTTATTCCTAGCAGAATTCCTGGTGCCACCATTCACCATAGGAACTCATTTAGACAAAGCATTTAATACCTTTTTTCTCCAACCATCATGATTTCATGACAATGGCATTTAGTCTCATTTAAGTGTTTGTAGCTTCAATGATGCTTGGCCAGACTCTGTCCTACATATTGTGGCTTATAGGTTTTTTGGCATCCCCCTTCTCAAATGCTGAGCCTTTAGTGATTATAGCCATTTTTCAGCTGCATGAATTATTTCTATGAGCACATGCAGCTGGTCAGCTCTCAGATGTGAGAGATCAAATGCCTTGTCTATTTGCATGCAGGTGAGTACCTAGGTCTTTAATCTCTTGAATCCTAGCTGGATTTGTGGAGTTTTGACGTTTTCTTTGAAAAATAATCCTAAATTGTCTGTTTGGATGTCTAATGATGGTCTGAAGCTACAGCAAAGCATTTCTTTAATTCATTTGGTAGATGTCTTTATTCATAAGGACTTACAAGTGACAATTCCTAGCTGGATTTTTAAAAGAACTTGGTTTTCTTTGAAAAATAATCCTAAATTGTCTGTTTGGATGTCTAATGATGGTCTGAAGCTACAGCAAAGCATTTCTTTAATTCATTTGGTAGATGTCTTTATTCATAAGGACTTACAAGTGACAATCTAAGCCAGGGGTCCTCCATCCCCACAATTGAGATGGCCCTCTGAACAAAGCCAGTGACATATTTTTAAAGGTTAATTTTGAATATTTTACTCATATCATATCTGTATTGTTGGCTTTCAAACTAAAACTTCCCTTAGTTATTAACAGAGGCCATGGCACAGAGAGTTGGATAGATTGCAGAATCCATAGCGATAGTTTTTCCGGATTCCGGTCCGCTGTCATTATGATTGCGGCCTCTAGAGGTGAATCACTGACACTACGTGCTGCCTATTTTTGCAAACAAAACTGCACGCTGCTCAAAGAACATATATATTATATTTATTATTTACAACTTATTAATTATATAATTTTATTAATTGATGAATAAGTTCATATGTATTTCCTTCAGCACATGTTTATGATTTAGTGCTGTTTTTTTTATTTTGTAATTAAGTACTGTTTTACATAAAGTGTTTCTAATCCAGCATTCATTTTAAAAACTATTAGTTGATTGATCAGCATGTACGATCCAACCTAGCTTTTAGTATCGTTAAATCGGTCAATCTCTAGCTATTAACGTAGCCTAATTATTTGTTAGATTCACCCACCAAACATATGCATAAGTAAGTAAATGTTTAGATTTCAATAGCAATATATATCAAACAAATGTCATTATGATAGTAATAATCCTCCTGTAATAGACTATATATCTCTTGAAAGGTAATGCCTATTTGTCTGTATGGTGCAAAACAAAATGTTAAACTAATCTAGCATTAAGAGGCATATAAACACGTTTAAAATTTTATTAAAATCTCAAAAATGAGGTTTCCTGGTGGTCTAGTGGTTAGGATGTGGCGCTCTCACCGCTGCGGCCTGGATTCGGGAATCGACTCAGTCAGGGAACCAACCCCAGCCATTAGGGTTGCACAAGCCAGTGCACTCTTAGTGCCGGTCCCAAGCCCGGATAAATGGGGAGGGTTGCGTTAGGAAGGGCATCCAGCGTAAAAACATGTGCCAAATCAAACATGCGGATCATGAGTAGATGATCTGCTGTGGTGACCCCTAATGGGAGAAGCTGAAAGAAAGTTTAATAAAATCTCAATAATAATAATAAAAATAATAATAATAGTGGTAGTCACTCATGAAATCTTTCGGTTACAGACTGACCCAGCCCCCAATAAAGAAAGAAAAAATGTGACCTTCGGTTTGGAAAAGACAATATAAACATTTGAGGTTTTCAAGCCATCCATGAGGAACCAATGAAACTGAGTTTTCATCCCTATCTATAATTGTTCTTTTTTTTTATAACAATGCATTCTGTATGAAAAAAAGCAAAACAATATAAAAAAAAAAAGTTTTTTTTCTGACCAATGTTTTAAATCAAACTATTTTCCAATCAGGTTTAATGCCTCATCTGTCAAAGACATTTCACCTCCACACCAGCAGAGGTCCCCTTTCTTAATATCTACCCACTTTTCCTCCAACATGTAAAACTTCCTGTGTACAGATTAAAATTTAGCAGTCTTTAATCTTATCTGCAAATGGCAGGGTTCCTTGACAGCCAAATTAGAGACCATTTTGACATCTTTGAGAAGAAAATTACTCAAAAACAAGTGAGATCAAACATGACTTCATGAGGAACCAATAAAACTGAGTTTTCATCCCTATCAGTTATAATTGTTCTTTTTTTAATAACCATGCATTCTGTATGAAAGAAAGCATAACTAAAAAATTCAACCAAAAATAACCAAAATGTTTTTTTCTGACCAAGGTTTTAAATCAAACTATTTTCCAATCAGGTTTAATGCCTCATCTGTCAAAGACATTTCACCTCCACACCAGCAGAGGTCCCCTTTCTTAATATCTACCCACTTTTCCTCCAACATGTAAAACTTCCTGTGTACAGATTAAAATTTAGCAGTCTTTAATCTTATCTGCAAATGGCAGGGTTCCTTGACAGCCAAATTAGAGACCATTTTGACATCTTTGAGAAGAAAATTACTCAAAAACAAGTGAGATCAAACATGACTTCTGTTTGGTTGGAATGAAACCCTGGAGGCACACAGTCTCATTGTAAAATAAGATTGAAGACCCCTGCTCTAGACCATTTCAGCTGTCTATCTATATAAATAAAGCATCCCCTAAGGCACTATTTCAAATGTCAAGTTATAAAAACTAATGACTAGCTTGTAATGATCGAATCTAAATAGAAATTAGATGAAAATGAACAGGACGTCTTTTGAATAAAAATGTGGAGCCACAGTGTTTAGCCAGTCTTCAAACTTTGACCTACCAATTACTTTCTTGATATGGTTTATTTTTGCACCAGAGTGACAAACGGCATATCGTATGAGGAGGATGGTGTGTCTAGATTTCAAACACTGTCGAAAACATCCATTTCATAGCTCATTTCACATAACAGAAGGGAAGTTGTGAGCAGAACCTGTAAATGTACTACCAGGTGAGTTAGCTGAATAGCTAGCTTTCTTAGTTGGTGAAGGAACACATTACAAGTATATACACACTTACGATATGACATACAGCTTGTATTGACCTTTATATGTTAATTAGTCAAGAGAGAGTCAAGAGGCTTTTATTGTCATTTCTACTATACACAGTGGTAAACAGTACACTGTAAAAGACAACGTTCCTCCAGAACCCTGGTGCCGCAATAAACAACAACATAGAGCTACAACACAACACAAGCTACATAAAGTGCATCAAGTGCTACCTAGTGCAAACCATGCAGACGAAAAACAGTGCAGACAGACAACACAAGACAAGACACAAAACCCAAGATAGCGCCGACTAGTAAACCTACTGTATACTTCGATTGTACAGTACTGTGCGAGGAGAACTATAAAAACTATACCCGGGAGTGAATATACACAGAACCAGTGTTGTGCCAGTTACTAAAAAATAGTAACTAGTTACAGTTACTCGTTACTTGTTTCAAAAAGTACCTTAGTTACTTTATTGATTATTTACACCAAAAAGTAATGCGTTACTGTTAAAAGTTACTTTTTAGTTTAAAGAACGTTCTTTAATGTTCCCATTAATGCCCTTTTATGCGTTATGGTTTATACAAATACAAAACTGACAAACACAAAGTCATTTTTAAACACTATTTTATTTAAGTCAGACCCACAGAAACTGAATATATCACAAGGATTTCTGAAATAAATAACAAAACAAGCTGAATAATTTATTCACAATCAAAAACTAAAGTGGCTTCTGCTGTTGTGTTGAGCTCTTAAACATGTTCCTTTCACAGCTGAAGTATGAAAACTATCAACAATGTAGAACAGAACACTGGGTTAGCTTCTAGCTTCTAGCATGCTGTTCCTGGAGGAGCTTCAACAGATTGGCGTTGCTGTTTATCGCAGTAGATACGAGCTTCGAACCAGAAAGACACAGCTTACATTTGAAGTCTTTATACTCAACTAAAGTAAAATAATGAGCATATTTTCACTTTGAGAAACTCGTCAGGTTAGACTGTAGTCTACACTTCAGCCAAAATTCATTCATTTAAAAAAGTAACAGGTAACGCACCATACGCTAACAGTAACGGAGTTACTTTATTTTTTAAAGTAACGCGTTACAGTATCAGTTACTGTCAAAAGTAACACGTTACTTTTGACAGTACTGCCCAACACTGAACAGAACAATGTAGTGCAAAAAACAGCAGCAGTCAAGAGGTGCAAAAGTAAACAGTAAACAGTATAGTATTATACAGTCAAAGGTGTAAACAATGTAGTAAGGTCAAGTATAAGTGTAGTAAGGTCAAGTATAAGGCCCTAAAGTAGTTTGTTGACGACTTGCACCAAACAGCAATGTCATTTAACATAAGTAACATTGCATATAATTTGCAATAAAAAGTAAGCTATAGATCCTGGAGTTAGTTTGAAACCAGAAATCTTTTTTATTGCAGCAATCAAAAGCTTTCTCTCTGTTTTAAGCATTTGGAAATCGTTTGTTACTGCCCCCTTGGAACATCCACTAGCTGAAGACTTTCTATTTATCGAATATGTTTGGACAACAATTTGTGTGCATATTAATATCAGTTGAATCCACTCCGAGCTCTATATCCTTGCGAAGTCTAGCCAACGACTCAACATATACTGGTTACATTGCATGCAGAGCTGTATGTCTAGTCATTTCTATTTTTAGTGTTTGTTGTTGTTGACATTTGCCTTGTGTATCGACTGTTTTGATTTACCCTTTAGTCTGGACTAGTCGTCTATTCCCGTGTTTGACCTTTGCCTGAGTCCACATTGATTCTGGGTTAATTTGTTATTGAATCTTCTGGATCCTCCTATGTCTTCAGAGTCCTGTTTCTTCCACTTATTTTCCTCATTGAAGGCTCATTAAATGGTTATTTAGTGATCTTTGGAGCCCTTTGATGTCTGCATGAAGACCTCAAAGAAGAAGCCCGGCGCATTTCAAAGATATTTTGCTGATTTTTCGATATATTTGAAAAATGTATTAAGCCGAAGATGATAACAAATGCAATTTCTTTCACTTATAAGAACAACCAACCACCCACTCTATTTAAAAAGTACACTCTGTTTAATCTTTCTGAAGGCAGTGCTTTGGAAATGCAGATTGCAGATAGTAAATCATTAAGAAATCATTTAAAAAGTGCCTGAAGTAGTAAATTTGTTAAATTAAATTTTCATGTGCTTGGCTTTTGGGGAAAAAAATCAAATTCACTCATAGTAAAGAAAACCATTTTAGCTCTCTTTTATCCAAATCCCATAAAGTAATCCACTCCATGCCCATAAATGGTTTCCTCTGTATTGATCGTAAATATGAATGAAGCATTCTGAGAATTTAGCTCAATATATTTTGAAGTTCAGTCGCTTTTACTTTGTTCTTGCGCTTGTTAAGAGAAAACTAGGAAGATGGAAAGCAGAAAAAAACACTCATATAAACTTTAATCCATTTTTTCATTGCTCTGTTGTTTTTATAGAGAAGCCTGTAGCAAATTTAATGTTTTATCAATGAAATATTTGTGATGTATTTGGTCATCCTGGTGCTTATCTGTTGGTTTGGTTGGTTTTGTACTTTCAGTAATTAATCGAGGATTTGGGTGGCTTTCACAAGTCCAAAACAGAGTGAAGGTCAAAGCTGTGCACCGTGATACCAAAATGAGACTGAAACACAACAGGGTGTGGAGCAAATGAAATTAAAATGTGTGCATGTTTTAGCCGATCATCACCTCATTGAACACCTAAACACACTACTAGATGTTTGGTCATGGAAGTGGTAGATGGTTGTGAGTTCAAATTCCAGCACCACCAAGCTGTTACTGCTGGGCCCTTAAGCAAAGCCCTTACCCCTCAAATGCTTGGTGGATAAATGAGATAATTGTAAGTCTGCCAAATGTACGTGTTTATATATTCACCCGTAGTGTATATGCATATTTTACAGCCTCAATTCCAAAACCGTTTGGAACCTGTGTAAATTAAACAATAATGCTATGATTTGCAAATCCTAAAAACTCATATTTCAATCACAATAGTACATAAAAAACATATCAAGTGTTTCAACTGAGTAAATATACCATTTGTGTGGGAATTAAGAAGACAAGTATCTGGAGTTTTGGGAGAGAAATCTTGTCATATTCGTGTCTGATACAGGATTCTAGCTGCTCAACAGTCCTGGGTCTTTTTTGTCATATTTTTTGTTTTATGACATGCCAGTTGAAGATAGGTATGAACTGCAGGGAGGCCACTTAAGAACTCTTCTGCTACAAAGTAATAAATAAATGTAATAAATGCAGTATGTGGTTTAGCAGTGTCTAGCTAAAATATGCAAGGCCTTCTCTATAAAAAAAAAATCATCTGGATTGATGTAGATGTTGCTGTAAACCCTGTACATGCCTTTCAGCAATGATAGTGAAGTTCCAGATATAAAAGCTGTCCATTCCACAAGCACTAGTTCACCTCCATAACATTAGAGATGCAAGCTTTTGACCTGAGTGCTGCAAACATGCCAGATGCTCCTTCTCCTCTTGAGTTTGGGGGATACAGCATTTATATTTTCCACTTGCTTTTCACTCTGCCTCAGTATATTTTACATGAATTTTTTGCACAATTAAGACAACAACGTTTCTGGATCATGTTCACATATGGCGGCTTCTTTGCATGACAGAGCTTTAATGTGCACTTGCGGATGGCTTGGCAAACTGTGTTAACCGACAATGATTTCTGGAGGTATTTCTATCATGACTGTTTCAAATGCAGTGCTGCCTGAGGTGCCAAAGATATCGGGCATCCAATATTGATTTTCACCCTTGTCCCTTGTGTGCAGAGATTTCTCCAGATTCTCTGAAACTTGAAACTTGAAGATGTACTGTAGATGATGGGATATTCAAAATTTTATGTTGAGGAACATTATTCTGAAATTGTTTCACAAGTTGTAGATGCAGTCTTTCACAGATTGGTAAAGCTCTGCCCATCCTTACTTTTATCTATATATTTATATCCAATCATGTTACTGACCTTTTGGTTAACATAATTAGTTGTACAGGGAGTGCAGAATTATTAGGCAAGTTGTATTTTTGAGGATTAATTTTATTTGAGGATTGAATTTGAACAACAACCATGTTCTCAATGAACACAAAAAAACCATTAATATCAAAGCTGAATATTTTTGGAAGTAGTTTTTAGTTTTAGCTATTTTAGGGGGATATCTGTGTGTGCAGGTGACTATTACTGTGCATAATTATTAGGCAACTTAACAAAAAACAAATGTATACCCATTTCAATTCATTTCTTGAAATGGTTAATATCCTCAGTTTAAACATTTATGTCTTCTATGTTTCATTGTGAATAAGAAAACTGGATTATAATATTTGTAAATTATTGCATTCTGGTTTTATTATAATATTACATAGTGTTCTATCTTTTTTTGCAATTTGAGATATAAAAGTTAATGAGACAGATGCCAATTCAGAAAAACTCCCTCAGATGTTATGAAAAAGAAACCTTGAGAGGAACCAGACTCAAAATGGAACCCATTCTCATTTGGGTGACATCAAGAGTGTGATTATAGTCTTTAAAACAATACAGAACACTGGAGGGTAAGAACTAACATGAGCACTGGAATGTAAGATTGTAAGTAATGCTATTTCTACAGTCTTTTACAGTCATTTGATGTTGTGGAAGCAGGAGATACTAAGCAACTCATAAATAGCTCACATTTGAGATCATCACAGATTTAACACCAGCTTCTCCATGCCAGAGCCTTTAAACAATCAAAGAGGTCCAAACTCCACAAAAGGTGGAATCCAAGTGGCGCTGGTACGTCTCTAGATGGTTCGGGATGTTTGTGTGGTCAGCATCTACTTCTTTAAAGGTCCACAATCTTAATGAGGTGGGACGTGACTGGAGCTGGTGTAACCTCAGGATGAAGCATTGTGGAAACCTTGTATGTGGAAGAAAGTAGCTTAAACAAAAAAAAAATCAAAGCAGAAAAGTTTAGGAGTTTGGTCATTTTTATGAATTCTTCCGAATTTTTTTTATTTTTATATTTTTTTGTATTTTTATGGTTAAACCATTGTATAATACCTCCCAGTAAATGCCTTGCGCTCTTTCCATCCAGATGAGTATAATTGGTCAATTAGAATTTCCCTCACTGGTGACCCCTTGAACCTGGCTCTGTTCTGCAAAAACATTACCAAATCCATACACCAGGATTCTCCATTTTCTTTCTTTATACTATGCTATGTGAAAATCGAAGCTGTGTTTACACCAACAGAAAGCTAGTGCCTACATTATCGCGTTCATCGCTTCTTAAACAAATCATGGTTCACTAGCCTGTGAAACCACTTCATTGCAGCCATTACACCGCACTCAGTGTGCTCGAGTGGAGCGCTGATGAAGATAAGACGGTTCAATTGACCGCATGTGTATTTCTTCCAGTGATTTAAATGCCACTTGCAATATAAAATCTGCAGAGGTGATGCACAGGGCTGTAATAAAACAACAGAATTATTAATGTGCAAAAATAACGTTGTTATTGCTAATGGTAGAGAGAACCTTCTTGACTGGAAAATCATGCTGGGTATGCAGATTTCTACAAAAGCCCTAAGATGCCCCCTTTTTTTTATTATTTATTTATTTTTTGCATGATATCTGTAATTTATTGCAGTCTTGCCTTTTTTATTTATTTATTTATTTATTTATTTTTTATCTCACCCTAATTTTCTATTGGTTAAAATTTATTTTTCATGAAGTTGTTTTCTCAGGATCACAAATTATTTTATTGCACAGAGATTTTTCCACATTCTTTGACTTGCTTAATGATGTTTTGTAACGTTTTTGTCAATCTTCTATTCAATTTCATGTTGCCGAACATTTTATATATACAATTTATAAACACGGTTTTTCAGAGATTGGTGAAGCTCGCCCCATTTTTACTTCTGAGACACTCTGCCTCTTCATTTTATACAAAATCGTATTACTGACCTATTGGCAGTAACCTAATAAGTTGCAAAATGTTCCACCATCTGTTTCATTTTAGTAACATTTACTTTTCCAGCCTTTTGTTGCCCATCAAAATTTTTGTTGCTGCCATCAGATTTAAATGACCTCATACTTTATATCCTATTTAATAAAATATGGGTTTATGAGGTTTATGTTTTTATTCACATTATACACAGCCTCCTAACTTTTTTTTGGAATTGGGGTTGTAAAAGATGATTAGACTGATGATGCCTCATGAAGTTGTTTTCTCACGAAGCACAAATGAATTTATCTATGTTATTGCTCTGGAAGCAGTAAAAACTCAGCACAATTGCACAGCATTCCAATAAACTGCAATTTAATAGGATTTTTTTTCTTTATTAAAATGGAACTCTAAATAAAATGCCTAAATATTATTTTGCATATTTCAACCATGTACTTTCACCTGTTTATCTGTACAGTAAACTTGTGCTGACTATACACTATATGGACATCTAATTATTCCACATTTGTTGTTAGAATAACCTCCACTAGATTCTGGAGTGTGCTTTTGGAGATTCATTCAGACACAAGAGTGTTAGTAAAGTCAGGTACTGATGTAGGTGAGGTGAGGAGGCCTGGGGTGCCATCAGTGTTCCAATTCATCCCAAAGGTGTCTAATAGAGTTGAGGTCAGACGCATATCTTCATGGAGATGGCTTTGTGCACAGGGGTATTGTCATGCTGCTACAGGTTTGGGCTTTCTAGTTCAAATGAAGAAACAATATAAAGCTATGGCATTAAAACACATCCTATTGTGTCTCCAAATTTGTCAGAACAGTTTTAGGAAGAACCATCTATGGCTGGGAAAAACAGGTGTCCCAATACTTTTATCCATATAAACTTTCTTTTGGCTTCTCCCATTAGGGGGCGCCACAGCAGATCCTCCACATGTTTGATTTGGCACATGTTTTTTACGGTGGATGCCCTTCCTAACACAACCCTCCCCATTTATCCGGGCTTGGGACCGGCACTGAAAGTGGTTGGGGTTGGTTCCCTGACCGGGGATCAAACCCGGGCCACAGCAGTGAGAGCCCCGCATCCTAACCACTAGACCACCAGGGGCCCAATACGTTTATGCATATACTGTATGCTATGTGTTCATGTCACTTGGTTTTTGGGAAAAGGACTTATTCTGATTTGTTATCAATTCCTTAAACTTTTATACTTTATATATAGAGATTTTATAAGATTTTCAACAGCAGAGACTTTGAAACTGTATTTCTTTGAACTTTTGGCGAACTTTTACCGCTTCTGGAACTTTATGCACTATAAAAAAAAGGTGTTATGGTAATTATTTTAGACAATTTTTTTTTCAGACAGAGAACTTCTTTTTTGCCGATTCTAGCATAATTTTTCAAAGTTTTTATTTTAATTACATTCCCATTGTCTTATGCACAATGGAGGTTATTTCTATTATGTTTTGCTTACATTTGCACAATATTTTATTCCACTGTGAATGTTTTTTTTTCTTCCTTTTTTATCACATTTTTGCTTGGATTCTAGTCTTCTAAACTGACATTGATGTTTTTTTCTTTCCAGCTCAAAGTCATGACTCAGCAGCTCAAGAGTTCCTGTTATTAATGACTTTTTACCTCCTGCTTTTATTTCTTGAAATGAATAGATGTCTGCTGCTTTTAGTATCACTTCCTTTTGATGGAAGTCATCACTGACCGCTGTCCTGTCTATCCCTGTCTTGTGTACAGAGCTTGTTTTGGACACCGTTTGCTTTTGCTCAGACCTCGAAGATAGATTTATTTCACTAACCATGTCTTACCATCTTCTGACCTCTAGAATGTACAGTGACTGTGATTCAAAACCATAATAAAGAGATGAGGTTGCAATAATTTCAGGAACTATTTATGAGTAAAATCTTCCATATGCTGTAGCCAAACATGGACTCTGTCAATAACTAGACTTTATTACACTCTGTTAGTTCTGATGCTAATAATATAGACACGACCTGATTAACGCTTTTGCTGAAGTGATTTTGCCATTTTATGAGGTTAATATTGATGCTTCAGTGAGAGATAATGTATGCAGTTATGGCTACAGTGAAAGGAGACTTGTTGAATTTTGTTCATTGGGTTCTTTGCTTTAGTGAAGCATTCATTCTCACTGTATGAGATTTCTGTCTGTGATGCAGCACTCCATGTATTTCTGTATAATATTGATGGTGTTTTATAGCCGGGCATCATGATGATGGTATTAAGCGGCGGATTGATTCAGGAAGGATGCTACTGATGTGTGAAATGCATTTCCCACCGCTGCTACAACTCTTTTTTTTCCTTCTCAACCTATTGCTCCTTCTTCTCCTTCTCCTCCTCCTTCATTTCCTATTACATATAAAAATTGCATAATAATAATGATAAAAATAGTTATTTCACCTAAACTTAAACCAAATCTGATTTCTCCACCCTAGTATTTGACAGTAAATATAATTTTTCAGAAATTGGGGGAAAATAAACAGAAATCTGATAAATGCCTAAATTGTATAATGATTGACTATTATTTAATTGACGAAGAATTTGGCCCAGACAAATGTGGAAAGTGCTGGTTTCCTCTGTCTTCCAGTTTACTTCCAAAATCAAATACATAAGACATACATAAGATCATTTCCCCCTGGGAATGGGTGTTAAAAATGTGTGTAATACTGCCATGTTATCCAGAGTGTATACAGCCAGTATTCTTATGGACAGATGCACCGTGACCGTGACCTGAATAAATCGATATAATAGATAGATAGTTAAATACTTCATTACATAAACTAAGGGGTAAAGAATTGTGCATAAAGTCAGGCTGGTTGGTAACAGATGCTGATTCTGATAGAGTTCTGCTGATTCTGAGCATGTTGCTAGTTCTGTCATGCTGTGATTATAGGGGAATCAAACTTTTTCTTACTTTGTTACAACCCTTTTACTTATAGCTCATTAAAAAAAGGTTTTTGGGAATTGGACAAACAACATATACAACTCATTATCCTACTTCCCTCCTCCTACTATTACTCCTACTACTATGCCTCCTTCATTTACTGCTACTAATCTTACTTATCCTTTTCCTAATACTACTAGGAGAAGTAGTAGTGCAGTGGTTAAGGTGTTTGACTTCTGACCGAAAGGTTGTGAGTTCAAAGTTGCCACTGTTGCCAAGGTGCCACTGCTGGGCCCCTGAGCAAGGCTCTTCTGCTCAGTTGTATAAAATGACAAAAAATTTAAGTTCCTATGTATAAGGGCATAAATATATGCTATAAATGTACTACTAATACTACTTCAACTACTAGTCCTACTACTACTACTACAATGACTACTACTGTTACTACAACTTACTGGTGGTCTGTCAGGGCCAGCAAGGCCTGAACACTTTCAGCATCACTGACTTACAATTATTTTAAGATGTTTTTGTTCATGAATATTTATTAAAATATTCCTAATAATCTATTATCCTTCTTTCATTAGTCAAAGGTATCTGTGTAAGGCTTCAAGCATTAGTACTGTGGGTACCAATACTATAAGAGTGAATGGTGTTGCTTTAACCAAACAGATTGCCAGTTGACAGCACTGAGGCTAACTAGAAGGCGTCCAGGTATGTCTGCATTTTTGCGTCTTTTTATTGGATAGTCAGAGAGCACGCCAGTCAAATTTTGTGTATATATATATATATATATATATAAGGAGTACAAGGAGATGCGGCAGCAGGTAAAGAGGGATGTGGCAAAAGCCAAGGAAAAGGCATATGAGGAGCTGTATGATAGGTTGAACACTAGCGAAGGAGAAAAGGATTTGTGTCAATTGGCCAGGCAGAGGGACCGAGCTGGAAAGGATGTGTTGCAATTAAGAGCAATAAAGGATGGAGATGGATATGTGTTGACTAGTGAGGAGAGTGTGTTGAGAAGATAGAGGAAGTATTTTGAGCAGCTGATGAATGAGGAAAATGAGAGAGAGAGAGAAGGTTGGATGGTGTGGAGTTAGTGAAGCAGTAAGTGGATAGGATTAGTAAGGAGGAAGTGAGAGCAGCGATTAAGAGGATGAAGAGTGGAAAGGACGGTTGGACCAGATGACATACCAGTAGAAGCAAGGAGATGTTTAGGAGAGATGCAGACAGGAGAGGACAGAAGGAATTGCATTGTGGATTTGTGGATTTGGAGAAAGCGTACAACAGAGTGCCAAGAGAAGAGTTGTTGTATTGTATGAGGAAGTCTGGTGTGTCAGAGAAGTATGTGAGGGTGGTGCAGGACATGTATGAGGACAGTGTGACAGCAGTGAAGTGTGCAGTAGGAACGACAGACTGGTTCAAGGTGAAGGTTGGACTGCATCAAGGATCGGCCCTGAGCCCTTTCCTGTTTGCAGTGGTGATGGACAGGTTGACAGACAAGGTCAGACAGGAGTCTCCCTGGACTATGATGTTTGCGGATAATATTGTGATTTGTGGTGAGAGTAGTGAGCAGGTTGAGAAGAGCCTGGAGAGGTGAAGATATGCACTGGAGAGAAGGGGAATGAAAGTCAGTAGGAGTAAGACAGAGTACATGTGCGTGAATGAGAGGGAGGGCAGTGGAATGGTGCGGTTGCAGGGAGAAGAGGTGGAGAAGGTGGAGTAGTTCAGGTACCTGGGGTCAACAGTGCAAAGCAATGGAGAGTGTGTTAGGGAAGTGAAGAAAAGAGTGCAGGCAGGGTGGAGTGGGTGGAGAAGAGTGACAGGAGTAATTTGTGACAGAAGAGTATCTGCAAGAATGAAAGGGAAGGTTTATAGGACTGTGGTGAGACCTGAGATGTTGTATGGATTAGAGAAGGGACATGAGTTATATTGGTAGAAAAATGCTGAAGATGAAGCCACCAGGAAGGAGGAAAAAAGAAAGACCAAGGAGGAGGTTTATGCATGTTGTGAGGGAAGACATGCAGGTAGTTGGTGTGAAAGAGGCAGATGTAGAGGACAGGGTGGTATGGAGACGGATGATCCGCTGTGGCGACCCCTAATGGGAGCAGCCGAAAGAAGAAGAAAAAGCAAATCAATGTTTCTGCTAGAAATGGTGTATGAAGACATGATGAATTGTGTTAATTAAGGATCTTGCTTTAATATTAGCATGCATTCTCACTTCATGAGATACCTGTCTGTGGTGCAGCACTTTATTATACTGTGTTTCTGTATAATATTGATGGTTTCTATAGCCATAGAGGCATAATAATGATATTAAGAGGTTGATATAGGTAGGACACCAGGTAGATATAGGTAGATCCACTGTGACCTAACTTATAACAGATGAAGAGATTTAATTAATAAATTGATCTGAGGGAAATTGGGTACTGAAGGTAAGTGAGTAGAAGCAAAGGTTAAAGTTTTATACAGTATTTTGGTATATTTCTTCATCCTTCTCTATGAATTGGTTTCACAGATGGAAAAATAGCTTGTTTAGAAAAAGTGTATATTTGTAAGATTAATCCTAAAACACCTAAACAGTACACGGTTTGCAGGGATCTTTCAAAAAATTACAGTTCAACTATAAATCCAGTTTTTCCTTTCTAAGTGGAGATATTTTTAGAAAAATTACATCCACAAAACACTGTTCAAATCTCTTCCCTACCGAGTGCAACAGAAAGCAGTGTGGGATCTCAGTGGGAATTTTATGTTGTTCATATGGGAGGTACCATTCTGCATACATTCTGTCAAATTCTCTTGAAGGTGGACATCCTGAGTGTACCTCATCTGTGTCTTTTACTAGTAATGACACGAAGCTGTTTTAAATGTCTGAAGTCTTTCCAATTGCCAAATCTGCCAATTGTTGTTCAGCATTTATAATAATAATTATCGTATATATTGATCAAATCCTGTCTTGTTCGTTTGGAAGCATGAGTTGTGAATGATTTCATTATGGAAATGCTGAACTTCCTCAAGTGGTTTATATAAGACTGAGTCTGCTGCTTTTCCAGGGTGTGGCTTTATGGATTTGTTCACCAACACCAATTGTGACACCCCATTGCCCTGACACTTGCAGCTTGAAAACGAAAATGACAATTGCTAAATAGGATATGCTGACTCACGAATGTGCTGCAGAGCACAACTAAAACCACATCAACTTTGCTGATGATTCTACAGCAGTAGTGGGCCTTGTCAGCGTACTGGGAGCCAGTGGAGCAGCTCGCATTGCACAGACAACAATCTACTTTTCAATAAACAATAATAAGACAACTATTTTTGATTAAAAGATGAAATTTGATGTCAGATCTCATTCCCACTGAAGTTTGTGATGTGCAGACTTCTTACAGTCAGAGTTCTTACAACCTCCAAGACTATCAGATTTGACAAGGAATCACAGAAGTGTAAAAAAATGAGGCCAGAATCTCGCTTCCAAAATCCTTCTGATTCCAATAGAGATTGGCTGATCAGGAACTGAAAAATAAAGAACAACTGAGAAGATCACTGGGGTCTTTCTAGCAATGTGGATAACCTCTTCGTTGGGCAGACAGTACCAAAGAATCTGTGCTACGATCAACATAATCCACAACAGGTTTGTTGTCTTGATGCAGACTATGCAACTTACTGTCACCTTCCAACACCCATTTAGTCTAATCAGTACCCTGCCCAACACCCACCAAGCCTAATTTATACATTTTGCAGCACTCATCTGGACTTATTCAATTCATTTTCCAATTCATTTCTATTTGTATAACAGACATTGTCTTGAAGCAGCTTTCCAGAGATCAGGGCCCTTTCCAACATTCATATACTCAATAGCAGGACTAGTCTGTACCTTTCACAAGACTCACCCAAACTTATGACTCTTCCAAACACTCATCTAACTGTTGCCCAGACTGTCAAATTATCAGGGATTTTGCATGTTATTTCTGCATCTAACTCGAAGGAAAGGACTCAGTCAACCACAGACACAGGAGTCAACTCAATCATTGCTTTACTTTCAGACTTCAATGAACTCGTTGCGTTCCTGATTGACTCGTCATGTTGGTTGTAAGTACCATTTACAGCCAGTTTTCCAACAGATAACCTTCAATCACTTTAAACAATGCTAGATGATGAACCTGAGTCAATCACTTAAGTTGTCCAACAAGCTTCACTTAGCGCCGAAGTTTAGCTTAGTTTATTTTAGCCTAATTCCATCCGTGTGAACTCATAACCTTCTAATCCAAAGTTCAATGCTGTAATCACTGAGCTACGTCCTTCCTAATTAGTACACTGGTTATGAGTAGCCTACTCACTACCCATCTGAAAATATCCATCTACCCATCTCTGAAGAAGAACCCATAAAAAACTGTATTAATAAAGAAGTGGACCGTTTAAAATAATAAAAAAAAGTACATTGATGAGACTGCTATTAAAATGAATAACTATTTTTTTATTTATTTTTTTTTAAATATAAAAATAGCAATAAGTGCTGGATGACGTCACTAAACGTGCTTGGGAGCATTTGGAGACTTTTTGTCATTTGTGGCGTTCCATAGTGTGTGTGTGTGTGTGTGTGTGTGTGTGTGTGTCTCTCTCTCTCTCTCTCTCTTTCTCTTTGTGTATGTCTCTCTCTCTCTCTCTTTGTGTTTCTCTCTCTCTCTCTCTCTCTCTCTCTCTCTGTATATGTGTGTGTCTCTCTCTCTCTCTGTATATGTCTCTCTCTCTCTCTCTCTCTCTTTGTGTATCTCTCTCTTTGTGTATCTCTCTCTCTCTCTCTCTCTCTCTCTCTCTCTCTCTCTCTCTCTCTCTCTTTGTGTGTGTGTGTGTGTGTGTGTGTGACAGATAGTGGGTTTGGCTTGTTGAGGAGGAGAGAGCGCTTTTGGAGCCGATCTCAGTCTACACACACCCACGTACCCACGCACGCGCATAGCTCAGGAGGATTTCTACTTTTTCTGGTAAGATTGTGTTATTAATAATAACAGCAAGAATAATTCACCAGCTTGCGCTTTAAAAAAAATTAAAATAAAATAAGAATAGTTTTCTTTTTTTAGGAAAGTCAGAGATCTGCACAGGCTCGCGCTCTGGTTTGTTTGTTTGTGGCAGAAAAGTGACAGTGGTGGAAAAAAAAGTGCACGAGCCCGATTTAGTGTTGGTGGAACTTCTGTACTCGGGCATGGATATGGTGTGTGTGTGTGTGTGTGTTTGTGTGTGAGAGCTTTGTGAACAGTGCACCGAGTTTTGGGGTAAGTTTTGTACCAGTTCGGGAGATTTACACGCTGCGGCGGAGTGTGTGTGTGTGTGTGTGTGCGCGCGTGCAGCTTACAGCAGCAGGTTCATTTTCTAACATGGATGCTGCAAGAGCATCGCAGTGTGTTACTGAAAATGTTACAGAATATCCTAAGATCTAAAAATATCTTTAAACAACCTTTCTGAGTGAGAGAGGGAGAGAGAGAGAGAGAGTGTGTGTGTGTTTGTGTGTGAGAGTGTGTGTGTGTGTGTGTTTGACTTGTAACCATTGTTGCAACTTTTGAATGTTTTCAAGCAAAACTCCTTGTTGTTGAACTGTAGATTTGTATACTTGACCTTATTTCTAGACTTTTGGTCAGAACATCTACAGTTCAGTGCTGCAACACATTATTGAATAAACATGATGTAACTCCTACAGTCTTGATAGATTTCATTTTTTAGATCTGGAAGATGTGTGCCCATGTGTTATCTCAGTTCCCTGTAATAACTGCAAAATTCGATTACATTATCTTTAGTTCTACAATAACATGTAAGCAACATACATGTATTAGTTTGTATATTTGAGGTTTAAACATGTTTAGTTCAAAAAAGAAGACATTGACATTTATATTTCAGTCCAAAATTGTGTAAACCAGTCTTTCTTTTCTTGTGAAAGAAAAAAGAAAGAAACATTTAATTTGTCACAGTGATGTTAGCTAGGAAACTGGTGATGAGGGTCAGCCAAGATACAGCACCGCTGGAGCACAGAGCGTTAAGGGGCCTTGCTCAAGGGCCCAGGATTGGCAGCTTGGTCCTCTACATCTGCCTCTTTCAAACCAACTACCTGCATGTCTTTCCTCACCACATCCATTAACAATCTCTAAAAATGTTTATATTACTTTAAAAATAAGATTTTGAACACAAAAATGTTGGACTATTGAAAAGTATGAACACGTACAGAACTCAATACTCGGTCTGGGTTCCTTTGAATGAAATACTGCAGTATCATGGAGGCGATCGGTCTGTGATGCTGCTGATGTGTTATAGAAGCCCAGGTTTCTCTGATAGTGGCCTTCAGCTCTTCTATGTCACTGGGTTTGGTGTCCCATATCTCCCTCTTTACAATACCCCATAGATTCTCCATTGGGTTAAGGTCGGGTGAGTAGGCTGGCCAGTCAAGCACATGGATACCATGGTCCTTCAATCAAGTATTGGTAATTTTGGCAATGTGGTCAGGTGCTGAATCCTGCTGGAAAATGAAATCAGCATCTCTATAAAGCTGGTCAGCAGAGGGAAGCATGACGTGCTCTAAAACTTCCTGGTAGACGGCTGTGCTGACCTTCGACTTGATAAGACACAGTGAACCAACAGCAGCAGATCACATGACCACCACTGAATGTGTAAACTTTACACTAGACCTCAACCAACTTGGATTCTGTTTCTCTTCTCTCTTTCTCCAGACTCTTAGTCCTTGATTTCCAAATGAAATGCTAAAAGATCTTTCCTTTCATCTGAAAAGACGACTTTGGCCCACTGAGAATCAGTCCAGTCCTTTTTGTCCTTTGTCCAGGTAAAACACCTCTGATGTTGTCTGAAAGAATGTGTCAGTTGTAGCCAAACATCAACTCCAGCTGCAGTCCACTCTGTAAATCTCCCTCAAATTCTTGAATGGGCTTTATTTCACGTTTTTCTACCAAATTTTTTTTTTCTTTCATTTAACTTTCCATTAATGTGCCTGGATACAGCACTCTGTGAACAGCAGCTTCTTTAGTGATGACCTTTCGTGTCTTACCCTCCATGTGCAGGGTGTCAATAATAGTCTTCTGTACAACTGTCAAGTCAGCAGTCTTTCCCTCATGAGTGTGAAGCCTGAACCAGACTGAGACACCATTTAAAGGTTCTATGAACCTTTGCAGGTGTTTTAAGTTAATTAGCTGATTAGAGTGTGACACCACGAGTCTCCAATATTTAACTCTTCCACAATATTCTTATTTTCTGAGATAGTGAATTTTGGGTTCTTTCGTTAGCTGTAAGCCATAATCATCAATATGGAAAAAAAAATAAACATTTGAAATATATCAGTCTGTGTGTGATGAATCTATATAATATACGAGTTCCATTTTTTGTATTGAATTACTAAAATGTATCAACTTTTTAACTTTTATTGAGATGTATTGTTTAAAAAAATATGCAACTATGCATTATGTACTACAGTGCATTTACCTTATGATAGAAGATCATACATACAGATACATACATACCAAGATATATGCAAAATATGATGCTCTTAATGGTCTTAACAACAAACCTTTCGTCAGGAAATAAACATGAATCAAACCCTGATTTACGGATTTACTGATTGGTCAAAAAGCTCAAAACAGGGTTCTATGCCTTGTGTGCAAAGGTAGTCATGGAAATGATTTAAATGTTTGATGAAAAATGTGAATCCAAATTTAGACTGTTTAAAGCTTAAGGAACATTGCCCATTGTTTTATGTGTAATTCTTGCTCATTTCCCTGACTAATGTTTTATTGAATATTCAGTGGGTAGCTCAGTGGTTAAAGCTCTCGGTTACTTATCGGCGGTCAGGGGTTCAAGCCCCAGTATCTCCAAGCTGCCACTCTTAGGCCTTTGAGCAAGGCCCTTAATCTTCTGTTCTCCAGGGGAGCTGTATCATGTCTGACCCTGGCTTCCTAACATCACTGGGAAATGAGAAGATTAGAGTTTCACTGTGCTGTTATGTATATGTGGCAAATAAATGCATCTATTCTATTCATGTGTTGACAATCTTTTTTTTTCCCCCATTTTTACAAAAGAGGTTCACTAGAACAGAGATCTCCAGCCACCTGGTTGTGACCAAATACAGGGCTGTGGAAGAGTTGCTACAGGGTCACAAGTATTATACAGGGATGCTAATTTGTGTTTTGCCCTTTAAGATCCACTATTGAAATTTGAATACAGTGCCATTTCAGAAAACATAATTTGCAACAGGTTCAGCTAATTATTGTTCTGTTATTTAGTAAAATAATTTCTTTATAGGATTTCATGTCAATTCAATATTTTCAAAACAGAAATGATTGGCGACCCCTGCACTAGAGTATGCTTAACTTCAGCAACAATGAAAAACACAGTTTAACACTTCTGACAGGGTCCAGAGTGAACTGTAATCATGCAGTACTATAAGAGCTAATCAAACGCTGAGCTACTTCTGTATTAAACAGCAGGGTTTCAAGCACTAGGGGAACACACGTATTGGGAAATCTGCCGTGCAGGATCCGTTTCATGGCAGATAGGATATAAATGAAGGGCTTAGCGAGTGCCTGAAAGTAGTTCTTGAGTTTAATCTAATCCTTTTGGGTTAAAGTGCCACCTGTTGAGCTACAATATATGGACAAAGGTTTTTGGACACCTGAGCACAAGATTCGTGTGTGGCTTTTTGAACATACTGTTCCACATATAGTCCCTATTTTCTTGTATAACAACCTTCACTCTTCTGGGAAGATGTTCCACTAAATTTTGGAGTGTGCTTGTGGAGATTTTGTGCTCATTCAGCCACAAGGATGTTAGTAAAGTCAGATACTAATCTAGGGTCTGATGAAGAGGCCTGGGATGGAGTCAGCATTCCAACTCATCCTAAAGGTATTCAATAGGGTTGAGGTTAGAGCTCTGAAGTGGGAGATTTTCCATTTTAATCCATAAAACAATATTTTCATGGTGCTGTTCTTGGGGCACTTCCAAGTATATGGTAACATTTTTGGTAATAATTTAATAACTTAATGCTTTAGTCCCTATATTAGATAATTGTGGGATTGGGATGTGTTGGTGGTAAACCAGAACAAAACAAATACAGAGTTTTAATAGTTGTTCAGTTCCTTGTAGAAGTGATTATATAGATATATTTTTTTCTGCTGAGCGTTTGCACTGTTGGGATTTCTGTACACACTTTTGGACTGTAAATACTGAGAGCTGCACTGCAAATAATAAACCACCTTTGCACATAAGTGTCAAAGTAACTGAAGTTGTTTTTAGTCTGTAATCGTCCTCATTATAAATCTACTTAAAAGCAGATGTATTGCATGTAAACTTCTGTATAACATGTACAGGCATCTGTTACATTTCTACCTTATTATGTTGTTTTTATTCCTCTAAAACTAGACAGTCTGTCTTTTCCTCAGTCTGTATGCACGTCTGTCTAAAATGTGGAGAGTGGTTGAAGCGGTTGTGTATAGGATTTATACAGTTATCATTGCAACCAGCAGATGAACTGATTAGATTTTGGAATAGATCCAAAATGGAAAACTGGGTCAAGGTCACAGCCAGGTAAAACACCTGAACTAGCCTTAAGTCTTTTTGAGTATGATGCTACAAGCTTAGCACAACAATTTTTGGCAGTTTCTCACATTCTTCTTAGCTGAAAATTTCAAGCTTCAACAGGTTGGATGGGGAGCATCGGTGCACAGACATTTTCGGATCCTTCCAGAGATGTTCAATTCGGTTAAAGTCTGGGCTTCAAGGCTAAGGCACTTTAACAACAATTGCTCAGACTAGCCGGGCGACCGGATCTAGGAAGAGTCCTAGTGGTTTCAAACTTCTATTTATGGATAATGGAGGCCACAGTGCTCACTGGGACCTTCAATGCTACAGAATTCTTGTTTTACCCTTCCTCAGACCTGTGCCTCGAAACAGTCCTGTTTTGTAGATCTACAGACATTCTTGGCCTTTATACCTTTGTTTGGACATGCACCTTTATGTAGACATATGTGTGCCTTTCCAAATCATTTCCAATCAACTGAATATACCACAGTTGAACTTCAATTCAGTTGTAGAAACATCTTAAGGATGATCAGTGGAAACAGGATGGATTTGAGCTCAACTTATGTACATCTGATTTCCTTTCAGGAACTCCAAATGTGTTGACAACGCTTTGGGAATGTATGGGTATGTATGTAATGTATGTAATACGTATGAACGTCAGCGATCCCATAGAGAATACGCCCCACACAGCCAGTTCAATTCTTGGAGCTGTTGGAGGTAGTGACTCGGGCTGTAGCCAAGCTGGATATCGCCTGGCCAGCTAATATGCAGAAACAACATCCCTTTAGCAAGCTGGATGAATGTTTACTGCAACTGATGTCGGTGAATCCATGCCGGGGGTCTGCTGTTTTTCCCACACCTGCACACTGAGGTGACCAGGTCCTGGAAGAATCCTTATTTGGCCTGCTTTTTTTAGCCCTATCGTCTCTCTCTCTTCGCTAAAGTAGTGGGGCTGAAGGAGTGCGATTGTGGTTGAAGAGACACTGGCTGGCAAACCCTTTACCCGGGTGCTGCATTGTCCCTTAAATCCCCGGTACTTCCCACCAAAGCCGAGGTAGTCTTCAGAGTGGGCAGGCTTTTACACCATGGCTGTGTTACAGGCTTATCAGGCTGACTGGCTCCGAGAGATCGACAAGGGAGTGCCTACAGGCAGTCATGTGGTTAAAGAGCTGTGTCGTGCAACAGACCTGGCTCTCAGGGCCACGAAAGAGAATGCTAGGGCAATTGGCTGGTCTATGTCTGCTCTGGTCTATACACAGAGACACCTCTTGCTCACCCTGGAAGATTTGTCTGACAGGGATGGAGCCGTTCTGCTGGACAACCCTGTGGTGCCAACTGGCCTGTTCGGTAATGCTTTAAACAAGGTCGTCAAAAGATTCCAGGAGGCGGCTTTCCAGCAGTTTCTTCCTCGCTGCTTTCATGGGGCTACTCAGCGGGTGCGGCCCAACCCAGCACGAATGAAATCCAGAAACAAGGGACCCTGGGAGATGCCTCAGGCTGAGGCCCAAGAAGCTGACAAATCTGAGGACCGCCATCTTCAATAGAACGGCTTGGGCCAAAAGATCCTGAAGGCCAGGAGATTTTTGTGGTCTCTGCCAGAAGGGAATGTGCACCTCACCATATGTCTCAGTGGGTCCTGTGCACTGTAGAAAAAGACTATACAGTTCAACTCTAATAAACGAGCCAGTGGTACCTGTGGCAAGGAAAATCTCCCTGATATGTCAAGAGGAAGAAACTTCGAGAGGAACCCGACTCAAACAGGAACCCATCCATATCTGGGTGACAACAAATGTCCATTTATTGTCAAAAATGACTAATATTATGAATAATGTAGTCCTTGCTAATGTTCCTATAACTGCACATAATTATCTTATTTATCTAGTGAGCTCTTTACTGTTCATTATAAATAACATCATTAGCCTGGCTTTCTTATGGAGGACATGGACACTGTAATCTAAGATCCTTGTTTTGGCTGAGTTTGAAGGCCAGGCTGCTCACCGTATCGCTGCCTACTGAGCGTCTCGCGGTTTTGTTTACTAGATTTGTGAGAGTATGACAATAACATGGCAAACTCTCAAAACAAGTCCATTCTAACTGAGAAATAATCAAAATGCAAACGTCATATTGTTTTTAAAGACTGATATTGTAATGCCAGTCAGTGTGGGGGAAAAAAAGCATTCTTGAGCAGTGTCTCCAGGCTCACAGCTCCATTATACTGACCTTTTCTTTCAATAAAAACATTTGCACATGTAGACATTTATCTCCATTAGACCAGCAGGAGCTCTGTGCCGCTCTCGCTCACACTCACCGTTGTTATGGAGAACTTTTCTTTGACCTGTTTTCTTGAACCCAGAATCTACTTGGACATTGTTTAGTCTTTTCTTTCTATATATTCAGTATATCTTTACACTGTGTTGTATATTCTACACACTGCTGTTTCTGGTATTGGTTAACGTAAAGGATTTGTTTTACATTTTTGTCCTTTTTTTCACCCCTTGTTAGTTTGTTTGTATTCTGTTCAAGTTTCTTTTTGCTGTACAGAAATTCTGTCCTAATTTCCCAGGAACCATGACTGTGAGGTTTTAATGAGGTTACAGTTGGTCCTCTTGGATTCACACTGCAGTGCTGAGAAATTCATCATTCTCAAATGTTAATGCTTTTGGGCAAAAGGGGGAAAATTAATAGGTGGGGCGAATCTTGGGTAAAGCTCGTTCATGAGGCATTTCTATTTCATTTTCTGAGGATTTCAAGTTCTTTAATAGGAGCCTTGAGCTCTCAGTCTTCTTTATTTAAAACATGATCAACTTAAATATAATAAATGTAGTTAAAAAATAAAATTAGGTTATTATTATTATTATTAGCTGATCAGGCTAATTCTTTGCCAGCTTTATTGTTTTCCTTTATATTTCTGTTATAAATGTTATTAACTTCCTTTCTTCCTTCCTCAGGTCACGCTCTCTCATTCTTAATGTCTCTGTATTTTTCTTTTTATAAAAAAAATGCTTCTTTCTTTCTTTCTTTCTTTCTTTCTTTCTTTCTTTCTTTCTTTCTTTCTTTCTTTCTTTCTTTCTACCTTCCTTTTTTTCTTTCTTTCAGTCTCAGACGCAGAGTAAAGGCATGCTAACTTATTAGCGCATTTGTTAACTTGTCATGTTCTGAATAGTCCTGCTCTAATTCTCCTATATTCTTGTGAAAGGGTTAGAAATTAGTGGAGAGCCTGGCCTGTAATGATGTAATCACTCTCTTCATGTGTGGTCCTGGACCAGTGCTGTAGACACTCTCTGTATTTTTCTTTTTATAAAAAAAATGCTTCTTTCTTTCTTTCTTTCTTTCTATCTTTCTTTTTTCTTTCTTTCAAGGCATGCTAACTTATTAGCGCATTTGTTAACTTGTCATGTTCTGAATAGTCCTGCTCTAATTCTCCTATATTCTTGTGAAAGGGTTAGAAATTAGTGGAGAGCCTGGCCTGTAATGATGTAATCACTCTCTTCATGTGTGGTCCTGGACCAGTGCTGTAGACACTCGTCTCTGTGGTAAATATTTAGTCGCTTCAGTGGAGCTTCAGTGTAATAGTGTGGATTTCAATGTAAGAACAGTAAAGCTCATTTAAAACCCAAAAGCTGCTAACAGGAGCGTTTTTCTGTGCCACAATGCTGCGCTAATCAGCCGAGCTAGCAGAGGTGAAGTAGCAATTAAATGCATCTAAACCTTGATCTTACATTAGTTTCTTTTTACCTCCCAAGAGAACCAAACACTCCACTAAAATCAACATATTACCTCACAAACAAGTAGCAATTCTGCTTTCTTTCCTCTGATATGGATTCTTGCTTTCTATTTTTCTTTCTATTTTTCTTTCTATTTTTCTTTCTTTCAACATAAATACCCTGGATAAGGGTTTTATATAGTTATAATATGCAAAACATTTCATGTAGAGGATGGAAAAATAAATAAATAATGCCCAGTGCTTTGAATCACTTCCCAAATGTTGCTTATCCACATTGAAACGTCTGAAAACACTAAAAATACAAGAAGCTGCTTGCAAGACCTTCGACCATTTCCACCTACCATTTATATACTTTCTGGCTCTTTGAAACTTCGCAGCAATTACTAAAAATGCGTCCTCGTTTTCAGTGATAATTGCGAAGCGTACACAGCATTTTCGAATGTATCCACTTATGAGAGTGTTTTCAAAAAGGCTACGTTTCCGTTGACTGAAAGCGCCATCTCGGTGTGGACAGAAAACCAAAACGGAAAGAAAAATATGCGTTTTTTTTAATGAAAACACATTAGTGTGGACATAGCCTTATATACCTTCAAGAGCATCTGTAGTAATTAACTTTAATTAATAAACAGTCTACTACACTGGCTCAGGATTACAGGTTACATGAACACTGAACAATACATCTCAACAATGATGGAACTGTAATGAATATTTATTCAGTGATAGTCATACCATTCTAACCCAACACAGATGAAGATGGGTTTAGCCTGGTTCCTCTCATTTCTTCCTTGTTCCGTCTCAGGAAAATGTTTCTTGTCATAGTCACCACTGACTCACTTATTAGGGATAAACTTAATTATAAGGAACAAACTTATAGGCACTAAAATGATACTTTCTTTTATACTTTTTAACCTGTTTATTTCTGTAAAAATGCTTTGAGACATTTTCCATTGTTAAAAGCGCTCGATAAATACAAATAATTGAACTCTTTTCTTTCCTTCTATAAGGAAGAAGGTTAAACAGTTGGTACTGGGGTATGATGGGATATCATTCCCCGATGATGTGAGTTCTGTGCAGACATCTACTGTGGTAAAAGTGCTCATTGGGATGTAGTTGGGTGCCAAATGAGTGTTGAGTGGTTTTCACCACTCTTTGAAAGGTTTTATGCTCATACACTTGAGCTGCCATATAAAGCTGTGATGGTGTTGGTTGGTTTGAAATTGTTGCTAAGTTTGGAAATTCGTTTCTGTGCAACAGTAAGTAAAATAAATGTAATTGTGCAATTTATGAAGCTATAGTTGTACGTTGTATAAATTAAGTAATAACATTACACTTACCTTGAGTTCAGAGAGTTCAGTGTGCCATCATATATTGAGGTAATATCACAAATAAAAAAAATGACTAATCTAGGAAGCTCAGTGTCTCCTGTTTCAAAGATGGTGACATTCAATTGACACAATTTAGGTCTGAAAACATCATAATGGGATTAAAAGATGCCATCTTGTCCACTCATATATAGAGTTATTGATGCACACTTGAACAGTAACAGAATGCTTCTGATAAAGGATTTGTAGTGTTTTCTATGTGACAAATCTGTTGTCACAGATTTATAATATTTGAAACCCCTTTTCTAGACGCATGTCTCGTTGTGCAATGATAGAGTACAAACCAATATTTTTCCACAATTTAGCCCTTGCTGTGCCTCGAGTGCACTGCTTTCTTTTGAAACAGTCATCAGAATGCTGCCTTTTCTCCTTGAGTATTTTACATGATGCATTGTCTCTGCCTTTCTGTAAGCCAATCTGGAAAATTAGCCTCTTCTTTCACTCTCACCATGGCCTCAGACTTTACGTCAGGCAATCGAAGCGGCTGCTCGTTTTCATTATAAATGGCTGCTGAAGGCGAGTGGCAGAGACCAGCACATCCTCGAATTCATATACATTTCATGAGCAATGTGCAGAAAGCCATTTGTTTAGCGCTATACAACTTGCTGTAGGCATTGTGCAGCTAAAATATTTATATTGGCAAAATGGGTCAGTTCGTCCATCTGCTTTCCAGTTAAAGGGTTTTGTTGGAAAGCTTTATTCATGAGCTTCCTATCAACCCAAGTTAAAAGGATTATACATGCATTGCAAATACCCTGCTTAGGCATGTGCTTGTATGAGAAATTCCCAAACTCACTCAATATACTGTATAATCAAATTACTGTATATACCAGGAAAGCTGTTTGTTGAGTGAGATGTGAATAAAGAAAGCGGTAGTATTTTTCATGCTGGGCAAATTGCATCAGAGATCAAGCCAATTAGGTTTCATCAACCAGTACACAATCTCCAACATCTCCAAATAATATTAAATATATTCACCGATCAGGCATAACATTGACATGACATTATAACATTACAACTGGTGAAGTGAATAACACTGATTATCTTTATCATTGCACCTGTTATTGGGTGGGATTTATTAGGCAGCAAGTGAACTTGAGCGGGTTTGACGAGGGTCAAATTGTGACGGCTAGACGACTGGGTCAGAGCATCTCCAAAACTGCTGCTCTTGTGAGATGTTCCTGGTCTGCATTGGTCAGTATCTATCAAAAGTGGTCCAAGGAAGGAACAGTGGTGAACCGGCAAAGAACTCATCGGTGGCCAAGTCTCAATGATGCAATTTCCCTGAGATGGCACGAGGAAGAAATGAGAGGAACCAGGCTAAAAAAGGGAAATCATCCTCATCTGTGTTGGGTTGGAATGGTATGTTCATCACTGAATGAATATTCATTACAGTTCCATCATTGTTGAGATGTATTGTTCAGTGATAGGCATTTAGCATCATTACTTCTATCAGAGAAACTGTACCCAAGCAAAATCTGTTGTTCAGTATCTTTAGACTATAGTTAAAATTATCCCAATTATCCTTCTTCATTCCACCACTATGTCTTTTTGACTTTTTTTTTTTCAGATGTCACACCAAGTACCTTTCTAGCTGTCTCCCTTATTACTTCTGCAGCAGTTGCAAAAGCATCCCACACCTTCTCACCAACACTGAACCCCTGTCTGACCTCTTCCTTGAATCACACACTACACTCTTCCTCCTTCATGTTCCACCATCTTATTATCCTTTCAGTCCTCACGCTCCTCCTCCTCTTCTTCACCTCCAAATCCATCCTACAGACCACCATCTGATGCTACTAGCTACACTGTCCCCCGCCAACACCTTACAGTCTCCAATCTCCTTTAGGTTGCATCTCCTACATAGAACATAGTCCACCTATGTGCACCTTCCTCCCCTCGTATACCTCACCCTATCATCCTTCTTCTTTAAATCCCTATTCACCACTGCATTTTTCTTCCTTTAAGCAAAATCTACCACTTCCATCTGCCCTTCCACATTCCTCTCTTTAAGACCATACCTACCCATCACCTCCTCATCCCCTCTGTTCCCTTTACCTACATGCCCATTAAAGTCTACCCCAATCACCAATCTTTCATTACTAGGTACTCCTTCTACCACTTTATCGAACTCACTCCAGAATTTTTCCTTCTCTTTCATCTTACAACCCACTACTGAAGCATAGGTACTTATGGATTACTTTATCAACTTCCAGTTTCACGCTAATCAGAAACTCTCTTCACCTCCACTACACTCTTACTGTACTCTTACTTCAGGATCACCCCAACCCCATTTATTTTTCCATCCACACCATGATAGAACAGTTTAACACACACACACCCTCACCCCCCCATGTTTCTGGCCTTACTCCAGTTCTACTTGGTCTCTAAAACACACAACATATCTACCTTTCTCCTCTCCATCATATCAGCTACCCCTCTCCCTTTACCAGTCATGCTACCCACATTTGAAATACCAACCTGAACCGCCACTCTTCTCCATTTCTCCATTTCCTGCTGTCTCTGTAGACATCTTCCTCCTTTCCTTCTCCTCCTTTGGCCAACAGTAGCCCAATTCCCACCGGTACCCTGTTGTTAACGATACCTGTGGCGATCGTTGGTAAGCCGGGCCTCGACCGATCAGGTATGAAATTCTGATTCGTGATCCACATATTTGATTTGGTACGTTTTCCGCTGGATGCCCTTCACAGCGCAACCTTTTCCATTTATCTGGCCTTAACCCTAATGGCTGGGTTAGGAAAGCATTTAAATGGCTGTGCTAATGGTGTTAGAATTATGTCACTACCCGGTAATACTACCCCAGGTAGCATTCCCAGAGCTAATGTAGCCTTTTTGGCTGAAAATGGCAGTGATTATTTTGTATACAAATGTCTAATTTATTGTAATGATTCTGCATGCCCTTCATGAACTGGCATAGCACCAGCATCTTTATCTGTCCTGTCAGGTAGGTAATGAGGCCCCAGAATAAGGAATCCAAAAAAGCTTAGCATTATTCATGCAGCGGCTGAAGATTTGACGTGTTTCCTGCGATTGAATTGAACACATGCACTGATAAAATCTCATCTTGCTTCCAAACAGCCCCCCCAATCACTGAGGATTTGTGGGTTTGCTTTGTGTACTTTTCTGAATGTTGAGTGAAATGTTGAATGGAGGTTACAGCCTTTTCTCTTTTCAGCCTCCTCAGAATCTCCAAAACCTTTCAGCCATAACATATATGCTGAAGTAAATGGATCTTAAAATATCCTATTTGCCTGTTACAACTTTTTTCATTTGTAGATAAGCTAATTATTGATCTTAAAAAAAAAATACGGCATTTTCTGTAATCAAGTATTCATAAAATCATTTGATTATTCTGAGACAATGTGATTAATGCCGTTTTATTCATCAAACATTTTCAGACCTCCAACATTTATACATTTTGCATATGAACTCTGAATTTTAAAATACAGTGGTGGTTCAGTGGTTAAGGCTCTGGGTTACTGATCATAAGGTCAGGGCTTCTAACACCAGCACCACCAAGCTGCAACTGTTGGGCCAACCTTATGTGCTCCAGGGGCGCCATACAATGGCTGACCCTGTACTCTGCAATCGAAGCCCAGCTTTCTAAAAAGCTGGAAAAGGCGAAAACCTTGAAAAGGGGTACCTCAGTGGTTAAAATGTTGAACTTCTGATCAGAAGGTCATGATTTCAATTCCCAACACCTGCCTAAACAAGGTCCTTAATCCTCAACTCCTTAGTTGTATAAATGAGCTAGTTGTGAGTTTACTGCTACATCTTCTGCTGATATATTCTCTCTAAAGATGGTGACTTTCAGGCTGACCAAATCTAGGGTTGTAAACCTCAAAATAGGTGTCAAATATGTCATGTTTTCGGTTCATATATACAGTCATTGGTGCACATCTCAACAGCAACAGACTGCTAATGCTAAAAGCTTTAGTGTCCAGGTGGAGCTTAGTGGTTTAGGCACATCCATAGCGAAGCCCTTGACCCCATAGCTGCTCAGTTGTATGAACGAGATAACTGCAAGTCTCTCTGGACTTGGCCTTACTCAACCCATCATTAGCCAGTCATGCTCCAACAACAGTGCCAAACAATTGTCTCATTTGTACTGTAGGAATGTTATTTCTATATAGTTGTTTTATTTTGTTCTTCTGTATTGTAAAGTATACATACATATACATTCTTAGGAGACAAATGCATAAATTACATGATGATATAAAAAGGTTTGCAAGCTCCAAATGCTCCTTTGTATGAAACAAAGGTGCACGGTATCGCCTTGTCTCTGTCTCCTGCTGTGTTGGTGACCATTTGCTCATGATTTAACCAATGATCTGAGTAAATGCCAAAGCTGTGCGTACATTTCGGTATTCCTATGATAATGAAGTGGTCTGAGAGAGAGAGTGAGAGATAGTAATCTAAGCCAGGACAGCTACTTCCCTTGCATGTTTTGTTTTTACTTATAACCTGAGTGCTTTGTTCTCCTTCACAGAGACTGACCCCCCTAAATGTTTAAAAAAAACACAATGCCAAGTTCTTAAAGTTGGATTTGATGATTGATGACTGCAGCGCCAAAGCGTCTGCAATAAAAACCACTGCTGAACGATTTCCAAGTCTCCGGGTCTTTGCTGGAAAGTTTACAACAGTACTATCAGGCAGTTGAGGCTCTAGGGCCTTGCTCAAGGGTCCAGCTGTGGCAGCTTGGTGGTGCTGAGATTTAAACTCATGATTTCAGATCCAAGTCCAGTGCCATTCCTAAGCAACTTTACAAAGATACAGTGGATTAGGAATACACATTTTAAATAAATACTTCAGCCACTATAAGTGTATCCTTTGGCATATTATCAGAAGGTTTATCATATTTGGCAGATGCCCATAGCCAGAGTGACTTCAAATTGTGTCATTTGTTTAATTGGGCAGTTTAGGCTTAAGAGTCTTGCTCAACGCCCGATTGATGATGTCAATGAACTTCCATTAACCAAATATTGAAAAAATATTGCTCCACTAAAAGTTCAATTCAATTAAATTTCATTTATATAGCAGTTTTTACAATGGACATTGTCTCAAAGCAGCTTTTGATGGATGGATGGATGGATGGATGGATGGATAGATAGATAGATAGATAGATTAAAAGTTCAATTCAATTAAATTTCATTTATATAGCAGTTTTTACAATGGACATTGTCTCAAAGCAGCTTTTGATGGATGGATGGATGGATGGATGGATGGATAGATAGATAGATAGATAGATAGAACTTTGTCATTGCATAGTACTGGTACCCAACAACAAAAGGCATTGTAAATGTACATTTATTGCCTATAAGTTTGTACCTTATAATTGTTTATCTTTATTAAGCCAGTGTTGACTGTGGCAAGGAAAATACTCCCTGAGATGGTATAAGGAAGACACTTTGAGAAGGACCAGACTCAAAAGGGAACCCTGCCTCATCTAGGTGACATTGTTGAGGTGTGTAGTAATAGGTATGTAAATGCAGATCTGTTCATGCACCCTGTGGTCCTGAGCCACTGTAGTAGACTGTTGATATTAATTCCAGTCTGAATCAAAGCTCAGAACTCACGAGTTGCTCAGCATCTTCATGGATCTTTAGGCTGTAAGTGTGGAAACATCCACTGCTGCACAGAGTGGCCTCATTTAAGAAGAACTCCATTGAGAGGTAGGAGATCAGGATGAACCCAGCAAATAGGAAGAGAGGATAAGACTGGAAAACTGGTCACTGGAACCTCAGGGGCATGTTTACTAGACAGAGACAGAGAGAGAGAGAGAGAGAGAGAGAGAGAGAATAAAGATTGTTAAGCATTCACATTGTTTAAGTGTATAAGGACACCATACACTGTGATTAGGGGCCCTGTGGAAGAAAGATCTAAGACCTAAAGAAGACCTACTGACAAAAGGCTTGACTAAATAAATGTAATAGACTTTCAGACTTATATATATAATATGCTAAGATTTTAGATCCAAGACATTCCAGGGAGGTTTTCTTTGCCATTGTCACCATTGACTCGCTCATTAGGGATAAACTTATTAATATTTTTAAGCTATTTATTTCTATATAGCTGCTTAAGGAGAATGTCCTTTGTAAAAAGAAATGCTATACAAAATTGATAAGATTGAAATGAATTGCACTGAGTTTTGCATGCTCGCAGTGGAGAGTCTTTGTGCGTTTAACACCACAGTAGATTTGAATTCACTGCAGGCGTTAAGCCGATTTCAAAGAGATAATGCTCACGGTGTGTAAAATAGTTTGCAATCTTAAGAGCGTGTCACCATCTCGAGTTATTAATGGAACGCTTTTGAAGATTCGTTTCGGTCGCCCTTTTTTTAAAAGCTTGCGATGTATCCACCTTTCTGATTTTAATTTACAGGCTGTCTATAAAAGCTTTTCATGCAGACCTATTTCTCAGAAATGTCTTCATCAAGAGGTCTAGACCTCGGGGGTAGTCAACGTGTTTGAGCGCACTTCTTATTACTTTTTAACAGCTAGCCATTAGCCTTTAGGAGATGCTAATAAACGTTAAATGTACCGTTTGCTAATCGCAATTTGTATGAGGTTCAATGTTTTACTGTCACTTATTGCCACAGGATTAGACTATTTAGACAAAAGTTTGTGGACAACTGACCATTAAATTGGTATGTGCTTTTTAAACGTCCCATTCCACATTTAGTCTTTATAGCTATTAGAAAACCCTCCACTCTTCTGGGAAGATGTTTCACAAGATTTTGGAGTGTTTTTGTGGAGATTTGTGCACATTCAGGTCTTCAATCCCATGTACACTCAGGGGTGTTGTCATGCTGGAACAGGTTTGGGACTCCTAGTTCAAGTGAAGGTGAAATTTTATACTACTGCATCCAAAAACGTTTACAATTGTGCGCCTCTAACTTTGTTTTAACCATTTGGGTAAGAACCAGAGGTGGAAAGTAATGAATTACATTCCTCGTGTAGTTTTTTGTGCACTTCTGCTTTTTAAAGGAGTTTTAAAATGCTTATTTTAACTTTTAGTCAAGTTTGTTTTGTTTTATAGTATTGTACCTAACAACTTTTACTACTTTTTAAATCACATCAGTTATCGAGTAAAGAAATTAATAGATACAAAATAATCGAACGGGGAAAAAATCACATGCCAAAAACAACTGCATTGATTGACTATTGCGCTAAACTTATAAGAAAGCAAGATAGAGACAGACAGATTCCGGTAATGTAGACTAGTGAAATGCCGTGAAATTGGAAGTTGTTCAGTGCGTGTGATGTCTGAATTTGCATACGAGATTTATCTCGTTATCCTAAATGACTATAACAGAAGTTTTTTGTTGTTTTATTTTGCTGCGAAACTGCATAACTCACATTAGAATTGTCATTAAGTGTTTTTTTCCTTTGCTAGTGCATTGTCATTTGTGAAGGTGTTTTTCATTAAAAATGACTAGTTTGAGATTTATACCCCCCCCCCAGTGTTAACAAAAGGTTAATTTAATGCTTGCAATTAAAACAACTTCATTGAAGTAACAGCACTTTTACTTGAGTATAATATTTTACTGCTTTCAGCTCTGCTAAGAACCACATATGCCTGTAAAAAGCAGGTGTCCTAATACATTTGTCCATATAGTGTATGTACTTTCGCATGACCGATGACCCAGAAATCCATTACTGCCAATCATTTGTCAGATTACAGTCATTATTTAACTTTGGTTTGCTTGTTTGCAAACCTGTCACACCGTAAGCTCTTGGCATCTAAACTCTCCGAGCATGGAAGGCTGTGACAGCTATATTAAAAGCTGACTAAATGTTTTGATGCTTTGGTGAATTAATGAACCGTGATAACAATTAATCAGAATCTTTTTTTTTTTTAATGCTGCTTGAGCAAATAAACATGAGTGAGAATGTAAATGAGGAGAAATTCGTGCTGAAATGCCTAAGACATGTAGCTGCTCTGCTAACGAGATCATGTCAGTCTGGTATTTCAGGATGTGAGGAGTCAGGATTCCTTCAGCTACGAGTAAAATAGTAAAAGACAGGAGGTGGAGCTGGAGGTAGCAGAGCTGAAGATGTGGAGGTTTTTGTTGGGAGTGACGACGATGGACAAGATTAGAAATGAGTTAATTAGAGGGACAGCGCATGTAGGACGTTTTGGAGACAAAGTGATGGAGGTGAGATTGAGATGATTTGGACATGTGCAGAAGAGGGACATGGGGTATATCAGTAGGAGAATGCTAAAGATGGAGCCGCCACGAAGGAGGAAAAAGGAAGACCAAGGATGAGATTTATGGATGTGGTAAGGGAAGACATGGAGGTAGTTGGTTTGAAAGAGGCAGGTCTATCCGCTGTGGTGACCCTTAATAGGAGAAGCTGAAAAAATAATAAGAAGTTGTTGCAGCTCAACATATTATTGAAATGAATTAGAGTTGAGTTAATTATTTAGTTACAGTGGCCCCTGTCAAGAGGTAGGCTGTTCTTTCTTTCTTTCTTTCTTTCTTTCTTTCTTTCTTTCTTTCTTTCTTTCTTTCTTTTTTTTGCCTTAAGAATCATGACAAAGAGTTTAATAAATGTTTCATGGCTGAATGACTCAAAGACTGAAGCAGAATTTAAAGTTGAGTTTTTTTTTTTGAGTTTACCTACAATTATTTCTTTAAAACAACACAACAGCGATGCACTTCATGTGAAATTGTGGCTCCACTTTAGAATCCAAACAGCGGAGATGTAAGGCTTGACCTAGAAATAACCGCACACGCTTATTCTTGGGAAATGAAAGCTAATTGCATTCGCTCGTTATGCTGATTTAGCCTCAGTTCTGACGAGCGTGTCCAGTCATTGGGAGCTGCGGTTTAGAGTTCCGGCCCTGCAGCCTAAATCAGCATGTCATTGCATCATGCATTTCACTTCCAAACACAAGTTGAAGGACACAAGATGCGACTCATGGGAATTTAATCTCATTATAGAGGTGGCTTCTAGGTACAGCTATTATTCGGAGTCCTAGAATTTATACCCTTTGGTGATCATCGTCTTTCTGGGGCGGTCCATACCAGAGACCTTAATGGCCCGTTAAAATATCATAAGTCCTGCGTCATTGATTTTCTGATTGCCCAGTTTGGGATTATTGCAAAAGTTCTTTCCTTTTCATTTTTCTGTTCGAGAGGTGAATGTGTGCAGCAGAGAGCTATGAGGTCTCTAATGTGTTTTGAAGACATATGAGGGCCTGATTACACTTTTGGAAATGAATTTAAACCATTAGTTGTTTTCTCAGGATGAAATTGGGTAATATCACTTTTAATGAGTCAGTTTCTATAATAAATAATATCATTATATAATTTTCTTATTTAATAAGAATGAATCAGTAAAGAAACTATAATTAGATAAATAGAATCATGACATTAATTTTGAAAGATCAAAGGAATGATGGAAGTTATAATATAAGGAATGATGAAAGGAATAATAGAATTAGGGATGAATGAGAAAACATGATGGAATGATGGAAGTAATGAAAGGACTGATAGAAGTAAGGATGAAGAAAATGAATGATGGAATGAAATTAATTAAGTAAATAAGGATACATGGAATGAATGCTGAAAATAAAGGATGGAAGGAATCATAAAAGTAATGAAGGATGGAATGAATTACAGAATGAAACAATATATGATGATGTAATAATAGAAAAAAAGATGAAAATGAATAGTAAAAGGAGTGAAATAAGTAAAAATTAATGGAATGAATGATAGAATAAATGAGAAAATTGATGATGGAATGATGGAAGTAATAAAATAAGTATGGATGGATGGAATAAATCATGGAAGACGTGATTAAGGTATTGATAAAAATATATGAGGAGGTAATATTGAAGGTATGATGGAAGGAATGAAAGCACTAATGATCAATGGAAAGAATGGGGAAAATGAATGAGAAAACATGATGGAATGGTGGAAGGAATGAAAGGATGAATGGGATGAAATGAATAAGGATAGTGATAATGAAAGGAATTAAATAAGGATAAATAAATGATAGAATGAAAGAGAAAATGTCTATGATGAAAATGAATGGTGGAAGGAATGATGAAAGAAATGATAGAAGGAACGATCAAACGAAGCACAGAATTCTATTACATTTTCTTTTAATAAAATAAAGAAGATGAATGAATGAAGGGATGAAAGTGAATAAGCGTATAAGCGCACGCTTGCTGACTGAAATGTCAAACACAAGTAATGATATACACATTTCATTTGGAGCTCTGTAATGATGTCTGTTTGTAATGTAGCTGCGATTTGTTTGTTTATTCATTAATCCCTGACGACATGTTCAGGAGTTAAGCTTTGTTTTCCTCGTCTCGGTTCTGTGGATCCTCCGCCAAGTGAAAATATCATGTCTGTTAAGTGAACAAAAGGAATTACCAAGTCTCCATTTTCTACCCTGAAGTTAACGTCTGGGTTGAAATGGCAGGGTTGAAGTGATCATCTCAAGTGAATATTCCTCTGTGGTGGTAAATCTCTCGTGAGGGTTGTTTAAACAAAATGAATTTATGTGGATGTGCAAGAACACTTTCTGCAGATTTACTGTTTTATGTAGAAGTGGCATTTTAGTTGTCATTTCACAAAAATAGTCGGCAAAGGAATGGTAAAAGAAATGATTAACGGAATGATGGAAGCTATTAGGAAAGGAATGTTTGAACGTATGATACAAGGAATGATGGAAGCAATGATGGAAAGAATGATGGTAGGTATTATTGAAGGAATGATGCAAGGAATGATTGAGGGAATTATGGATGGAATGATGGGAGGAAAGATAGAACAGATAATTGTAGGTATTATTGAAGGTATGATGGAAGAAATGATGGAAGTAAAGATGAATGAACGATGACAGGAATTATCTAACTCTTTCTTTCTTTCTTTCTTATATATTTGTATTTTCTGTATATTCTTTCTTTCTACTTTTCCTTCTTTTCTCCCTTTTTACTTCCATCCTTTCTGCCTTTGTCTCTTTCTTCCTTCCTTCCTTCCTTCCTACCTTCCTACCTTCCTTCCTTCCTTCTTTTCTATCTTCCTTGCTTATATTTTCCTGAGTTCTTGTAAGAGAAATATTATCCCTACATTCATTGTTTAATAGCTAATGGCTAAGCTTCAGGAGTAAATATTTCATGCTATCCCAAACCCCAAAGCCTAAGTAAATGCACTTCCAGGCAAAAAGGTTGGTAATATTGTAGAAAATTTTCAGCAATTTATCCGTGGGGGATTTAGTTGATGGGTTTTGGGCTTAGTGCCTCATTTAATTAGCCTCTTTCCATCATTTATTTAAATAATCCCCCAGTCAGTGCATTTTCACTTCCTGAAACAACTTCTTCATGCAGTCCCTTGCAAATGTATTTACCCCAATGTTGTCCCAAAGCAGTTTTTCAGAAATAAAGAAGGATTATAATTTTTAAATCCATAAAAATTGTCCTCAGTGAGATTGAATGAGGAGGCAACCTTAATAGGAACCAGAGTCAAAAGGGGACCCTTCGTTATCCATCGTTGTTGAGTTTATCACCTGCTCACTGATAGTCACTTGAGTGCCAAACTGTTCAAGGCAATTGTAGCAGTACAGTTGTTGAGTGGAGAAAGTTTTTAATCCACTGATTCATTAGAAATGTACGATTAATTTCATGTAGTAGAGTAAAAAAGTCAGATATTTGACTTTAATTTCTAGTGAAGGTAAAGTTAGTCAAATGGAAACACTTCAGTAAAGTACAGATACGTGAAAAAGCTACTTAGGTAAAAAACAAACTACATTTAATTTGTTACTGTCCACCACTGTTAATATGACACCATATTATGAAAACCGAAGAACTCGAAGACAGAGATCTGGAAAAAGGATAGGTGAGGGTTTGGTTTTTAAAAAGATCCCAAATGTATTGTAGACCATGGAAAGAACCCTGCCTAAAGGAAGCCGGCACCAAAAGTCGATAACTGGCTGAAAATCTCACTAATCAGTGGACCAGGTATACATTTTTTGCAATTTTGTTTGGATTCATGACACAAAAAAAGTTAAACATTTCAGTGCTTACCCAAAGCACAGTCTGCAACAAAAACACAGGCAGATGAAAGTACCAAGCTGTACTGCATAATTGATAGCCAGACATTCAGGTAAAGGTCAAATCCACAGAGCAGCTTACAACTAAGTAACAGTACTATGGGAGAAATAAACAGGGATCAGGATGACTAAGACTGATTATGAGATACAGTATAAATAGAAAATAATGAGGGCTAACATAGAGTTGAGGAGATGCCTTTCTGCAAGCTTATTACATGTTTTTTTTATCAGTATGGCAGCCAATTTGTGTGGCATTATTACTCAGTAAGGGATATCAAAGAACATATTATTGAGCTGTTTTACATCTGCACAATTAAATTAAATTCAATACACTTTATTTGTGTAGTGCTTTTTAAAAAAGACATTGTTCCAATACAGAGATCAACGGGTAAGGAATATACATTTTTTATAAGTTAGTCTCTATAAGTTTATCCTTTGGCATATTATCACAAAATATCACATTTGGAAGATGCCCTCATCCAGAGTGACTTAACCTCCTAAGACCTGAGATTTGGTTTGGCTTACATTTTAGATTCCTTCCAGTTATTTGGGGTTAGGAAGAACCAATAATTATAATAGCCATATATTTTCTTCGAACATGAAGCTCTTCTTGAAAAAAAATTATGTCACTTATATGGACACTCGGCCTGTATCTACAGAAAACAATAAAGACAACATTGTGCACAATGTCCACATATGTGGACACCCAGGTCGTAGGAGGTAAAAATTGTTTCATTGGTTCAAGCAGGCAGTGAAGGTTACGGGCCTTGTTAATGGTCCAAGCAGTGACAGCCTGGTGGTGCGTGGGATTTAAACTCACAATTTCTGAACCAAACACCAATGCCATAACCACTGAGCTCCCATGAACCTAAATATTAAATAATTGCTCCAGTACTGAAGAATTACTCTTTCTACATTTCTACTTAACAAAGTGAGATAAAAAAGCTCTCGCTTGTGAATTGACTAAAAAATCAAATGTAAAATTAGTGATCTGTAAACGTCTCTTGGTTACTTATGTAACCCTGGTTTCCTGTTGGCCCCCAGGTACTTAAACTCATACACCATCTCCACCTCTTCTCCCTGCACCTGCTCACAGGTTGACCTCGTCTGTTAACCTGTCCATCACCACTGCAAACAGGAAAGGGCACAGAGCCGATCCTTGATGCAGTCCAACCTCCACCTTGAATCAGTCTGTTGTTCGTACTGGACACTTCACTTCTCTTTATTTCCTTGTAGTTACTGCAGGTCTGCACATCTCCCATATTCTTAAAGATCGGTACCAGCAAACTCCTTCTCCATTTCTCAGGCATCCTCTCACCTTCCAAGATTTTGTTGTACAACCTGGTTTGCTGAAAAGAAACAAATACATAAATTTTGTCGATGTGAGGGGGTTGGTTGCATTAATTAAATATGAAAGCATAGTTTAAACTTGCATAAATGTATATGCTTAATAACATTTGAAAAATCCTGATCCGTTGTTCTGAAGGGGAAGACGCTGTGGAGAAAAAGCCTGACAGAAAAACTGGAAAATAATTAACTTGCTTTTCTTTTAATCGCAAAAATAGTTCACCAAAAAATTTACATACTTTTCCACAAACATTTTTTTTATTTTTTATCCCAGACTCCATTATGTCCTCGTGCACCTTCATTTTTCACCGCAACCCAGTTTCTTTTTGAGGAAGTTGTTTTGCTTGGTTAGATTGACAAGAAAGGCACGCCTGCAGTCTTTAAGAATGTTCAATTCACTCGGAATCAAAAGATTGCCTCGGCGCTGTGGCACGACTCAAAAAATGCAGGTCATCACGTTGAGAGTCGAACTCACTTAACAGCATTCAGGACTGCAGGCGATGAATAAAATCCTGTCAAGTGGATTCATCACATCTCCAAGCTGCTGCTTTCAAAACACAGCTTTTTCTGGTCCTGTGAGAAGTGCAGGAAATAAAGCCACGCTGTATTCAGATATTTGGTGCTTCTCTTTTGCCTGCTAGTCGGTCCATTGTCATTGGCGGCACATTTCTCTCTGTACTTTTATTTAATGCTACTGAAATACTCCAAACTGAATGTGTATTATACGTTTACAAAAGAAATAATTACATTTTTTTTTATCAGGCCATGCAGTGCTTGCTGCTCCAAATATTCTTGTCTTTATGATAAGCTGTAATTTCTAAACACCTAGTATTTCGAAAGTCTATGTATTTCTAAAGACCATGGCTTCTCCAAGTTTGGACATTTAAGCCATACTGTGTTCATAGATTTGTTTGAAATGCAAAAATGGTAGATTGATTGGTGGTAAGCGGTTAATACTTGGGCTTTGGCTCAGATGGCCAAATATCAGCAAACCCATGCTGCCCTTAAGGAAACTCTTTAACCTTCAATTGCTCTGTTGTATAAAAAATGAAAATGTAAGTCACCCTGGATAACGGTGACCGTCTTGCGGAATGCCATCAATTTAATCATTTCAGGATGATTTCAATCCAATATTAGAAAGTTGTGTGGAAATTGGTCTGTTGTTGGCGGAAGGAGGAGAGGGAGAGAAGGAAGATGTCTACAGAGACAGCAGGGAAAGGAGAAGTGGAGGTTCGTTTTGGTACTTTAAATGTTGGTACTATGACTGGTAATAAGAAAGAGGTTGCTGATATGATGAAGAGGAGAAAAGTAGATATACTGTGTGTTCAGGAGACCAAGTGGAAAGGGAGTAAGGCCCAGGAACATTGGAGGTGGGTTTAAACTGTTTTATTATGATGTGGATGGAAAGAGAAATGGTGTAGGGGTGATCCTGAAGAACGAAGACAGTAAGAGTGTAGTAGAGGTAAATAGAGTTTTTGATAGAGTGATAAACGTGAAGCTGGAAGTTGAAGGGGTGATGATAAATGTCATAAGTGCCTATGCATAAACCTATCCATAAGTGGGTTGTAAGCTGGTGGAGAAGGAACATTTCAGTAATGAGTTAGATGAAGTGGTAAAAGGTGTACCTAGGAATGAAAGATAGGTGATTGGGGTTGGCTTTTAATGGGCATGTGGGTGAAGGGAACAGAGGGGATGAGGAGGTAATAGGTTGGTAAGGCTTTAAGAAGAGGAATGTGGAAGGGCAGATGGTGGTAGATTTTGCTAAAAGGATGGAAATGGCAGTGATGGACACATTTTAAGAAGAAGGAGGATCATAGGGTGACGTATAAGAGTGGAGGAAGGTGCACACAGGTGGACTATGTTCTATGTAGAAAATGCAACATAAAAGAAATTGGAGACTGTAAGGTGTTGGCAGGAGACAGTGTAGCTAGACAGCATCGCATAATGGTCTGCAGGATGGTTTTGGAGGTGAAGAAGAAGAGGAGGAGAGTGAGGACTGAAAGAAAAATAGGAGTGAAAACTGAAGAAGGAAGACTGTAGTGTGAGGTTCAGGGAAGAGGTCAGACAGGGGTTTGATGGTGGTGAAGAGGTGCTGGATGATTGGAAAACTACTGCAGGAGTGATGAGGGAGACAGCTAGAAAGGTACTTGGTGTGACTACTGGAAATAGAAAGAAAGACAAAGAGACGTAGTGGAATGAGGAAGTGCAGGAAAGCATAAGGAGAAAGAGGTTGGCAAAACAGAATTGGGATACACAGAGTGATGAGAAAAGTAGTCATTAGTACCAGGAGATGTGGCAGCAGGTAAAGAGGGATGTGGCGAAAGCCACAGAAAAGGCATATGAGGAGCTGTATGAGAAGTTAAGTCAAGTCATGAGGCTTTTATGGTCACAGCAAAACGAGACAACGTTCCTCCAGAACCCTGGTGCTACACTAAACAACATAGAGCATAACTGAGAATATCTGTAAACAAACACAATGCAGTGCAAAACAGCAGTAGCAGCAGTCGAGAGGTGCAAAAAAAGCATGTAAACAGTAAACCATGTAATATGGTTAAGTATAAATAATAAATAAATAAATGGTGGTGGAATTGATTGAGATGCGTAATGATTGTGTGTTAAGTTTAGGTTGTACATTTTCAGTAACACACTGTTGAGTGGGTGTGTGTGTGTGAGTTCCAGTTTAGTTCAGTATGTTGAGAAGTCTGATGGCTTGCGGGAAAAAGCTGTTACACAGTCTGGATGTAAGGCCCGAATGCTTTGGAACCGCTTTCCTGATGGCAGATGGGTGAAGAGTGTGTGTGGGGTCATCCACAATGATGTTGGCTTTGCGGGTGCAGCGTGTGGTGTAAATGTCCTGATGGAGGGGAGAGAGATTTATATGATCTTCTGAGCTGTCCTCACTATCCTCATTTGGATCTGATAAACGTTTCAAACTTTTATTATTATTTAATAGATGCCGTAATAACCGTCTGAACATTGTTTAGATCAACCGCAGTATCTCTTGATCATGTAACTTCAGCTGAAGGTGCAGTTCTCAAACCAGGCAGTGATGCAGCTGCTGAGGATGCAATCCATGAAAAAAACATTAAAGAAAAGTTACAAATTAATTTGTATTTGTACCAAATTAGCAATAACTTTGACTCCCACAGACCCAAATTAGTCATGCCCCAGGAAAGAACTCTAATTTTAACTTGTAATATGTATAAAATACAGCAGCCACAGAATTCACCTCTTCCATTCAAACTTCTCCACCACCATGGGCAAGCCCAAGAGCTGTCAAGGGACAAGACTGTAGTGCTGCACAAGGCTTGAGTGGCTTACAAGACCATCAGATTGTTGGCTTAACCGTATATTTTTGGTCATTGTCATGCTGGAAGACTCATCCATGACCTATCTTCAGCGTTCCCAAGAGGTCCTTATCCAAGATTCCACAGTGCATGGTCCTGTTCATGCGGTCTTCCTGTACTCTGAGCAGAGAAACAGCTCAAAGTGGAATGTTTCCTCCTCCATGTTTGACAGTGGGGAATGTTGTTCTTGGGGTCATATTCAGCATTTATCTGCCTCCAAACACAGTGGGTCTAATTGATGCCAAAATCCGCTCCTGCTGATGTGCAGGTCTACACTATCTTGTCCCTAATGTTTTTAGACAGCTCTTTGTTCTTGCCCATGGTGGTGGAGGGGTTTGAATAAAAGAGGGTGATTCTGTGACTGGTGTCTTATATACACATAATGAGTTGAAATTAGGAGTTCTTTCTTAAAGGGACAGGACTGATTTGGGTTTGTGGTAGTCAGAATTCATGCTGGTTATATTAAATATATATTATTTTTTTTAAACTAGATTTAGAAAAAAATATTCTGCCTCTCTCTGTTAAAATAAACCTACCATAAAAACTCTAGACTGCTTATTTCTTTGTAAGGGGGTAAACTCACAAAATCAGCAGGGGATCAAATAATGATTTCCCCCACTGTAGATGTGCATTGAAGTCTTTTATGGATTTTGAGAGACACATGTTCCTTTTGTTCTTATGCAACAAACCAGGTGATGTAACGGTAAAAAATTTTCTTTGACCAAACAAATACATAAATGTCCAGATGTTCCACTTTATTTTTATTGAAAAATCCTCCCTTAGCATGAATAACAGCTTTATAGACTCTTGGCATCCAGACAGATTATTTCTTTAAACATTTAGCTGAAACAATTTGCAATACCTCGTGTAAAACTTGCCAAAGCTGTTCCTCACTAGTTGGAGTTTTCTTTCCGACCTTGTGATCCAGTTCATCCCAGAGCAGTTTTATAGGATTTACAGTACAGACCAAAAGTTTGGACACACCTTCTCATTCAAAGATTTTTCTTTAATTTAATGACTATGAAAATTGTAGAGTCAAACTAAAGGCATTAAAACTATAAATTAACACGTGGAATTATATATGGAATTATATACATAACAAAAAAGTGTGAAACAACTGAAAAATGTCATATTCTAGGTTCTTCAAAGTAGCCACCTTTTGCTTTGATTACTGCTTTGCACACTCTTGGGATTCTCTTGATGAGCTTCAAGAGGTAGTCACCTGAAATGGTCTTCCAACAGTCTTGAAGGAGTTCACCGATAGATGCTTGACACTTGTTGGCCCTTTTGCCTTCACTCTGCGGTCCAGCTCACCCCTAAACCATCTCAATTGGGTTCAGGTCCGGTTACTGTGGAGGCTAGGTCACCTGACGCAGCACCCCATCACTCTCCTTCTTGGTCAAATATCCCTTGATGCCTTCAGTGTGACTCTACATTTTTCATAGTCATGAAAATAAAGAAAACTCTTTGAATGAGAAGGTGTGTCCAAACTTTTGGTCTGTACAGTAGGTACTGTGACTGGGCAGCCATTCCATTATGGGTAACACTCCAGACGTCTACTTGCTGTCTGAATTACACTTCCAGAGCTATGGCGTACATTTGTCTTGTTATATGGTAAAGTTGGTTCCAGTGAGCTGCAGTCCAGATGGACCTGCATGGTGTTAAAGTGTGGAATGGTGGCCATATTGGGTTCGTTCACAAGAATTGCGTTTTCAACCTTCCCTGCTACAAAACAACCACAAATCATTTACCTTTCTCCTCCATGTTTCCATCTTCCATCTCCTCCATCGTACACAAGTTCTTCTGTTAGAAACAAAATGTCATGTTCGGACTCATCTGTGGAACTTTCTTCCAGTCATTCACTGTCTAATTCTTGTGTGAATGTGCATTTATTTGTTGCATAGAAACAAAAGGGAACATTTATTTTTATTTATTTATTTATTTGACAGGGACAGTGTACATTAATTACCATTACTGTAAATGCACCAGAATTAGCCAAAAGGCTATTTTTCATCCGTTGTCGGTGGACAGATCTTGAAATTATCAACTTAAAAACAAAGAATTACAGAGAACAATACAAATATATAAAAATAGATGAATGTATTTCAAAACCTAGGTGTTTTTAAACTTTTGACACTTGTTGAATAGTGAATATGGTATGGGGATTTTGTTAAATTGCCCGAAGCACAAGATGATTTTGATGAACTGGAGAAGAAAGCGTTAGAATGAGAAATATAAAGAAAAACAGCGCAAGGAATTAACAACAGCTTCATTATTACTTATACATAGCACAGATGCACATTCACATCTCTTTGTCTTTTTGTGTCTCTCCAAGAACTGTTGGATTATCCCTTAGTTGAGGCACACCTTCACTCTAGACCCCAGTAAAGTACTGAACCCCAAACATTAATGAACTGACACAATGCCAAGTGTCTCGCTTGGGTAAATGTGCATAAAAGCAGAATGTACTGCTTATACTTCCTGTTTTATTATCAAACTCTATTCTGTATTCTGCCTGTTTTGTTTTTCAGTAAATGTTGACAGTGTTTGGCCTTCGGCTTAGTAGTAGTAATACCCAGTATTTAATTTTGTCCCCTCTACAATGAAGCTTAACACCGATGTGCTAGAGGGTCTCTCAACCTAATTTTCAGTATTAACATGTAGGATACAACAAGGCATGTGCACCTAAAAACCCCATTGACATCTCATGCTGTAAACAACAGCTCGAAAGCTTGTTAAAAGTGCTATACAAATAAATCCAAATTTATGTGTCTTGTGTGATTCAGCACAATCATATTGATCGCTTTATTTGGTATAGACCAATTAAACCCAAGACAGGTGTAAACACTACATGTCCTGGTCTAATGCCAGGTTCATAATGAGGAGAGGAAACTTGTCACCTGACTCCTGCTTTAAGTGTACGACTAAGTTGCTTCACGCAGTGATGCGAAAACAAAAGCGCCCACGCTGCGAGACCAGAGTTAAATGTCAACATTGGCAACGCAGTCGAAAGCCTGTTTTAGACTGTGTGATATCAGTGGCCTGTTTAGATTACTACATGTCCCAGTGCATGATAAATGGGAAAATTGTATTTCTATGAAAGATTCTGTGATAAAGCATATCCTTTTTGTGTGATGATCCTACTGTAACAATAGACCAGAGATTATGGGAAATTATGACACAGCATTATTGTATCTGTACAGTAGATGTTCCATGGTTTTTGCTTCATGCTTCGCTTCTGCATTTCTCCCTCACTCACATCTAAACCAATACATTTTTTACACTGACACCACTTCGATTTCATCTGTCTTTATTCTCAGTGAGAATAGATAGATAGATAGATAGATAGATAGATAGATAGATAGATAGATAGATAGATAGATAGATAATACTTTATTTTCTATTTGAGCATGTACTTTTTCGATTTTTACTGTTTATATGTATCTTGTTGTATTTGAGGTTGTTGTGCTGATGTGTGAGGTCTTCGTGATGGGAAGTGGTAGCTCAGTGGTAGCTCAGTGTGCTAGATTTCTGATTAGAAGGTCAGCAGGTCAAGCCCCAGCAACACTAAGGTGCCAATGTTGTGTTCTTGAGTAAGACTCAACCCTCTCTGCTCCATGAGCACTGTACCATGGCTGACCCTGTGCTCCGACCCAACTTTCCTCAGTAACCGACTTTATTTTAAGAAAGAAAAAAGTATCTAACAATATAGTATCCAAGATGGCAGCTCGGCAGTAGCTCACAGTGGTTTCTCCGGATCCAAAAATGGTGCTTTTACCGTATTTAGCCCGAATTTTCATAATACATGGACAGCTGTGTTTATGTTTACGACCACCAGACGCTGTTACAGTACAGTAATCATGCAACCACTAATCTGCATGATGAAGTAATTAAGAATTATACTTTATTTATATCCCTTTTTTTTCGTTGTTTTATTTTTCTCCCCTTCCTATTCCCTCATGCCGGACCGTCGTAAAAAGCATTTCACTGCATGTCGTACCCTGTATGTATGTGTAGGTGACATAAAATTTCATCAAATTTGATTTGATTTGACCTCAGCTTGCTCCAATCTTGGCCACAAAGATCAGGCTCCCAGCCCTCGGTGTCACCTGACGCCGATGGCCAGGAGAGGGGACCTCGGACGCGCTGCTCGAAGAAGCAGAAGTGGGCAGGTGTTTGTGCTAGGCTAATTGCTAACCCTAGCCGGACGGCTTTCCCGTCCATTTTTCTTTCAAATGTCTGCCCCCTGAACAATAATGCTAAGGAGGCACTGTGTGAACTCTGTGGCGCTATTAGCAACCTGCAGAATGCTTACCCGACCCCGGTATCGCCAAGCTGCTACTCTTGGGCCCTTAAGCAAGGCCCTTAACCCTCTGTGCTCAAGGGGTGCCGTATCATGGCTGACCCTGCGCTTGGACCCCAGCTGCTGAGCAAGCTGAGATATGTAAAGAACTAATTTCACTGTGCCCTGTGCCACTGTGCCCTAATGTATAAGTGACAAAGTCTATTCTATTCTATTAGGCAGCGTCCTGGCATTTGGTATTAACCGTACCTGACATTATTAAGAAGTGATTTAGATTTTCGATGAGCAGAAGTATCAGAGGAGCACACGTGGCAACTCAGAGTAGAAGAAGCTGTAAGCTCATAGCATTGGAACGGACTGAATTTTGGCATAACTTTACACTGACTGTTTTAGAGCCCAAAAATGGCATCGCAGCTCGTGAGCTGACAGATGATCGCTTCAGGATAAAAAAAAAAATTTCAATTCATTGAATTTCAATTGAAAATAATGTAGATGCTGATACTTTTGGAAAAAAAATGTTGCCTGTAGGAAAAAGGGATTTCAAAGAGAATGGAGTTCTTTTATTTTTTTTTGCAGAAATGCCAAATCTGTCCATAGAGAATAATAAATGGAAATGGCGTACAAGGGGGAAAGATGATTTTAATCAGAGTTCACATTATTACGTTTAACACTGATGCATTGCAAACGACTCTCCAATTTGGCATGTAATCTTTAATGCATGAGTACGCAGATTTGTAAAAAGGGGTGCAGCTCGGATTACGTGAATAAGCGTTCCTGTATTTGACGTATCCCCATAACGAGCCTAGAGCGCTTATTTGCTAGCCTTTGCTGCTAGTTTAATGCTATGCAGTTTTGTCAGGAACAGGATGTTAAACTATAGATTACTGTTGAAATATAGATTACTTTGATCAACGCAGATGAAAGCCGGACCGTGCCATCCATATGCGAATGGCATGAATAATCGAAAGAAGCTCTTTTTAAATGCAAACTCGCATATCAAAGAACTAAATGAAAGCAGGAGCATGGTCAGAGCGCATTTGGATATGAAGCGGGGGTCTTTATTTTTTTATAATTATTTTTCCTCATGAAATCAACAGCTATGTTCAGGTTAACAACTCAAGGTTGTGCCTGGTATTTTTTATAACTTTTTGACACAGCGGATGACAAATTAGCGATGTTTTTTTTTTTTTTATGCACTTTTGCGTGCCCTTCTGGTCCGTGAGTCGTTAGTCCCCAGCCACCTCAGCATATCGAGTTAGAAGCAAAGTGACACGGCGGCTTTAATGGCGATGTGGATTTTTTTTTCCTTCAATTGCTCCTGGAGAGACCCCTCAAACCCTTCGAATCATGGCAGAGCGATATAAAGCGTGAGTGATTGCGATCGGAAAGCCCACCCACTTGTACAACTTGTAGCCTGTTGACAGAGAGAAGTTTAATAGTCCGCATTGACACGGCTTCTTGAGGGACCAGGGCTTTTGACAGACCGTGAAATGGGATGAAAGGGGTTTTGGTGTTATTTTGTAGAAAATGTTGTACACTTTAGCCTTTTGCTACGAATAGTAGCGAAAAAGAAATGTTCTGTGGATAGTGCTGACTGCACATTTTCCTGCAGAAGTTGATGTCTCAGATGGCTGTAAGGTTGTCTACTAGTTTTATACATAAGTTTCACATCATGTGTAGTAACACAGTTGTTGTCTAAATTTAGCCTTATGTACAAGGCAGTTTTAGTAATAACATGCAATGCAATAACTAGCAACTAATACATTAGCTAACCATCCTGTTTACTATTATCTTAGCTGGACGGCTCAATGACTTCTACAGTACTTTCAAGTCACAAATGTGTAAACGTTGTGACCAGAGTGTGTACAATAACTTGTGTACAGTGGACAATGACGATGTAAAGTACAGAGGCTCTAACTACAGCAGAATAAGAAAAAAAAAAGAGTCAAGTACACTAATTTGTCTGTGTCAGTCTGTGGTTTACCCTGCAGACTTTCCTCACTCAGTCTCTGGATAACAGGCCTGAGACAGCAGGGTCAGTGTTTTTGAAAATGAGCATCTGGTTTGATGGTTTAAAAGGAACGAGGAGGTAGAAGAAGTGAAAAATTATGCTACACCATACACACAATGCTGGAAAAAGTACAAGCCTGCACTTGAGTAAAAGTACAAATCTCCTGCTTAAATACATTTACATTTGTCATTTGGTAGCCCCTTTCCCCACTGAGCAGTTGAAGGTTAAAAGTCTTGTTTGGTGGCCCAGCAGTGGGAGCTTAGTGGTGCTGAGATTTGAACCCATGACCTTTTCAATTAAAACACATTAACCACTGAGCTGCCATTTTCCAACTATTAAAAAAATATTGCTCTAGTAAAAGTACTCCTGGCATTTCTACTCGAGTTAAAATACAGGAGTTTCATTTACATTTGCGGGATTTAGCAGACGCCCTTATCCAGAGCGACGTACAAACGTGCTTTAAATCTCTAGTAGTGAATAAATCTACACTGGTACGCAAGAATACAAACTCAATATAAATATAACTCGAATTCTACAAACTTGGAAAGTGCTAATTTAGGTATTTCAGGAAGAGGTAGGTCTTCAGTCGTCGCTTAAAGATAATCAGGGACTCTGCTGTACGGACATCTAGGGGAAGTTCATTCTGAGAGAAGGTGGTACCAGTCGAGCAGTGCTGGAGGATCTCAGACAGCGTGGTGCAGTGTGAGATGTGATGAGGTCACCGAGGTAAGATGGTGTTGGTCCATGTTTGGCCTTGTAGGCAAGCATCAGTGTTTTGAATCTGATATGTGCAGCTACTGGAAGCCAGTGAAGGGAGCGCAGCAGTGGGGTGGTGTGGGAAAATTTGGGCTGATTGAACACAAGTCGTGCAGCTGCATTTTGGATCATTTGCTGTGGATGAATAGCGTTCAGGGGGAGACCCGCCAGCAGAGAGTTGCAGTAGTCCAGTCTTGAAATGACAAGAGACTGAACAAGCACCTGGGCAGCCTGTATGGACAGAAATGGTCGAATCCTTTGGATGTTATAGAGAAGAAATCGACAAGAACGAGCAACATTAGCGACATGTGGGAAAAAAGTGTCAAAGGTGTCAACAGTGTCAAAGGTGAATGTAGTGATCTATGAGAGCTATGTGAATAATTGATGCAGTTTACTGGTCCATTCTCCTGCACGTAACACCTTTAAAGCAGAAAGGATTTTTCAAAATGTGAGAACCCTTAATCCACACACTCCCAGCAGAACCCCTGGGGTTACAATTGTGCTCACGCCACACCTTCATATTTAACTGTTGATGTTTCCGCTTCAAAGTAGAGAGGAACAGCATGTTTCTGAAATGTAGGGCAGTAAAATGCAACACATGAAAGGTTCGTGAAGTACGTCCACCACTTCATGAATAGCATTTTCACAGATACACACTATAAGACCATCGAAGTGTTCATTATCATGAAAAATTAAAAAAATAAAGACTAAAGGGATGTTTTATTTTTTAGTTAGTGACTATTTTAAATTATGTTTATAACTAGGATTACTAGAGGAGTTTAATCGGCAAGTGTGCTTACACAAACAAGGCGACAGAAGCTTGTAGGTACAGTATAAAAAAATAAAGAGAAAAAAAGTTTTATACAGAAGGTCCAGTCAGGATGACATGCAAAATTTACAAATCTTATGTATGTCTTATAACTTAGTGAAGTGGTAGCTCAGTTAGTTGAGCTCAGCTCAATCTAAGGCTCTCTGCTATTGATCAGAAGGTTGTGGGTTAAGCCCCAATTCACCAAGCTGCCACTTTTAGGGCCCTTGAGCAAGGCACTTAACCTTCTGTGTTCAAGGGGCTTTGTATCATGGCTGACAATTACAAATACAGTAATTGTGGGCGTGGTCTTTTTCAGCAAGATCCGATCCCCTATGTACAGGGAACACTGAAAAGTTTAATGATTATAGAAAAACACAAATCTAATATTATGGGTCTTATAATCCAGTAATTGTGTCTTCAATGAATTGTATACAACAATTTAACCCATTTAAAGCCACTGTGAGCCAAAGCAGCCTCATTGCCTAGGATTTTACACAGCTCTGAAACTGGACTTGAACACGGTTTCTTCAGAACATATCTCCTGTAGTTAGTGTTTGGTGATAGTGGTGTGAAATCTCTGGAGTGTTCAGGATCTAGATCCTGTCAGTCTGAAGCCTGTAATATATGATTTCTGTTATTTGTTTAATCATCTTTTTAATGTACATGAGGGCAGAGTCTTTTTGAAAGCACCCACACTTATCAGGATAAAAATGTTTTTATGGAGGTTCATGAAAATCGACTGCGTTGATTTAGAGTGAGATTCCAAAGGGCTGAACCATTAAGCCATAATAAATATAATTCCTACCTAAAGCATAACATAGCCGCTTTTTCCACTTTAATGGGAATTTGCCACCTGTCCAGTAAAGTTCAGCTCAGGTAATAGCCATGAAAACTCCATAATTGCTGTAGCATGCATGTCTTAATCAGTCCATCCTGACTTCACTCGCCTGGTGTTGCTTTCTTTTATATATTCTCTTCCTGCTCCTCGTCTGGACTCCATCTTTCTCACTGCACTCTGCTGGAGTCCTCTCAGGTTTCTTTTTGTACCAAATGCCAAAACATTCCAAGACCTTGCATGCCTTCTGAAACGCATGCTCAAAGCTTGAAATCCCTGAGACGAGATGAGTTCAACAAACCCTATGACCTCAATTTCAACCTATTTAGGTTTCCAATTAAATGTGTGGCTTGTCACTACTCTTTATACAAACGTTGTCCAAATATCACCAAATTTTCCGTACACCATCTACATAGTGAGACACACAAAATGCACCGAATGAAATTTTGAATACTTAAAACACTAACTGCAATGTGCCTTGTAACAGGAAGGCGGTATCTCAGCAATGTCTTTGCATACTGACACAAATCTTAGTAGGCATCTTCAGGACCATGACCTGCTTAGGCTATGCAGGGGGGCAGTAACAATATATTTATTAGCCAATCATAAGTAAAACTACAAATCACTTTTAAATCATTCGGCCTAATATTATCCTTTGTGTGCAGTGCTGGACGGTAACAAAGTAAATGTAATTTAACACTGTACATAAGTATTTCCATTTAGGAAGACTTTTACTTTAACTTCACTACATAGCAAAGACAAATATCGTACTTTTTACTCAACTACATTTTGCAAAATCAGTCATTTCCTTTTTATTTGTGAGGATAAAAACATAACTGGTCAAGCATACAGCGGTCTACCAATCAGGTTCGAGCAGCAAGCAGAACATTTTTAGAAGGAATATATAATGGAAGAAACTCCATTATATGAGGCCACAACACCTGTGGCCTCATTTATGCATTTTTATTTTTTTTAAGTTGAAAATAAGGATTTGAGCTCATGAAACTGTAATAGAAATCATTAGATCTTTTCACATAAACTGAGTTGATAAAACTTGTGACAAAAAAAAATGATAATAGGAACATTATAGCCATAATAAATGATAGTACTTAAGTACATTTGAAGGCAAATATCTTTGTATTTTCACTAAAGTGAAAGTTTAAAGGGACACTTTTACTTTTACTGAAGTCACATTTTACTGAATTTATCTATATTTTAATTCACTACATGGTTTGTGTACATCGTCCACCACTGCTTGTTGGGAGAAATGTCTGTAGTGCATCTGTAAATGTGTGAATCACTAAAATTGGATGCTTGCCCCCTGCAATATGCTAAAATCTTATTATCATTAGCTCATAACTTAAGCTCAAACTTATGCATATTACAATGTTCTGTGTGGACCATTTCTGCCCACACAGGCTGGCCAGGTTCTTGTTCATTCTCTTGTCATTTTGAGACTAGTCTACTGCAACTCTCTGCTGGCAGGTCTTTTCCTCTGAACGCTATTCATCCACTGCTAATGATCCATAACACAGCTGCATGACTTGTGTTCGATCTGCCCAAGTTCTCCCACACCACCCCACTGCTGCGCTCCCTTCACTGGCTTCCAGTAGCTGCACGTATCAGATTCAAAACACTGATGCTTCCTTTCAAAGAGACCTCATCACATCTCGCACTGCACCACGCTGTCTGAGATCCTCCAGCACTGCTCGACTGGTACCACCTTCTCTCAGAATGAGAGGTAAATACAATTTAAGGCTCTTCTCTGTTCTGGCACCGAGGTGGTGGAATGAACTTCCCCTAGATGTCCGAACAGCAGAGTCCCTGGCTATCTTCAAGCGACGGGTGAAGACCTACCTCTTCCTGAAACACTTCCTGAAAGTTAGCACTTTTCAAGTTTGCTTTGTAGAATTCAAGAGTTATATTTATATGAATGTAATCTGGTGCACCAGTGTATGTCGCTCTGGACACGGGCGCCTGCTAAATGCCGCAAATGTACATTTTCTAGCAAAAGATCAAACATGGGTGTGGCTAGGTGACTCTATACTGCCCCCTTGTGGTCCCTTTCTTTCAAAATCTTTGCTGGGGCTCTGCACAAAAGTATTGTTTAATTAATTATAAATCCTATTATAAATCGTATTGCTTTTTATTACAAAATCATTTTTGGCAATGTGTGACACGTCTGTAATAAACCATGGCCACTTTCCATATAAAAAAAAAACATTAATTATTTTGAACATTTATTATATTATCATTTATAATTACCTTTATTAATTACAAATATTTGAAGCAGAAAAGATACATGCAAAAAATTGGTATGGCAAGATAAATAAGATAATTTCACATTAAAGCCCTAGTGTTAGACTCGTAATTTCGAAGTGTTTCATTTTTAAATGAAAACCGGTTCATGTGATTTGTTTTTTAAAATCTTTTTGCAGTCCTGTGAAAGATGTGAATAGTTAAAGGTAGTGTTTGCCCAAGAGAATCCCAAGAGATGGTAAAAGGCACAGGATGAAAAAGAAAGACCTGGCTGTCTGGATAAACAACATTATCTTTTCTTGAACATCAGAGATAAGTACTGTGTCAGATCTTTTTTTTTTTTGTCATTTCCCTTCTTTATGGCGTAAAAAAATAAACACAGCGGGCACAAATATAGAGGGTTTTTTTTTTTTCGGAGAAAAACAAGCTTATGAAACAGGCAGTGAAAGCATTCTGAGGTTTATAGAATATATACAGGATTTGAGAGAGAAAGAGAGAGAGAGAGAGAGAGAGAGAGAGAGAGAGAGAGAGGTGCACTGCATATGCACAGAACTGTGCAAATGTTTTAGGCATGTGTAAAGAAAGGCTGTGACGTATACAGAACTGTGCAAATGTTTTAGGCATGTGTAAAGAAAGGCTGTGACATATATTTGAATTGTTTTAATTTATATTATCATGATTTTTTTATTCGGTTTAAAATGAGGAAACAAAAAAAAGTCCCAATCCAACTAATATCTGGTGTGACTACTTTTTGGCTTTCAATTCTTACACTTGCACAGAATCAGGGATTTTGTAGGATCACAGTCATGTGTATGATTAATCAGTGATACTTTTGATCATCAATTTCATATGTAGGTTGAAACACAGTCATTAACTGAAACAGAAACAGGATTTAGACTGGGTAAAGAGCAGCCAAACTCTACTTTAAATTGTTTCATCCAGCAGTGCCATCAGCAACGAACGTATACCCATTTACTGTCTGGAGAAGTCTAGACAGAAGTACAGTAGTCTTCTAAACGAGGCCAAAAAGCCATGCCTCCTACATGTAAACGAGGATAAGAAACTATGCATGGACTCATGAACTGGAATGGAAAAAAAGGCAGCAGGTGCTCAGGATTGATGAGTCAAAATCTGAAAAATTTGGCAGCAGACAGTTTGGTCACTGAAAGGCTGGAGAGCGGTACAATAATGAGTGTCTGTAGGTAACAGTGAAGCATGGTGGTGGTTGCCTGCAAGTTTGAGGCTTCATTTCTGTTTATAGAAATTCTGAAGATTTGGTCAGAATTAATGTTGTCCTCAATGCTGAGAAATACGGGCAGATAATTATACATTTTTGCCATGTTTCCACACGGACAGTTTTAATTGCCGGAGGTTAGCATCGTGGCAAATTTTGGTGCATCAGTAAAACAAATGTTCAGTGATTAAAAAAAAAAAATTGTTTTATTTATACATTTTTTTTTTTACACATGAGTAGAGAAAATACACCATGAATAAATGTGTGTTGCATTAACGCGTTAATATACAGTGTGACCTCGGTTAACTCGCCAACCCTATTAAGTCGACGTATTTGAAGTGGAACCGCCAAATTCTCGATTTGTCTTAGCATTTATAATATCTCGAGCACAAGGGGGGCAAATTTGCCACTTAACGTCGGTTATCTCGATCCGCATGATCAATCGCCGGCTTTTGCCACGTCACAATCTCACAGAGAACCTCGAAAAAACAGATTGAATACTGTAACATTGTTCATATTTGCAGCAGGTCACTGATGAAATTTTGCATACTGAAAGTCAAAGTCAAAAGTGACTGTAGCCTGAGACCAGAGATTAAACAGGCCCACAAAAATAGGCCAAAAATTTAAAGAGACTATAGATAAGTCTGAAAAGAGTTGATTTAAATGATTTTAATGTAGGGGGAAGATAGAGATAGAACAATTATTCAATATCAATGCTAAAAAAAAAATGCTTGATCGGGATTTGTTGCTTTTGTACCACAGCAAAGGGCTTTTTATTGTTTTCATTCAAATTTAAATCCATTGATAGTTCATGTTTTAAACATTTGTGTAACAAGGGTTAGGGTTAGGGTTAGTGTCCAAGTGTCCAAGTAGTTCTGTCTATATGTTGCTTCATTTCTTTGTTATTAAACATCATTCTGAATATATTATTCATTTATATGATTTATAATAAAAAAAAATTAAACACATTTTAGCCAAATAGAATTTTAGATGGCAACAAGTTTTTGCTCAGTTCAGCTTTATAAAGTCAAGACGTAAAGTAACAATTCGTTCTCGAAACAATGTGGAATTTCCAATGTTTTAAAACAAAGAGGAGCTGTCTCACTTTCCTGAGCACCCAGGACCTCGCTGACTCCTGCTCAAATGTTCATCTTTCGCTTCACCAATGTAATTAGCTCTCGTTTATTGTTTTCTCCCTGGAGATAATGTATAAGCTAACTCAATTTAAGCACAAAATTACAGGCTGACTTTTTCCTGATGCCTCAGCTCTCCAGAATGATCATGCCATTCCAGTAATTAAATCTGGCCAAATAATTAACTGATTACTGCTGATACCATTAGAGAAATTAACAGGCTATGATCTGTTGTGCATCGTTTTTTTTCCCCACGCTTTGTTCCTGATCCTCCGATCTGTGTGCAACTAATTAGCATCTCGACTCATTTTGTGTTTATCCAACTGTAATGAATCGCAAATGTTGAGCTTTTTTTATGAGTTGCTCAGTAGCTCCTAGTTTTAAAACCACAAATGACTGTAAAAGACTATAGAAAAATCATTACTCATAATCACATGCTCAGGTTAGTTCTCACTCTCCAGTGTTTTGTATTGTTTAAAGACTATAATCACACTCTTGATGATCTTGAGGATGGGTTCCCCCTTTTGAGTCTGGTTCCTCTCAAGGTTTCTTCCTTATAACATCTAAGGGAGTTTTTCCTTGTCACAGTCCCCATGGCTACTCATCAGGGATAAAAACACAGCATTCACCTTAACTCTTAAAACTCTGTAAAGCTGCTTTGAGACAATGTCTGTTGTAAAAAGCGCTATAGAAATAAACTTGACTTGATTAATGAACCTTAATGCAAGTATTAAAATGTCTTTTGTATTACAATATACAACTAAGTGACAGCTCAGTGATTATGATGCTGGACATTCTAATCAGAAGGTTATAAGTTCAAATCGTAGCACCACCAAGCTGCCTCTGTTGCGTACTTACGGCCCTTAGACCACAAGTGATTAGGTGTATAAAGAAAATTATTGTAAGTCGCTCTGGATTGGAGCATCTGATCACATGATATAAATGTAAAAAAAAGTGTTTAAATCCCTGGAAGTTTTAAACACAATAGTCCGAGTATGCAGTTCAGTGCATCCATTGAGTGTCAGTTCCACTGGTGAATGGAAGCAGAGAATGGCCAAACTGGTTTGATGCGACACGAAGGCTACAGTAGATCAAATAGCCACTCTGTACAACTGTGGTGAACTGAAAAGCATCCCATGATGCACAATTGCTGAACTACAGTAGATTCCACGTCTTTTACCCACGAATGAGCATCTGTAGGCTACAGTAGGCTCTTTTTCCAACGTCTTTCAACAAATTTATTTCATTCCTGCCTTCACAGAAAGCAATTTGGGAAATTGGACCACAACTGGAAATTGTGTTTCGCCTGACAAGCCTGTATGACATACAGACTCATACAGGGTGGGCAGTAGGCAGGCTCATACTCACTGCATTCTGGAAATGTGCCATGAATTCTTGGAAAATGGCGATAATCCTGCCTTTATAGGAAATAACATGATTTTCTAGCATTTGCATTCAGTCACTGAGAGAAAAAAGACAGACAGACTGTGAAATATGTGAAAAAATGCAGGCATACCTCAGCTTGGTGAGGAGAATTGCATCATGGGGGATGCCAATATCCCTTTGTCAAGGTGCATAATGGCATTATGGATAACAAAGTTATCAAAACGCTGTTTGTGATCTAATCATTTTATAGATACACTGAAAATTTAATTGAACAATATTCAAGTAATTGTAATTATAATAGGGCTGGCTTTAAGACCCAGGAACGTGTAAAAGCTCAAAACAAAGGACTGGGCAGGAAATGGGTCAATGTTCTGGAAAACGGTGTTGATGATGTTTGCAAATGTAATTAAAGAACATGTTTTATTTGATATTTCACTGATCTGTTCCTATAATAATATAACATTTAAGTTTGTTACTTGCACAACCATACATAGTATGTAATGTGGTGAAATGTCTTAACTGACTGGTCCCTGACATATAATTTATTGAAAAATAAAATAAAATTTAGTAAAAGAATAAAAAAAATATATTTAAATATCAGATATAATTGTAAATGTATTTATCTCCAAAATGATGCTGTTTTTGGGCAAACTGTATATGCTCAATATTGATTTTTTATTTTGGTATTATTTAATTTATTAGTTTTATTGTCAAATCTATTTCATATCTGTGGCCATATTCTATTTTATTTTCCTATATTGTAAATTCTATTTAGTCACACTGTCTATGGTTATGTATGCTACATTAAATGTGAAATAATTTTCTTTTCTTTTTTTATAATAATGAAAATATTTTGTCTGTAGATATACAGAAAATATACGTGAAATAATTGCTTGAATGGTTGTAAATGATTTAAAAACTGAGCAAAATATTGGAGATTTTTTATTTGAATTTGAATTGAGTGATAATTTTAGCTATTATAAAGCTATCAGAGCCTGTAAAAGAGAGAAAAATCTATTTGCTGCATTATCTGCTGATTCTAATGATTTTTTATAGTTATTGCCTCCTCTATATTAAGAGGGATAAGAATCATTTATAAGCTAAAGCACTTACTTCATATTCAACCACTACATTTCTGCACGATATTTAGATTTATTTTATTTTATTAGATTTTATTTTAGTTTAGTACCTATGAGTTTGTATAAGTTTATCCCTACTGAGCGAGCCAGTGGTGTATGTGGAAAGGAAAAACTCCCTGAGATGGCATGAGGAGGAAAACATAAGAGAAACCAGACTCAAAAGGGAACCTCACCCTTATCTGGGTGGCACCAAATGTCCATTACAGTTCCATCATTGTTGTAGTCTGCTGTTCAGTGATGGGAGCTTAAATGCGGATCTGGTTATTTAAACTGCAGTCCTGAGCCATTGTAGCAGACTGTTTATGTTGATTCCAGTCCAAATCCATCCTCACTGTTCTTGAATTGCTCGGTAACTTCATAGATCTTTAGGGTGTTGGTGCGGAAACATCCCCAGCTGCACAGAGTGATCTTTATTAGAAGGAACTCCATCTAGAGGGCTTTGTGATGAGTCGGTCCGATGTGAAGATCACTTGTACAGTACCTCAGGAGCATGTTTAACTCAACAGAGAGAGAGAGAGAGAGAGAGAGAGACAGAGAGAGAGAGACAGAGAGAGAGAGATTTAATTTATCTCTCCAATATGTTTTCAAAAAAAAAAAATAAGCCAATCATGAATCAAACTTTCAGCTGTTTTAAAATGTATATATTATTTTGTACCTCTTGCTGGGGCAAATATGTTATATGGACAAAAGTATTGAGGCTTTAACAGCTATATGTGATTCTTTCTCAAACAGTTGGACCAAAGTTGTAGACAGAATTGTATTGGATGTCTTTGAATGAGTAGTATTACATTTTCTTTTCATTTGGACTAGGAGACTCAAACCTGTTCCAGTATTGTTTTAATTTTTTTTGTTTAGCTAAATCTTTGGATTAATTAAACATATGGACAAAAAACTCCAAAAAAACAATGGACTGCATATGAATCACATCAGGACTCATAGAAAACAGCTTGAGTGTATGTTAAGCTATGTTTTGGTTTATTATCCTGTTGGAGGACCCATGAGTGTGATTTAACCAGAGCGTTTTTGACCCATATATAAGCCACACCCACTGAATTTTACAAAGATTTTTATTTTTAACAGAAATAAGCCGCACCTGTCTATAAGTCTACACTAATGAACTTTACACAGGCTTCAACGAAAGACACGTTACACACGGTGTAACAGTTAAAATATGTTGCTCTTCCTTTAGGAGCAGAGCGGTATTTTGGGAATAGCCTGGCACAGCATTTTTCCGGTATTACTGCGTGTGTGCAAGACCGAGGAATATGTCCTTATTATTTTCTGATGCTGATTTCTAAGTTTCTTTAACAACCCGTAAAGCTGTTGCCAAAAAAAAAAAAAAAGCACGAGTTTTGGAAACCTGTCTGTGCTTATATGATTTCTGTTGCAACTGGAGTTAGCGAGCTCTTGCATTAAAAAAAAAACTTTTTTTCTCCTGATGCCGTGCAGCTCAGAACACAGGTGAGGTGTGTTTTTTCGTTTCCGTTTGGAAATTTCATTGGTTTAATGTTATGTCGCTCAGTTTTTTGGCTTGAAGTTTGTGAAACCAGGAAAAACCCAGGAAAAATTAATCAATTAGCCGCTTCGTTGTTTAAGCCGCGGGGTTCAAAACGTGGGGAAAAAGTAGCGGCTTATAGTCCAAAAAAAACGGTAAGTACATTTTGCTCCAGAATGGCTGAGTGATTTAGACATTTCAAGGCTCCCCATGCTAGATGCATCAAAGCACATAGATGTAGTGTGGTGTCTCAATTTAATTGTCATATACGTTGTATTTGACCATTAAGAACTTTGTCTGGCTAGCGTCTTTGATTTTCTTTCACCCCATATTTAATTGCAGTTATAGTGCTTGCAGTTGTATTGTTGCTAAATAAAGAGTTTGTTGCTTGTAGTGAGGAAGCTGTTGTAAAGATTATGATTCCCATCATGAGGAGAACAATGTAATAAACATTGATGGCTGGAGACGATCGATGCTGCTATTTCTGTCTCCCTGATCTCTTTTATTAGGTTACTATTTACTCTTTTTTCAGTAATAACATCTTATCAGACATTACTCTTAGTAACAAGTAGCATTATGTGCAATTGAGAAAAAAAAAGTTTAGATCTTCCACATCATCCCTCAAAAAGGTTTCCATTAATCTCACCTAAATGGCACATCTGGTATGTGGATAACGGATAACAGTTATCTCACAGCAGCTCTCATGTCGCCTCTGGGTGAATCTTTGTGAACTGAGCTTTGACCTTTTTCGCACATTAGGAGTCTGAGCATGCGCAAGATTTTCTCAGAGCTTCTCAGGACTTATTTTATTACATTTTTTGGTTCCTGATAGGGCTCTTCTTCCTGTCCCTCAGTGCCAGAGTTTTGTTCTTTGCCATTATCGGCTCTTTCATCCGTCACGACTCTGCCGGCTTTAGGGAGAAGGGCCTGTGATTGATGCTGATCACTCCGGGATCTCAGGGACACTGAGCCAAGTCGTTTAGTTCCTTATGCATCCTCAGTGTTCATCTGATCAGTTTATTGGACTGGATCATGGCCGACGTGGTTTGCGCCGGAGTTTGCGATCGTGTATGGTTCGGTCTGATCAGTTATGACAATATGAACACTCGTGTGACATCTCCAAGGTTTTCATAATCCAGGTTATTTCAGAATGTCTACTCAAGGTGACAGGATGTATTTTATCACCTTAAAATCATTCCATGAGTTTACAGTTTGTAAGATTGGAGCTTGTCACTTGACGAGTCCAGTCACATCCATTCAATGCCACTTGATGTTTAAACCGATACAGCTTTTAATGAGAGGTCGAAGTTGAGTCGAAATTGAGTAGAAGATTGCACATTGAGCGCAATTATTTTTATAATAATTATTACATTTAAAAACATACACAACAATGCTACTGGTATAAAAAAAAAAAAAAACTAGAGTCAGCACTGTGGCTACTCACTCAGTACCGGAAATAAGATTTTAAAAGTTTTGCTCTTGCATGAAAACGATAAAGAATCCATAGAGCTAGTGTTAGCTGCTGTCCAGGAAATGGCTACTGGCTAATGCTAGCGCTTCAAGAATTTATTTTAAACGGAGAAAATCCTGACTATTCCACATATCGAGAAAGGAAAAGAATAAAGGAGGAATGAAGGATGGAAGAAATAGCGATATTTGTTAGAGCATGCTGAAATAAGTGGAACAATTACGTAGATCATATCTTTAGAAAATCACATATAAAATGGAAAACACACACATTTACATACACATCTGTATTACAATTGTAATCTAACAACCGTTAACTATATAATTTTATTTTTCCATTCATTCAATTTTATTTAATCAACTTAATTTGTGCCAATTTAATCGATCACTCAATTTAATCAATGTAATAAAAAGTACTGCATTTATTTGATTGATTCTAATATATTTTTCTAAAAAAAATTAATATTATTTTCTATATTATTTAAACAAGCATGCATTTTATTTACAATTGTTTTAAAAATGAAATTTTTTGAATGTTGATCACAAATTAAATTCGGATCGCACTGCATTATAATAGCATCGTCAGTAGCATTATCATTGCTGTGAATTGCATAGGCTTTGGTTATGGAGATGCACATCTGTAATATATTGTTCCTTTTGAAAAGTATGTTGTGATCCGTATGAACGTCTTTTTCATAAGGATGACAAACACTATTTTATATATTTTTCATTTTTTACATATACAATTTAATATTTAATATTTTGGTGAGAAAAAAAAATAGCGTTTAACATTATTATGTCTCAATTTCACAATAATTTCAACCTACAAAGAGCTGAAATATCTTGTAAAGAAAAGAACGAGCGAAATAAATGTTTGAAAAAGATATTTTTAGGAATGTTGATTAAATTAATAATAATGTTTTGCATCGAGTCTCAGGATTATAAACGCAGACTACATTTTCCCTCAGCCACAGCACTGAATTTAGTATCACAGCATGATTCACTGCACACCGCTGAATGATATTAAGTGATTTTTTTTTCCATCACCTGTTACTTATTTATCGCTAATTTGCACTTTGGTTCTCATCGTGCCCTGCAGTCACTTTATAATTCTTGTCTTCCAATGCTAGTAAAGTTATTCCTTTAATTTTTCAGTTCAAAAACTTTAGGGAGAGGAAAAAAAACCCTGAAAATCATTTTCACCAGATTCAGAACAGCTGTTTCTCGTCATACTTGCATGTCCCTGTTGACGAATGGCAATCCCCGAATCTGATTTGCATGTAATGACACCATCAAATTCCATAATCCTTGAAATGCACAGGTTACTGCGAGCTCGAAACGATCTATGAGGCAAACACCAGAAAAACAGATGTGCAAATGATTAGATCTCACTACTAAGAAAATAAAAATATTTTATAATAAAAATTAATAATCAAAAGCAAGTGCCAAATCTTTCTATCAGCTAAGGCATTTGTTTATAGTTTATTACTCTGTGGTGGGAGACAGACTGGTCCTCTGTTTATATAGCTGTTTTATTTTTTTATCATAATTGATTGATTCGTTTTTTTATTTGCCTTAATTGCTGGATCTGTGCTGGCTCAGTTTACATATAGTTATATATATATATATTGTGATAAAAGAGTGTCTGTGAGAGTAAAAGGGAAAGTTTATGAAATGAGTTTATTAGAGGGACAGTGCATGTAGGATGTTTTAGGGGAAAAAGGGTGAGGGAGGTGAGATTGAGATGGTTTGGACATGTGCAGAGGAGGGACATGGGGTATATCAGTAGGAGAATGCTGAGGATAAAGCCACCAGGAAGGATGTTCTTCTTCTTCTTCTTCAAAATGGAAAAAAAAAGCTATGGAGCACAAGCATAATAACATTGTGGTTTAAGAGCGGTTTTTAGCAATTATTTATATATCATGTTTAATATACAGTATGTTTTAAAGTTTCTAAACTGGGAATTGGAAGCTAATACTTAATAGGAAGCTACAGTATGAAGTGATATCAAAAAGTTTCCAGACTAGCCCTGTTTATAGGAAAGTATTTTATTGATCTAAATTTAAATTTGCACACTATCACATTGAAAACATTCCCTTGCACAGCAATACAGAGCCCCCAGCTTCCTGGCACTTTTGAAATGTGTCCTCTTCTTTTTAAAGAATTGCAAATGGTCATAATAGCACCAGTTGCACAGCTCCTAATGTACACTGGTCAATGCCAATTCCTTGGTCTCTGAACAAGGCCCTTAATCCCTAAGATGCTCAACTCTATGATTGAAATAATCGTAAATCGCTCTGGATGAAGGTGTCTGTCAAATGCCGTGCATGTAAATGTTTTCCATGTATTCCATGGTCTGTCTGAATGCTCGCTTCTGATTGGCTGGAGGGTGAGTTTATTCAGCATAATTTATAATTAAATGTGCTGCCTTATAATCCACTGTAACTGTAGCAACATGCAGTTGCCTTTACATACACAGTCAGGCTACTGAAAATGTAAAAAAAATAAAGTAGCAAAGTGTCAAGCCCCATAGACGAGACCAAAATGTGAATGGATTAATGGCTAAGCTAAAGTACATGCCCAAAAACCTACATTGTAAATAACCAACCCCTGTATTGATATGTCTGTTTGTAGCATTGTACCTCACTGGAGTCAGGGTTGATTTTAAGAGACGTCTAAATGGGTGTGATGTATGTTCCCCCACCCCACCGTTCTTATACTCTAGTTTATTACAGTTCATTTAGTAATTGCTGATTTATTTCCACACATAAGGCCTGTCTAGCTACTGATCCAAAAGACTAAAGGGAAACATCTCTCTCTTTCTAAGTTAATAAAAGTTCATCCACGGAAGCCCACAGAGGCCTGTTACTGGCTCGTAATTTCTCTGTTTAAAAAGCGGAGCGTGTAATGCCATCCAAAGTGTGCGTTTCCTGTTTATAAGATTCGCACCTTCTTTCTTCTGTTACTGCACCAAATACAGAGGCACTACCCCAATTTCCGGACTATTAAGCGCACCCATATATAAGCCCCACACACTGAATTTGACAAAGATTTTTATTTTGAACATAAATACGCCTGTCTATAAGCCGCAGGTGTCTACACTGAAGCTAATGAACTTTACACAGGCTTTAACGAAAGACAGTGTCTGTTACACGGCTTGTATCTAAACAGTAGCCTACCAAGAAAGTCATTGTTTACTGTCTTCCTCCTTCATTTCACAACTATTTCTCATGAGAGTTTATCTTTTGGTATCGTCGTGCGTTTAAAAATCACCATCGGTGAAGCTTTTCTCCCGATGCTGTGCAGCTCAGAACACAGGTGAAGTGTGTTTTTATGTCCGGTTGTTTTCAGCGTGATGAATGATTCACATTTCCTGTAGACAGTTCGAGTGAGCGGCAGATCAAACGTCAGAGGAACATTATCCATATTTATGATGTGGTGCGGCCCGATTCAGTGGGAGCGCATCTGATTTAATATAAAGAGTTTAATTGGTTCACCCGTTCTGCAATTTCATGGGGCTCAGTTTGTTGGCATTAGGTTGTAAAACTGGGAAAAAACCCCGGAAAAATCCATAAATTAGCCGCTTCGTTGTTTAAGCCGTGGGGTTCAAAGTGTGGGGAAAAGGTAGCGGCTTATAGTCC